>CM046040.1:39977106-40292308 GCA_025215565.1 Flaveria ramosissima | reverse complement strand
CTATACCAGAGACAGACTCTGATGATGATGATAGTGGCGATGCCGGGGATGACATGCCTGCCCCATCTAGAGGCACAGATACAGACGTTATACCCCCGGGGTCAGCCACTGCCGGAGAGGTCGCAGAGATGGCCGGCTTCCATCAGGAGTTTGTTGCTGGTGACATCGAGGAGGAGGAGTCAGACGAGGAGCCCCTCACCAGGACTGTGGGAAGCAAAGTAGTTCCCACAGACCACGGGCTTAAGGTGGTTGGTGAGCACCCAAGGGACTCCTCGGAGAGAGATACTGACCCTAACTACATTCCGGGGTCAGGTAGCAGAGTTGCAGGGGGAGCATCTACTTCCTCCGGGACTAGGAGGAAGCGGATGGCTCAACCACATGGGTTGAAGAAGAAGAAGCGTCGTTTGACCTTCGTGACTACCACTTCTACCACCACAGCCACCACTACCACCACTACTGACATACCATCCATCACCACAGCCACCACAGCCACTACTCCTACTACCACATCCACCACTTTACCTACCACCACTACAGCTATCCCATCCATCACCAGACCATTCACCCCTACTTCACCACCATCAGCTCACCGACCCATATTCACCACAGCCACTGCCACCACCACCACACATCAGGCTGGACCGTCAGCCCAGCCCTCACAGGTTCATGGATTCACTCTACCTCACATTGGGGTAGAGGAGCAGCTCTCAGCGCTAAACCGTATGGTTATGCGTCTGCTTGCTGCTGACGAGGAGAAGGCGGCACAGATCCGCCAGCTGACCGACTTGGCTGCTGCCCAATCTCAGCAATTGGCAGAGCAAGCTCGGGTCATAGACCAGCAGAGAGTTGAGGTGTCCCAACTCCAAGATACTCAGGCTCAGTCCGCCAAACGTATTGAGGAGTTGGAGTCGACCAACAAGACTATCATGCTGAGGCTGAAGGGGTCGAAGGATGAGCCCCTGAAGCTAAAGGAAGGTGACGGAGATGACGGAGATGATGATGATGAAGATGAGGATGATGATGAGGAAGATGATGATGATGAGGAGACAGAAGAAGAAAGGACAGAAGGACATGATGATGATGACGAGGCAGAAGGAGGGGATGCGGCTGCATCGGCCTCTGCCTCAGGTCAGGAGCGGAGATCCAAACGTCGACAAGACCAGTCATCCACTACTTCTGCTCCTCCGAGCGACACTCCACAGATTCAAGATAAAAGTACTGATTAGACGTTTTATGTATTTATTTACTTTGTACTTGAATCATGTAATGAAAAACAAATGTATTAAATGTTTATATATATATTAAGTTAATATATGTCTGTTTGATTAATTACTAATGATTTATGTGTTGAATGTTTATATCAAACAGATCCAAACTTTCAAAGGGATGAGTTTGACTTTACTCCCCTTCAAATGGTCAAGACTCAGTTAACCATGATTCTTGACCTACAAGGGATAGTAAGACGGTCTGTGAGTTATACCCCTGAAGAAGGGGAGATAATTCATGACCTGTCTGATGAGCAAATAGCAGAAATGTTCAAACTCAATCCCGATGAAATTGTGAAGGACGCTCCAACAGTGGACTCAACCAGTGATGAGGAACTGAACGACATTGATGAAGTTGAGATTGAAGACATCACTGCAGAAGAGTATCCTCAGTATGCTGACGCCGAGGGAAATGTGGTCCCCAATTTGGGTGAATCCCTAGTCAGTGATACTTTTGAGGTACTTGACAAGATGGAGCAAGAAGCAGAAAAGACTGAAGAAACAGCCCAAGCCTCCAATGCAGACGTAGATATTCGCAAGGCTGAATGGGCTGCCTGTTTTGAGGAAGTAAGAGCCCAGCGGGCTGCACCAAAGAGAGATGCCTACACCAAGCTCTACAAAGTCAAGAAACACCATAAGGTGTCGGGCAGGATTATCTCTTGGGCATATTTTGAAGACCTTAACGCTTATGCAGTTAAGAGGGAGCAGGGCATAGAGTACTTCAGGTTTCCACATGATCTGAAGACTCTACCTGGTTTTGAGCTCAACCAGCTGGCTAAACTAAAGCTGCTGTATGCTGACCCGAGAAAGATGTCAGGCTGGTTTGAGGCTGCCCTGAGGAAAGAGTACCACACCAGGTGGGTCAACTTCAAACCTCAACAACCTACGAGGTATATCAGACGTTCTGAAGTTGATCCCATAACTGGTAAGCCAAAGATAGTGCTGAAGTGGAGTCCCCCGAGAACAATGTCGAGAATCCCTCTGAGGGAAATGCCACAGGACTTCACTCCCCACTTCAAATGGTGGTACTATGATTGGAGAACAGCTGAAGCGGTCATAGTCCTAAACAGAGATGGACAAATGGATACTATCAGGGTATTTGACCCAATGTGGCTAACCAACTTATCTGCTAATGATGTTTACACATTATATAAGTGGCCACTATTCTATGACACGCAAGATATTGTACAAGCCCTCCAATTCCAAAATGTCATAAGACTCTGCTTTGCTTTTGAGATACACGCAGGAGTCACTAAAGAGGAGAAGTACAAGAAGTATAAGGAGGTGATGCAGAAGACAAGAGAATAGATAGATCTAGGTCCAAGGGGGAGTTTGTTGATACATGTATGTCCCTAGATCATGATTTGTAATGTAATGAACTTGTCTGTCTGATTTTGATGTAATTGTAATTGATTAATGAAATGATATGAATTGTTGTTACTTGTAATGTTTAATATTTCATTAATGAGTTGTGATTGAATTGATTGGGTTTATGAATGTTTGAATGAGTGCACATTAAGTTATATTAAATAGAACATTCAAACTTAACTTAATGAAGTTCTCATGCGGATGGCCCATGCGAATGGACCACACGCATGAATAACTTCATACGATTGACACAATCGCACGACTGAACCAGGAGACTGGATCAGTCGTATGATTGACACATAAGATTGACTCAATCGCACGACTGAACACTCAGTCGTGCGGATGAATCAACCGCATGGTTCAATCGCACGACTGAACCATACTTATGGCCCAGTCGCACGATTGACCAATACTAACCTATAAATAGACCCAATTCGTGGGAAAACGTAAGCATTCATCCCATTACGACTCCAGACGTACCCTAGCCGTCCAGAAGCCTCCCAAATCGTTCTCCAAGTTCATAGAACACATCAGATCGGTTCCTAATCGATTTCTGACGTTGATATCAATTCTTGATTGATTCATCGTGTGTTTCACTGATTGGATCGCCAATCAAATAGGATTCCGCACTATTTGAGTTGGTTTAACACGCAATCACTCGGTATTTCGTTCAAATACCAGGTCCTAACAGTAGATGAGCTTGTGCAGCTTGGCATTCTTCCGAAGCTTCTTTCTTTTCGTAAGATACTTTCACCACCTTTTCTTCCGAAGCAGTCTTCTTTTCGAAAGGTCTCAAAAGAACTCTCTTGTTCTTTTGAATTTTCTTAGCCTTGACTTCCGAAGCAAATTTCCCCTTCGGAAGAATGAGTTTCTTCCGAATGAAACTTTGCTTCCAAGACAAGCTTTCCTTTCTTCATCACTGAACCATATGATAAGGTCCAAATGTGAAACCTTCCTTGACTCCTTCCTTCTTATCATTATTTACATAATGTGTGCTAGAAGGATTGTAGTAACAATCTTTAGCCATGTGGTTTTGCAGACCACACATTATGCAGACAATTTTAATCTTCTAGGAACTTGAGGACTGTTGTTTCTTGTTCCTCTTTTCTTCATCAGTAGTCTTTCTCTTTAACTTCTGATCCTTTGGTAGGACAGGAATGCAGGTACTACACTCATTTCCTGAATCAGAGTTTCCTACCACCTGGAATCCAGCTGAGATGAACACACCCTTTTGTTTTGGGTCTATCTTCAACTAGGACTTAGCCACTCTCTTTGTAGATTTTCTGGTTGCCTTAGCTCGCCTTCTTCTGGCTTTGGTTGTCAAGGGTTGATCATCTCCGGTAAGAGTGGGTAAAATTACCTGGTTCTTCCCTATGATGGTCTCCATAGTTACATCACTCTTTGAGTCATGGGAATGTGGGTCAACAGATGGAACCTCTTGCTCTTCAGTATCACACCTTGGTTGTCTAATAGACTCATAAGAGTCTGGTGGAGCAATTTCATTGGTTCCCAACCCACCTTTGTTTTGATAACAAAGTTTGGAGTGAGAGGATGATGCAATAATGGCTTGGAAGTTTTGCTTAGAGATAGCATGCTTCTTGGCTTGAGCCTCAGCTGTGACAAGCTTGGCTTGAGCCTCAGAAAATGTTTAATAGTCAGATTCAGCCCTTAATTTGAGTCTTGTAATTTGTATGTTCATGTTTAATATTCAGATTCAGCGCTTTTAAAATCTGATTTTAAGATGTTCAAAGACTCAATATCAGATTTAATTTCCATATTGTAGTCTTGATATAACTTAACCTTAGCAATGCAAGTTGGAGTATAGAGATATTCATATACCTTGTTGTCATCTGTTCCAGCCATGAGTGCTTGAGCAGGAGTCACATCCTGTACCATGAAGCTCCAATCAACTTCTTGTGCCATAGCAGCTGTCTCAGTTGACTTTCCAGTATCCTTTTGTGTAGAGGGATGTGTGGAGGCCTATGGGGTTCCTGGATTTGACTTGGGAGCCTTGCATTCCCTGAAAAAGTGACCAAGTTGGTTACAGTTGCAACATTTTGCCTTTGTCATGTCAAACTTCTCTTGAAAAACTTCTTCGCTCTAGAAGTTAACAGAGCCATCTGTTAGACTATGTCCGCATACTTCACATCATCTGGTCTAAAACACTCTAGATCATCAAAGCAATACTGATAGTCACTATAGTGCCCATTTCCTAAGACAAAGGTATTGGAGCTATAAAAGATAGTCTATATTATCAACACAGTGAAAGTCAACAAAAGTCAACGTCACGGTCAAAGTCAACAAAAGTCAAACCCGACACGTTCGAGACGAGGAACCGAGACGAGACGTTGAAGATTTAAATGACTAGGTGTTATATTGTAATAAATATATTTTGTGTGAACAAAATATATTTTATCTTATTTTTAGTCATTTTTATGCTTAATATGTAATTTTGTGTTAATTAGGCTAAGTCTAGGGAGTTAAGTGCAATTAGTGAATATTAGTCTAGACTATAAATAGGTTAATTGTCATTAGCGTTGGTTAATGGTTGAATGACTAATTGATTGAGGAATTTACTTGTAAACAATATTATTAGCAATCAATAGAGATCAAAGGGGTTTTGATTGTGATTATCATATTTTGATCTTATTCTTCATGATTTGATTCAAGTTTGATTATCCTGGAGTTACAATTTGGTATCAGAGCCATTTTGGATCAAATTCACTGAAGATTTGAAGATTTTTAGAGAGAGAAGTTGAGGTTTTGGTTGTTTTTGTTCATATCATGTTTTCATCAATTTCGGATCAAATTTGAGTGTTATTGATATGGAAATTGATTGAAGTTTGCTTGTTATTAGTTGGGAAAGCTCTGTTAATCATCAGGTTTCAAATCCTTTAAGATTTGGGCGTTTTCAGATTGATTTCGTGTTGAAAAAGCTTTACAGCTTCGTCCAGCGAAATTACCAATTCATCCAGCGAAACTGCCTGTTCTTTCAGTGAAACTACAAGTGTTTTACACTTTGTAGTTAATTTCAGCATCTCAGCAAAAGTAGTGATCTTGAACGAAAGTACAACAGTGCTTGTGTGCATATTACAAGCGAAATTGCTTCCGAAAGTATCTTTGAACGAAAGTTCAAGCTTGTTTTGTGCGAAATTGTCGGCGAAACTAAGCAATCTAAAGCATTTGGCTAGCGAAACTGCTGCCGAAATTGCCAGCGAAACTACTGTCGGCTCAGCGAAACTAGAGTTCTCAGCGAAACTAGCTCTGCGAAACTATCATTTCTTCAGCGAAATTTGAATGTTAAAGATGATTTTTTCCCTTTACTTGGGACTAATTGAGTTCATCCCGATAAGATTGTCTAGCGTGACATTTAAAAAGAATATATTTTTCCCGAGGGAGAATTATTCTAATTTTTTTGGGAAAAATATTTTTTGGGCGTTTAATTGTTTAAACAAAATAAAAATAAAAATGGCTTTTGCAGAACTGATTAAATCCTTCGAATCTGATGATCTCACAATTGCACAATGTCGGTTTGATAATTTTGCAGCTTTAAAGAATGAAACGATGTCTGAGTTTGTTGATCGTTTTCTGTTGATGGCAAGTAATATGAAGAAGTTTGATGCCCAACTGGGAAATCATGAACAAGTTCTAAGATTGCTTGATTCCCTTTCATCAGAATGGAGCTCACACGGCAAGTCGATTCAACGAGATAGAGGCTTTCGGGATTACAAACTGATGGAGGTGATCAACAAACTGAAAGAGATTGAGTTGGATATCAAACGTCGTGAGTACTATGAAGCGACATATCTAACTCCAAAGATCACTTCAAACTCCAAAGAGAAACCAGAAGATAGATCACATTCTGGCACCAATTCCGAAGGTTTACCGAAACCTGGAACTGAAGAGGTACAAGAGGAGCTTAAGCAGACATCAATGGGTAAAGGTAGAGCTGAGTTGAATGATGCAGTTTGTGATGCTGATAAGGAAGAGGAATGGAAGCGAAATACTAGAGATTGCAACTGCGAGAAGGCTCTTACTGCTGAAATAGCCATCTTGAATCTTCCATACGAGACAATTCAGGATATGTGTTCTTCTGCTTGTAAAATTCGTTTATTTGGTGTGTATAAAGCTAATAGGTTACTTTTAGATAACCAAAAGGAATTAACCACCATAAACGCAGAACTTAAAAAGAATGAAGCCAAGTATTTTATAAAATTAAATGAAGCTTTAAAAGAAAATGATCATTTAAAATGAACTCTTCTTGAAAGAAATGTTGAAATTAATCTTTTAAACAAAAGAGTCACCTTGGCTGAATTTGAAACAAGCAAGCTTAAAACAAAGCTTGATAGATGGACCATATCCGAAATGAAACAGGAAGAGCTACTGTGTAAACAAAGGGGAGCTAGGATTTAAACAGGAGTGGGTTGTGGTGAAAATCCATACGTCTATCCTCCTCCTAGCACCCATTGTTACTCTCCTATGCCTCAACCTCATCCATATAATGATTTGATTTAAGCTGCAGAAACTAATAGTTTAAATGCAGGTTTAAGCAACGTTAATCTTAAAGAGGATAGAGATGTGCAGGATTCTTCTTTAGGTTTGGGATTTCTCAGGCAGGGGTCTGATAAGAAGATTAATGACGATTCTACCTCTAATTCTCCAAAATCAATATCAGTTGCTTCTCCAACCTTCTTCAACAAATTCAAAACAGGTAACATTCTTCGTTTGTTCCTGTCAGGTTTGTCAAAGAAGGAACAGTTATTGAATCGTCAGGCAATCAAAATCCTATAACCGAAGCCGACATAATAGGAGGTGTCAATCAAGATCTTTTGGAAGCAGATTTGTGTATACGAGACTGGATAAGCTTAGATGATGAATCAAACATAGATGAGCGTGTTGGTTCCTCATAGATTAATATATCTCGTGACATTGTCAAGTCTCACAAGCTTCCAAAAGCTGAATTAAGACCAATACGGATCTCTTCTCCAATTGCAAAGCATCCCACTCAATCAGTGAAGATCTCATTTCCTGTTCAGCATAGCAAATGCCAAAACAAGCAAGAATCTGCTACAAGCTCAAAGCAATCCTCATCCCCACCTGCATCACACAGTTCAGTCAAGCATGAAAAGCCATTCAAGGCTTGTTTTGAGTGTGGAAAAGAAGGTCATGTGGTAAAGAAATGTCCTCAAAGGCTTGCTACGAATGGTAAAGGCAAAACAAATTGCTTATCCGAATGTAAGTCTAAAAAGAATGTTCCAGACGGTAAAGGCAACACGGATTGCTTCTCTGGATCAAGAGGTAATTAACACACATCTTTGAATGGTTGGATGAAAAACCCTCCATCCAAACCTTTTCATGTGAAGCCGGTTTCACATGATAAAAAGATGAAAATGACCAAAGTTTCAAAACCAAATTCTTTTCCTTCTGGTCTTAAACAGAAAATGATTTCTAAATTTAATTCGTTCAAATCCAAGTTAACTGAACCGAAACAAATTTGGCAAATTAAAAAGAAGGATACAACAATTCCCGATTATTTAAATGGTTGTGTGCAGAAGCTTGTTACTTATCTTGATGAAAAAGGAACTTCCAGGACTACGATGGCCTGGGTTCCCCTTTCTAACTAATTTGTTAATGAGTGCAGGAACAATTCAGGAGGACTGTTAGTAATCCGGTTTACTGACAGGGATTGTTCCTAATTCAATTTGAGGCGGAACAAACATGTTAAGGTCATGGTATTATATCCACAATCTGGATTTTTATCTGCATTATCACAATTCTCACTTCACAGTCACTACATATTTCTTGAGAATTCATTTCTTATCTTCATATTAGTGTAGTTTGGAAGACCTTCTTTGATAAATTTTTATTTTTGTACAGTTTTATAAAAAAATATTAAAAAACAATATAAAAAAATATAAAAATAATAAAAAAAATAATAAAAAAATATTAATAAATAATAATAAATAAAAATTAAAAAAAAAAGAAAAGTTTGCAAAAATAAAAATTTAGGGGGAGTGTATAAGTAAATAAAAATGAAAAGAGAACTAAGAACTTACTTCGAGATGATTGAGAAATTATTGTATATCTTCTTGAAATGCTTGTTTTTGCATGACTTGCGTTTGAAAAATGAGAAATGATAGTAACTGATGCTGTTATCTGATTTACATCTTATTTTTAATTGCAAATAATAGAAAAACAAACAGAATCTTTAATGATATGCTTGGTAGACTCAGCCTGAAGAATAAAGTAGACAACAGCATAATGATTTAAATTAAAATATATGCTTAAGGACGTTTGAATTTACGCAATCATTTTGGCCTGCACGAAACCTGAGTCCCGACAAAAATTGGATTGAGAATTGATCTTTTATCCACCATGATACAAATCATATAAGCCATATCTTTGAGCCATGATTGGTGTATTTATGTGTCTTGTGTTTGTGCTAATCTCCTCTGCTGTACGAAAGTACTGACCTGGAGTGATGATCTCCTCTGCTGTACGATAGTACTGACCTGGAGCTCTCATAGGCACATGGTTAAATGGTCATCTCCTTTGTTATACGTGAGTATAGACCTGGAGCTCTCACCATTTTGGTCTAAGTAGTGTCAAATCATCTAATTCATCACAGGATGCAATATTCTGTTGATAATCACTTGCACACTAATGCACACGGCTTGCTCTATGAAGATCGTAACAAAATTCAAGAAATCCTGAGGTTGGGTGAGGGTTTTTGCCAAATGATTGTGGGGTCCTAACATTCTAAAACATCTAATCAAACCTTAACAAATCATATGCTGTTTGTTGAAAAAGATAAGGCATGGGTTTAAGTGGACAAACATATCAGCAATCGTTATTGATCTGTTTAAGAATTTCAAAATTCATTCAAAGACTGTGATTAGATTCAGTTATTAGTGTGATCTCATTGCTTGTTGATGTTTAAATTCATCTTTGTGCTAAAGTATATCTTGAGGATTTGATCTCATGATCGATTCAGTTCTCTTTTTTTTAAAAAAAAAACAAAAAAAATTGATTCATATATAAAATTAAAAAAAAAATTATAATAAATTTTCATTTCAATATTCATTTAGGTCTTCCATATTATGCTGATTACAATTTTATCGTTTTTCATGTATTTCACAGAAATTACGCACAAACGAACACGGGTTCGCTTGTTTTTCAAACACAGATAAAGACGGATTTATTTTGTTAAAATGAAATGATCTAATTAGAAATGTCGAGATTGTGTTTGTGAACGTGTTTCGGATTTTTTGTTTTAAGTGATGGCCGATCATCAGTTGAGCAGTGTATCTGATCAGAGAACATGTTCCTCAAGTTTGCAGAAGATACCGAGCTAGGAATCATCCTCCTACATCCTCTGAAGCACTCAAGATTAGAGATTTGGGAAAGTTGTTCCAATATCTTCTCAAAGGATGCACTCGAAAAGGGGGAGCATATAAATAGAGGGAGCTTATGAGATGAACAATTTTTCTCATCGGATTCAGAAAGCTTCAATTTGAAAATCTTTCTATGTTGACTTCTTGGTGCTGATTTCATTTGAAGACATTGATAATGTTAGACTAAGGGGGAGTATTGTTGGAGCTGTAAAAGATAGTCTATATTATCAACACAGTGAAAGTCAACAAAAGTCAACGTCACGGTCAAAGTCAACAAAAGTCAAACCCGACACGTTCGAGACGAGGAACCGAGACGAGACGTTGAAGATTTAGATGACTAGGAGTTATATTGTAATAAATATATTTTGTGTGAACAAAATATATTTTATCTTGTTTTTAGTGATTTTTATGCTTAATATGTAATTTTGTGTTAATTAGCCTAAGTCTAGGGAGTTAAGTGCAATTAGTGAATATTAGTCTAGATTATAAATAGGTTAATTGTCATTAGTGTTGGTTAATGGTTGAATCACTAATTGGTTGAGGGATTTACTTGTAAACAATATTATTAGCAATCAATAGAGATCAAAGGGGTTTTGATTGTGATTATCATATTTTGATCTAATTCTTCATGATTTGATTCAAGTTTGATTATCCTGGAGTTACAAAAGGCACAACTGTACTGAAACGAACTTTGCCGAGCCTGTTGAGACCTTGGAGTCTCAGGGAATGTGATGTATGGACCAGAAGAACAGGATGGCTGCTGGATGTATGTCAGGTATTGCTGACGTTTGGGATCCTAAGCCTTCAGCCACCATTAAAGAGTTGCTAGCAGGAAGGCTTGAGGGTCTGCTCGACTGGTGGCCTCTCTTGTTCTTCATCTCTAAACGGTATCCATCAAGGATGCCATAAAGTTCAGTCATGGTGAGACTGTCCTCTTGATAGAGACATAGTAGAACATCCACTCATTTGGGAGTGCTCTCATGAATTTTCTTGTGAGATCTCTTAATTCAAGGGTAATTCACACAGACAGAAGGGAGGAAATAAGATCCATATACCTGAAGTATTGTTGGCTAAGGGTCTCTCTACCAATGTAAGTGAAGTTCTTGAACTGTTGCTTCAGTGAATCTTTCTTGGAGTCATTGGAGCTGGAGGACATATGAGATAGTGCATCAAACAGTTCTTTAGCTGACTTGCAATGCTCAAACCCCACCATGATGGAGTTGGGTATAGCAGTCATAAGAACAGCCATGCCATTATTATTAATGTCAAGCTTCTTTTGGTCTTCATCAAAGTAGTCTTCTACAGCCTTCTCTATCATGGCACTATTTCCACCTGGTGCTGCCACCTTTGGTTTGTAAGGACCATTAACAATAGATTGCCATAGTTTGCTATCTTGATCTCTGATGAAGCCTTCTGAAGATCAAGTATAGGTTGGACTCACCTTAGTTTAGTGTAGATTATGTTTATATTACTTTGTAATAGGTTTACTGTTAGTTACTTTTGAATGTAATACATTTTGTTTAGTTTTGTAGTGCAGCGAAACTATGAGCGAAATTACAGTTTCGCTCATAGTCAGCTGTTATAGTTCACCCGGCGAAACTGTTGTTTCTGCCGGGCGAAACTATAGTTTCGGCAGAATAGTTTCGCTGCCAGCGAAACTGTCTGCGAAACTAAGACTGCTATATATAGTTTTGATCATTTTCATTGTTAGGTAATCTTGCAAAACCCTAATATTTTATCATTATTGCAAGTATCCTTTGTAAGCAGCCATTTCATAGAAATATCATTGTGCTTTGTTATTATTGAGTATATTGATCATCATTGTCTTAGTTTGATTCCATAGTTATTGTTCTCAATCTTCTTCATCTTACTTGTCTATTGTTTGTATTTGATATTGAACAATTCAACAACTCATTTGTACTGCAAATCGATCAAATGGACCAACAATATGTTATCAGAGCCTTAGTGATCATGATTTGTTGAGTTTTTGGTTCTTTTTGTTCAATATCAAGTTTTCATCAATATCAGATCAAATTCTAGTGTATTTGATATGGAATTGTCTTGAATTTTGTTTGTTTTTGCTTGGAGCTCTGTGAATCATCAGATATCAAATCCCTGAGTTTTTGATGATTTCAGATTGATTTCATGTTGAAAAAGGTTTTCAGCTTCATCCAGCGAAATTAGAGATTCATTCAGCGAAACTGTTATGCTCATCCAGCGAAACTACATGTATTATCCTAGTTGAAGTTGTTTTCAACTGTCCCGCGAAACTAGCTTTATTGAACGAAAGTTCAACAGTGTTTGTGGGTGATTTTCAAGCGAAGTTGCTGCCGAAAGTACCATTGAACGAAAGTTCAAGCTTGTTTCGTGCGAAATTGTCGGCGAAACTAAGCAATTTCAGGCATTTGGCTAGCGAAACTGCTGCGAAATTGCCTGCAAAATTAAAGCAGTTCAGCGAAACTAGATTTTCCCTACAAAATTGTCTGTGAATTTACCAATTTTCAGCGAAACTAGTTTCTTCCCAGTGAAACTAGTATGTCAAAGATGACTTCCCTCACTCTTGCTGATCTTGAAAGTGTAGCTCCCAATAGACCTCCGAGACTCATTAACAGGGATAATTTCGAGGATTGGAATAGATGTCTCAAAGCCTTTTTCTTCTACAATGACCACAATCAATGAGAATCTATCATTTCTGGTCCTCACATACCAACTGTCACTGTTGGTGATGTTGTATCTCAAAACAAGGACTCATCTACATTCACTAAGAAGGATCTGAAGCTCATCGGTCGTGACCAGAAAGCTTTTGGAGCATTAACTCACTGCCTCGCACCAGACATCTACAATCGATTTGCTGAGCATAAAAATACTAAGTCCCTCTTCGATGCTCTATGTGAGTTCTATAATGGTAATGATGAGCTGGTGAAGGATAAGAGCATTCAAGCCGAGAAGGAATTCAACTCCTTTGTTGGATACAAGAACGAGAGTCTCACAGATCTCACAAATCGTTTTCTGACAGCTTCAAGCACACTAAAGAAATAAGATGAAAAACTTTCCAACAATGAGCAAGTAAACAAATTGCTAGACTCTCTCCCACCTCAGTTGAGCCTTCAGGTTAGAATGCTAAAGCATGAAAGAGGTTTGATAGATGACAAGTTGATGGACATCATGTAGGATTCTATATGCCCAAGACACTTAGAATATTGATGTGGTTAGTACGTTATCATCCAAGTCGGGTTATACCCAATAACAAGCTTAGCAAACACCAATTAATATTCAATTGATGATATGATCATACAATTAAATATTTACACCAATTTAGAAAATGGGTTTTCTAAACAAGTTGCATATGAGATGGAACAATTTATTAGGATATTTTGTTCAACAATATTATTTGTAATGTTATTTAAATAAGTTAGATAAACATTACAAATTAATAATTGGGAGTGTATAGATTATACAATTAAAGGTTAGTTGTATATATATCTAATAAAAGACTAGTTAATATATATATAATGTGTGTTTAAGTTTAAAGGGGGGGAAAACCCTTTAAACTTTGAATTTCGGCCGCCCCCCCCCTTGTTCCCATTGGTTGTCTTGTTTCTTGAACACCACATTACATTTAACTAGTCTTACACTCAAGTTGGATTCTGAATACATGCAAAAGACTCAAAAAAAACTAAACCTCTCTCTCTCTCTCTCAAGAACTCACGGCCAGCAGAAAGATTGGGAGGTTTTGGAGTGCTTTGGTGTACTTTTCTTCCTAACAAGAAGGTGTTTTGCAAAGGGCTTTGGGTATACAAGCTTGAGGGGTCCTTACCTTGGAGCCTTGGCCGAATTTGAGCATCAAACATCCTCCTAAAAGTCGTTCTTAAGCTGCTGAAAAAGGTAGTTTATCACAGCTCTATGTAGCTGTGATTTTATGTAGTTTAATAGATGTTCATAGCTTGTTCATTCACATATTAAAGATCCCTTGATTATGGGTTTGTTTTACACTTGTATGGTCACTTAAAGAACATATTTTTTAGCCTTTAAAATCGGTTTTAAAGCTATATATATCCGCTGCGTTTTCTGAAAGTTTAAATTGTTAAACTTGGTTTTATGTTCTAACAAACCCATCAATGGCATCAAGAGCCGGTTATGTGGATGACTTGCTTGTTTTGTCCTTTTAAATAGGTTTTAAAGGATGATTATTATCTTAGTATAGGCTGATTTTGGGCTGCTAAGTTCATATGATATGAAACCCCAACCTTTCAAAGTCATATCACACATGCTTGTGATTAAACTTTGAAAGATATACATGTTTGTTGTTTGTTTTGTTTGGACAAAATAAAACCCGAAATTTCAGTTTGTGTTGGCTGAAATTTCGTGGTTTTAAGTGGGGTTTTCATTATGTTTTGGATGATATGATAGATGCTTGTTTTAGTGCATAACCTAGCCATTGACCTTGTGATTGTTTGGATGTTTGTGATGGTTGTATTCATTCATTCAATTGGGTTGTATTATTTATTGTTTGTGCTTTGTTCCAAATGTAATTTATTTATTATTGGGTTGTAATAAATAGATTAGGTGTATTTTCATTTTACTAGATATCTTGTATTAGGACTTTATATCTTGTAATATGAAGACATTCACATTGGAAGCACAAAGGAAGGTCATGAAAGAAACATGGAGCATTTTGGATGCGGTTTCAAGTGGGAAGCTTTTGGAAGTTTTCTATATGCTTTGTTTGTGACCCTTAGGAATGTCCTATGGACCACACTTGTGATGGCAAACAAGTGTGGACCACTTTAGATGCTATGGTTATGCACATATGCTCATATGGTTGTTTATGTTTATGCTTGTTGATTGTTTGTTGTTTGATTGTTTGGTTGATATTTGGATATTCATAACAAACTCATTAACAAACTTAACAAGCTGAAAGTTGATGGTTCTTAAAAGTTTATATAAAGTTATTAAAATAATTTAATGATTTTAAAGATTAAAATAGGTTTTAATCAAAGAACCATAGGGTACCTTGTATTTGAAAGCATGCAAATACAAGTACATAGAGTTTTCTAAACTTGTATTTTGAAACCTCTAAACCTTTTTTTTCAAACAAGATCAACACCGTCCTTTTACACAACACTTGAGTCACTTGGGAACTCTTAGTGGGATAAAGGTCACCTAACCATTTTGAGGGAACTTGTGACTTGAGGTGAGAATGCCTTATTTGTGGGATAAAGATCACCTAACCACTTGTTTTGGCAAACTCACACGTGGGTGTAAGTAGGGTGTCTTGATTTGCAAATCATGTCAAATGGATCACCTACGATGTGATTTCCAAATGGTGTTGATGGGATTAACATGCCGACTTTACATATGATGTTTCAAAGTCGATCTCATATTTCTAGAAGTTGCAAATGGTTGCAATCGTCAAACGTTGACCACCTTATTAATTTAAAACGTGGGATAAAGGTCACCTAACCACAATTTAAATGTAATGTTGGGTTCTAGATTTTAATATGAAAGACCTTAAAAGGCATTTATTATTAAAATTACAATATCGAAAATACTAAAATAAAACTTTGTTAATTTTTGTAGATGGCCTCAAATAATGATAATTCCGATAACTCATCCGCGTCCAACCAATCTCTACGAGCGATCCTCCAAAAGGAACGTCTAAATCATAACAACTTCATCGATTGGTATCGAAACTTGAGAATTGTTCTCAAGCAAGAGAGAAGATCGTATGTTTTAGACGACCCTATCCCCGATCAACCTAGCGAGGATGATCAGGAGGCCTTCAACGATTGGTTGAAATACACTGAGGACTCCGTCCAAGTGTCTTGTCTCATGCTAGCGAGCATGACTCCGGATCTCCAAAAGGAGTATGAACATCACGGAGCTTATGACATGATAACCCAGCTGAAGGAAACGTTCCAACAGCAAGCGAGGGTTGAGCGCTTCGAAACGGTTCGAGCACTCCATGCATGTCGTATGGACGACAACCAATCTGTTTCATCTTATGTTCTTAAGATGAAAAGTCATATTGACCGCCTCGAGAGGCTTAACTGTCCCGTCTCGAAGGAATTGGCCACGGATTTGATCCTTAATGGCCTTACCAAGAAGTTCGAGACATTCGTGTTGAACTACAACATGAATGCTTGGGACAAGAGCATTGGTGAGCTTCACTCAATGCTTAAAACGGCCGAGGCGGCCATGGGTAAAAGGGTTTTACCCGTTCTCACCATCAATGAAGGTGGGAACAAGAAAAGGCCTTATCCCGCACCCAAGGCAAAGGTTGCCAAGGGTAAGGGACCCGTTTGGGGAAAAGGGAAAGGGGTGGTAAGGGTACCACCCAAACCACAAGAGAAAAAGCAAAAGGTTGCTACTAATGACCCATGCTTCAAGTGTGGGGAGATTGGACATTGGGCAAGGAATTGTCCCGTCCATCTCCAAGAGTTGAAAGCAAAGAGGGATGCCGGGCAGACCTCAGGTACAATATACATGATCCATATTGATTTAAACATCATATCCTCTAACACATGGGTATTAGATACCGGATGTGGAACTCACATTTGCAATTTGTTGCAGGGGTTCAAAAGAAGTAGTGACTTCAAGAAAGGGATGTAAGCCTCTACATGGGCAATGGGGCTAAAGTTCAAGTTGAAGCCCGTGGTGACTACATCTTGAAACTTCCAAATGGTTTGGAAGTGATTTTGAACAATGTTTTGTATGCTCCTAGTTTGACTAGGAATATTATCTCTGTAGCCCTGTTAAAACAATTTGGATATGTATTATCCTTTATTGAAAATGATATTCATGTTTCTTTAAATGGTATGTTCTATTTTAAAGCTATTCCCATTAATGGTATTTATGAATTGGTTCATGAAAATACTTTAAATAGCTCATTGTACCAAACTAACACCAAGAAACTCAAGTTGGACTTGAGTGATACCTATCTTTGGCATTGTCGTCTTGGCCATATAAACAAGAAACGTTTACAAACACTTCAAAAGAATGGTCTTTTAAAAACAAATGAATGTGATTCATTTGATGTTTGTGAATCTTGTTTACAAGGAAAGATGACTAAGGCACCCTTTAGTGGAACTAACGAAAGGGCAAAAGATTTATTAGGAATCATACATTCGGATGTATGTGGTCCTTTTAAGCCAATGACTAGGAATGGTGAAAGATACTTCATTACCTTTACCGACGATTATAGTCGCTATGGGTATGTGTACTTATTAAGGCACAAAGATGAAGCTTTTGAAATGTTCAAAATCTTCAAGAATGAAGTTGAAAATCAACTCAACAAGTCAATTAAAGTTCTCCGTACCGATAGAGGAGGTGAATACCTAAGTGATGTTTTTCAAGATCATCTTAGGAGTTGTGGGATTGTCTCACAACTCACTCCACCTGGAACACCACAACATAATGGTGTGTCTGAGAGGAGGAATCGAACCTTATTGGATATGGTCCGATCTATGATGGCTAGAAGCACATTACCTCTATCATTTTGGGGTTTCGCTTTGCTCTCCGCGGCCCGTATTCTAAATATGGCCCCAACCAAAAAGGTGGAAAGGACACCTTTTGAGATATGGCATGGAAGGGTTCCATCCCTATCATACTTAAGGGTCTGGGGTTGTGAGGCTTATGTTAAGACTCCCACCCCAAACAAATTGGAAGTCCGATCCACCAAGTGTATCTTTATTGGATATCCTAGAGATTCTATGGGATATTATTTCTATGATCCACTGGAACAAAAGGTGTTTGTTGCCAGAAAGGGTGAGTTCTTAGAAGCTAAGTTCCTTATGGAAGGAACTAGCAGTAGAACAGTGGATCTTGAGGAGGATCAAGAACCACAACCCGATGCACGTTTGGTTGAAACTAGCACTCAACATGAGGATGTTGAGGATGATCAAATGGTTGATCAATACACGCAAAACGTTCGCAGAAGTGGTAGAACTAGTAATCCACCTGAAAGATACGGATTTTTCATGGATGGATGCTATGTGGTAGATTCAGATGAACCAACCACATACCATGATGCAGTGTCCAATTTGGATTGTGACAAATGGCTTGAGGCCATGAACGTTGAGATGCAATCCATTTATGACAATCAAGTTTGGGAACTTGTTGTACCACCTCTTAATTCCAAGGTAGTTGGAAGTAAGTGGGTTTTCAAGAAGAAAACCGATATGCATGGAAACTTGGATACTTATAAAGCTAGACTTGTAGCAAAGGGTTTCACTCAAACTCAAGGGGTTGATTATGATGAAACCTTCTCACCTGTTGCGATGCTAAAGTCTATAAGGATATTGTTTGCCATAGCTGCTCATTATGATTATGAGATTTGGCAAATGGATGTCAAAACCGCTTTCCTAAATGGATATCTTGAGGAAGATGTCTATATGGTTCAGCCTGAAGGTTTTGTCGATCCAAAACATCCTAATAAAGTATGCAAGTTAAAGAAATCAATCTATGGATTGAAACAAGCATCGAGAAGCTGGAATCACTGTTTTGATGAGGAAGTAAAGAAATTCGGCTTCATCAAAAACGCTGATGAGGCTTGTGTGTATAAGAAGGCTAGTGGGAGCACAGTAACTTTCCTAGTATTGTATGTTGATGACATACTACTATTTGGAAATGACATTCCAACCTTGGAAGGTGTAAAAACCTGGCTTGGAAGTTGTTTTTCCATCAAGGATCTTGGGGAAGCCGCCTATATTCTAGGAATAAAGATCTATAGGGATAGATCAAGGCGGTTGATTGGTTTGAATCAAAGTGCATACATTGATAAGATCTTGAAAAGGTTCAAGATGGAGAACTCTAAGAAAGGTACCGTACCTATTCAAAGAGGAACGATATTGAGTACGACTCAATGTCCAAGCTCAAAGGATGAGCAAGATAAAATGAAGGCAATCCCATATGCATCTGCTATTGGATCCATCATGTATGCTATGATATGCACTCGACCGGATGTGTCATGCGCTTTGAGCATGACAAGCCGTTACCAGCAAAATCCTGGAAACAGTCATTGGATGGCTGTTAAGAACATACTTAAGTACCTAAGGAGGACAAGAGATATGTTCCTGATCTATGGATCTGGTGACGAGGAGCTCGTTGTAAAAGGTTACACGGATGCGAGTTTCCAAACCGATCGTGACGATTCACGGTCACAATCGGGATACATTTTCATTCTGAATGGAGGGGCTGTCTCTTGAAGAGCTCCAAGCAGGATGTGGTGGCTCTATCAACTACAGAATCAGAATACGTCGCCGCCTCATTGGCAGCTCAAGAAGCTGCATGGTTGAAGAAATTCATTGCCGATCTAGGGGTTGTCCCTTCCATTCAGGAACCCCTAGAGATCTTTTGTGACAACGAGGGTGCGATTGCTCAAATCAAGGAACCCCGTGCTCATCAAAAGACTAGGCACATTGAGCGGAGATTCAACTACATACGGGATGAAGTTGAAAAGGGAAAGATATGTATTCGCAAAGTTCACACGGATCAAAATATTGCGGATCCTCTCACGAAGCTCCTTGAAAAGGCAAAGCATGAATGTCATACTTGTGCCATGGGACTTCGATATTCTAGTGATTGGATTTGATCTGTATATTTTATATTTGGATATGTGGAACTCTTTATTATTTGAATAAAATTATTTGGTTATAGTGTTTCAATTAATGTTCCAAATTAGCATGTTTTATCCATGAGTAAAATGTTTACTCTAAAATGTCCGTAGTCGCTCATACTTGTGGGAACAAGTGTGAAAGTAAGATTATTATGAACTTGGATTGGTTGATATTCATAAGGATGAATATAGGGCAATGGGTTGCCACCAAGGTTCATAGATATTTGTGGGATACAAATATTGGACTAACCCGCATCTCAAATTTCACTACATGGAATCTTTTTGATTGATCATAAGTAAATTTGAGTAAAGGCGAATATCATTTGGTATCCTCAGACCTGAGATACATATTGGGTTTTGATATTCACCAAGTTTTATACCTTGAGCTCATTCTTCACTATCCTGAAATAGTGGACAGTACATAAGGGTATGTTCAGGTATAACACGAGGTGTTTGTGAGAAACGTATGTAGTCAAGATGGAATTTGTTCCTCTTATTCGTTGAGAGTTAGATGTCTAAGGCCTGACAAGTTAAATCAACAAGAAATGATCATTCTGTGTTCTTGGATTTAACATGACATCTGAAACAAAAGGATAGATGATTGATTCACCTAAATCATTTCAAGTAGAGTACTTGAAAGGGATGATGTTATTGAATGGCTATAAGTCATGCGTATTAAGGGTAGTAAACCGTTGTTAGGCGGTATTTACTGCTTGCATCAATCTTCTATGAATCTTGGGCAAGTGGGAGATTGTAGGATTCTATATGCCCAAGACACTTAGAATATTGATGTGGTTAGTACGTTATGATACAAGTCGGGTTATACCCAATAACAAGCTTAGCAAACACCAATTAATATTCAATTGATGATATGATCATACAATTAAATATTTACACCAATTTAGAAAATGGGTTTTCTAAACAAGTTGCATATGAGATGGAACAATTTATTAGGATATTTTGTTCAACAATATTATTTGTAATGTTATTTAAATAAGTTAGATAAACATTACAAATTAATAATTGGGAGTGTATAGATAATACAATTAAAGGTTAGTTGTATATATATATCTAATAAAAGACTAGTTAATATATATATATATATATAATGTGTGTTTAAGTTTAAAGGGGGGGGGGGGGGGAAACCCTTTAAACTTTGAATTTCGGCCGCCCCCCCCCCCCCTTGTTCCCATTGGTTGTCTTGTTTCTTGAACACCACATTACATTTAACTAGTCTTACACTCAAGTTGGATTCTGAATACATGCAAAAGACTCAAAAAAAACTAAACCTCTCTCTCTCTCTCTCAAGAACTCACGGCCAGCAGAAAGATTGGGAGGTTTTGGAGTGCTTTGGTGTATTTTTCTTCCTAACAAGAAGGTGTTTTGCAAAGGGCTTTGGGTATACAAGCTTGAGGGGTCCTTACCTTGGAGCCTTGGCCGAATTTGAGCATCAAACAGCCTCCTAAAAGTCGTTCTTAAGCTGCTGAAAAAGGTAGTTTATCACAGCTCTATGTAGCTGTGATTTTATGTAGTTTAATAGATGTTCATAGCTTGTTCATTCACATATTAAAGATCCCTTGATTATGGGTTTGTTTTACACTTGTATGGTCACTTAAAGAACATATTTTTCAGCCTTTAAAATCGGTTTTAAAGCTATATATATCCGCTGCGTTTTCTGAAAGTTTAAATGATTAAACTTGGTTTTATGTTCTAACAAACCCATCACATCATTAATAAGCTTAAGACCTTTGCGTTGAACATGAAGAGAAGGGAATTTAACTAGACCATGATGCCTACATCTGGTTTTACTCAGAATGCTGCATTACTGTCTTCCGCTGCAAGCTCTCATATGCAGACATCTACTCAATGAGAAGTGAATACTGGCAATTATTCAGGAGGGAGTGGTAGTGTTGGGAGAGATCAGGCTAATTCAAAAGCAAATGTTGAAGCTTCAATTCCATCCGAGACAATGACTGTTTCTGGTATGTTTGTTCAGAATAATGAAGCATTAGTGGCATGGGAGTTGAAAGGCAAAGAAATGACGATGGAGGATATGTATCAGGTGGAACCTAATGATCTTGAAGAAACTATATTCAATGGCAAATGGCAATGTTGACACTTAGAGCTCGGAGATTTACGGAGCGCACTGGAAGAAAGAACTTCGGAGGTCAAAGCTCTAACTCCAAACTGGGATTTGATAATTCTAAGCTGAGGTGTTTTAATTGCAAACAGTTGGGACATTTCAAACGTGAATGTCCATTGCCAATCATCACTGATCCTAATAACTAGGGAGTTCCACGACTAGTATCTAGCAGGAGTAAAGAGGATATTAGTCACAAGAAAGAGACAGCTTCGATCTCTAATTTTGATTGGAGTGCTGCGGTTGAAGAGACGAGATATGAGATTAATCAAGCACTGGTGGCTGAAATTGTTAAAGGAAAGAGGAAGGTAAACTGTGAGGATGAATTTGATCCATTCAAGGAACTTAAAGATGAGGATGAGCTGTCTGTGAAGGAGAAAGGGAAGGAGGATGAGGGGGTGACAGAAGGTAAATCTGAAGAATTAAAGAAGGATAGAAGTCCATCCACTGAGCAAGGAAAAGAAGAGGATGATGTTGCTATCACTGTTGAGGAAAGCAAGTCAAGTACTCTGGTGTGCCAATGTGAGAAGGCCTTAGTAGCTGAAAAGGTGGTGACGGGACTTCCGTATGAGGTAATTCAGGACATGTGTTCTTCTGCATGTAAAATCAGATTATTTGGGGTTTATAAAGCTAATAGTTTATTAATTGATAATGAGAATGATTTAAATATAATTAATGAGGAACTTAAAATAAATGAATCTAAATATTTTGTTAAATTAAACGAGGCTTTGAAAGAGAATGATCACTTAAAACGAATTGTTTTGGAAAGAAATGTTGAGATTAACACTTTGACTGAAAGGGTTGCTCTTGCTGAATTCGAAACAAGCAAACTTCAGTCAAAGATAGATAAAAGGACGATATCGGAAATGACATGATGATCTATGTAAATCTCAACGGAGGGCTATGATTAAAACAGGATTGGGATATGAAAATGCTAAGGTTTATCCTCTTCTCAATACTTACTGCTATTCTCTTATGCTTGTTCCTCATCCTTCTAATAATTTGATCAAAACAAATACTAACAGTATGTCTGCAGGTTTAGATGGTGTGAATCCTAAGCATGTTCGTGAGGACTACGATTATGGACCGATTAGCGGGCTTGGATGCAGTAGTCTTAGTACACCTGAGTTTCAGCATCCTGTTTTAGATCATTAATCTAGTTTAAATTATGTTTTTGTTTCTAGTAAATCTGTAATAGACATTGTCTCATCATGTTCTCGTGATGTTTTTATTTCATCTTTAACTTCTGTGGATTGTGATGATGCTTGTGTTTCTGATTGTGTTAATAGTGTAAATGATTCCAGCAAAAGGAACATCAAGAAAAATCAGACTAATTGTTTTGAAAATTGTTTTCTCATCCTATTCCATCTGTTATCCCAATGAATAATTCTTTATCAAACTAAAGGATATTGTCATCATCTGATGCTAGTACAAGTGGTACAAGTACTACATGTACTTCTGATGATAATTCATCTTCTTTTGTAAATAACTATTCTTTTTCAAATAAAAACAGACCTCGAGACATGTATGAGACATACAGTGATGTAGATTCTAAACTCTCTGAATGTGATGAGGAAATTCATATTGATCCAATCCCTACCCCGTTACATAACAGACCTAGATTAAAACCACATTGTTTTAGGTGTGGTAAAGATGATCATGTAGTTAAGAATTGTCCAGAACTACATCATAGACATGTTAATAGGAATTCATTTGGAAATAGATTGACAAAATTAGTTAATAATTTCTTTTGTAAGAAATTTGTTCTTCCTAAACCCAAAGTTGTTCAAACTTGGGTCCCCATTTCACCTGGTTAACCTGTTCTTTGATATGTTTGCATGAGTCATCCATGAAGGTCGTCATTAGTGTATGGCATGTGGATAGTGGATGCTCCATACATATGATAGGGATTAAAGACTTACTGACCAATTATCGAATAGTAAATGAAGGATATGTCGCATTTGCTGGCGACAAGAAAGGAGGGAAAATGATCGGTTAAGGAGAAGTTTCTAATGGGTCTTTAACTTTAGAGACAGTCAATTATGTACCCGAGCTTGCGTTTAATCTGTTGAGTGTCTCTTAGATATGTGATAAGGGCATTCCGGTCTTGTTCAAGTCCAATGAATGTCTCTTTTCAAAATCTGAGATTAATATTCCAGATGAGATGGTATTAATGAGGGCTCCGAGAAAGAATGATACATATCTTCTTGACATGGGTTCAAGGGAGTCAACATCTACCGTCATATGTCTTCTTTCCAAAGCCTCCACTTTTGAGTCTTTTCTATGGCATCGCAGATTGGGCCACGTTAATTTCAAAAATATAAACAAATTAATTGAAAACAATCTCGTAGGGGACTTCCTTTAAAAGATTGTTCTGTGGTCGAAAAATGTATGGCATGTGCCAAGGGTAAACAACATAAGAAACCACACAAGCCAAAACCCGATTTGTTTGGTCCAATCAGTGTTAAATAAATTGCTAAAAAATCTTTCTGTCTTGTTATCACAGATGATTTTTCCAGGTACTCTTGGGTGAGATTTCTTGCTCACAAAGGAGAGGTTGCTGAGGAGCCGCAAAAGCTAATTATTTCAATCGAGTCTATAAACAAGAGAAAAGTTATGGCAATCAGAATTGACAACGGTACCGAATTTAGAAATCAGATCTTTGATTCGTTCTGTGCTGCTAAGGGAATTTTAAGGCAATTCAGTGCTGCAATGACCCCTCATCAGAACGGAGTAGCTGAACGAAAGAATCACACCCTTATTGAAGCCGCTCTTACAATGCTGATTGAATCCTCCTTACCCATTATCTTTTTGGCGGAGGCGGTAAACTGTGCTTCATACGTTTTAAAAAGTGTGTTGATAGTCAAGGACAAAATGAAGACTTCTCATGAACTTTTTCATAAAAGAAAGCCTTTAATTGACTTCTTTCGACCATTTGGTTGCTCATGCACTCTATTAAATACTCAATCACAGAAGACGAAATTTGGTATCGTGTCTGATATGTTGATTGGCAGGAATCTAATTCTTCCAATGTTCAATCTAAACCAGCACGGTTCTTTGACTCCGATACGGTATTTAACTCCTTTAATCTTCATGTCTTCGACGATGATGCGTCTATCTTCAATGTTTAAACAAATATCATTCCTCCAACTCCATTACCTGTCATTCCTCAAGCCCATTCCACCACATCTACAAATGATGCCACGTCAGTTGATATTGCATCGTCTTCATCATTATTTGATCTTCCACCTCCACCTGCTTCTGCATCTCTTCCTTCATCACCAACATCTACCTTATCACAGCCAGTACCATCTCTCTCACCTTCATCTACCCATCCACAATCTATCAGCCAATCATCTCCGAACACCCTGCGTATACCCACTAATTTAAAAACCTTGAAAGATCATCCTCATGATAACATCATTGGATCTGTCACTCATGGGGTACGGACGCGGAGTCAATCTGGTTTGATTTAAATTTGTCTCTTCTCTTGTTTTATATCCCAAATCATTCGGAAAAACATTCAAGCACCTCTCTAGGACCCTTGATGGGTTGAGTCAATGCAATTAGAGCTACAACAATTCAGAAAACTCAAAGTGTGGACTCTGGTCGATCTTCCACCAAACAAATGCCCAATTGGCACGAAAGGGGTTTTTAAGAACAAACCGGATGACCGTGGCATTGTGGTGCAGAACAAATCAAGATTGGTGGTGCAAGGATTTGCTTAAGAAAAAGGGATAGACTATACCAAAGTTTTTGATCCTATCGCCCGTCTTGAAGCCATAAGAATTTTTCTAGCTCATGCCGCTCATAATCAGTTCAAAGTCTATCAGATGGATGTCAAATGTGCCTTCCTGTATGGAGACATTGACGAGGAGATATACGTGTGTCATCCACCTTGTTTTGAGGATCCCGATTTTCCTAACAAAGTTTATAAACTTGACAAGTCTCTTTATGGTCTTCATCAGGAACCTCAAATCTGGTATGAGACTCTAACACAGTATATCTTAAGCAATGGATTCTCTCATGGCACCATCGATATGACTTTTTCAAGAAGGAAGTGGATGGTGAGATGCTAATCGTACAAGTTTCTGTCGATGATATTATCTTTGGCTCCACCAATCCAAATTATGTCGGGAGTTTGAGGTGGTAATGCGTAGTCGTTTTGAAATGAGCATGATAGGGAAATGTGCTTTTTCATTGGGCTACAAGTTGAACAAAAGCCAGAAGGAATCCTCATTCATCAAGAGAAGTATATTAAAGAGATGTTGAAGAAATTCAAGATGGATGACGCTTCTCTTGAAATGACTCCATTTACTGCACAAACGTGCCTCACTCCTGACGAGAACGAGAAACCTGTTGATCCTCATCTCTACAGATCTACGATCAGTTCCCTTATGTATCTTACAGCAAGTCGTCCCGACATCACCTTTGCTGTAGGATATTGTGCTCGATACCAATCTGCTCCGAAAGAGTCCCATGAAAAAGCAGTAAAACGAATCTTTTGTTATCTTAAAGGCTCTTCTCGTTTGGGTCTTTGGTATCCTTATAGTGGGAATTTTGACTTACATGCATATTCTGATAGTGATTCTAATGGCTGCAGGTTAAACAGAAAGTCGGTTACTGGTGGGTGTCAGTACTTGGGAAATTGTTTGGTTTCATGACAAAGCAAGAAACAGACCACTCTACGAGAGAAGCAGAATACATTGCTGCCTCTAGTTGCTGATCATAAGTACTCTGGATCCAACACCGAATGATTGACTATGGGATAAACTTCCTCCATACACCGTTGTTCTGTGACAACGAAGCAGCTATTGGGATCGCCAAGAATCCTATTCATCATTCCCGAACCAAGCACATTGAGACACGGATTCATGCAATCCGTGATGCTCAGGAAAAGGGTTTTATTGATATTATTCCCATTGACACCAAAAATCAAAAAGCAGATATTTTCACTAAAACATTTGATAAACCTCGCTTTTATGAATTGATCTTTATGTTAGGTTTAATATCATTTTAAAACCCACTATCCTTAAATCTATGTTATGTATAAAATTATTTATTCTTCTTTTCTTATTTTCTTTCTTTTTATCTAGTTCTGCCCGCTCCTTCACTCTTCATCATTTTTCATAATTTAAAAAAAATAAAAATAAAAATAATATATATATATATATATATATATATATATATATATATATATATATATATATATATATATATATATATATATATATATATATATATATATATATATAAAATAATAATAATAAAAAAAACTTATAGTGATATACGATAAAGTGAGAAATTTCCACATCTTTCTTAAATGTAGAAATTTCGGGGGAGAATATAT
Organism: Flaveria ramosissima; assembly: GCA_025215565.1. Classification (NCBI taxonomy): domain Eukaryota; kingdom Viridiplantae; phylum Streptophyta; class Magnoliopsida; order Asterales; family Asteraceae; genus Flaveria; species Flaveria ramosissima. The sequence continues at coordinate 40,265,175 of CM046040.1, read as the reverse complement.
ATTAAAAGTTCTTTTTGTTTTCCTTTGCAGAATAAAATGAGAAGCCTTGACGATGTAAAGGAGGTTAACAGTATTGTGTGGGATATTTTTGATAGGTTCAGCTAGAAATCGACGTAAACAGTTGTCTTGTAGCTGAACTAATAGAACAAGAAATTGATGACTAAAATATTCCCTTTGACATCGTTGGCCTTCACAAGGTTTCAAGTCCTTGTTCAAAAAGGGTTGAGAACATGATACCTCTGTTTTGAGTCATTCTTATCAAAAGCTTCTTTGTGTCAAATCATTTCAATCCATCTCAAAAAGCAGTATGCTTTTTCATCTTTGCATATAAGATGCTCCCCGTTGTATTCTATCTTGTGCTTATCTCCTCTGCTATGTGTGAACATTGACTTGGACTGATGATCTCCTTTGTTGTACGATAGTACTGACCTGGAGCTCTCATCGGCACAATATGATAATCTTCTCTGTTATACGTAAGTATAGAACTGAAGTTATCATCTGGAAAACTCAATTGATCAACTCCTCTGTTATACATAAGTATAGACCTGGAGATGTCTATAAGGGCTTTGCTTCTTTTGAAATATGACCTCTGTTGCTTCTGAGAGGAAGATTCATGCAAAGCGTGTCATTTGTTCAATACATCATGAGGACATGATAAGTTTCTTTGCCAAATGTCTGTGGGGATTGGGTCATTCATTTTTTTCTTTAAACTTAAACCAAAACATGATTACAATAGTTGTGATGCATCTGTTGAAACGAAGAAGGCATAGACTAAAAAGGACGAGCATATCAGCAATCCCACCGAACTTTGATTCTCCAGAAGATCTTTTCAGCTTCTCGTCCATATCCTTTTATATTGTTCAAATTTTTTATTAGACAATTATTAATCATGGTTAATGGTGAGGTTTTGTGGGGCTAATTTCTTTTGATTTTGTTTACCTTATTTTAATTCCTTTATGTTCTTATTTTATTTTATTTTATTTTATTTTCCTTTTATTTTATTTTATTTTATTTTATGTTTTAAAAGAAAGAGAATCAAAATAAAATTTTTAAAGTATTTTACTTTACAGTGAAATTATACTTTCGCCGGTAGTTTCGCATGGTGAAAATTGTAGCTTCGCCGGGCGAAACTACAGTTTCATAGTCTGCGAAACTATTGGCTATATAACTCAATTCGCGATACTGCATTCTCATTTTCGCACTATCGAGAGTTTATGTGTTCTAGGGTTTATTAAATGCCTCTGAGTGCGATATTGATTTTCCGAGTGTTTAATTCTAGATTAACCATTCTATCTCATTCGCAAGTGAGTTTCGAACTCGGAACCATAACTTAATCGAAGTTAAACAACAACATTGTTGGTTTATTCGATCGAGACTCTTCAGTACCTTCGCAGTTCTTACTGCGAAAGTATCGATAGTTGTCTAGTCTTATGTATCCAGCTGGCGTTCAAAGTATGTTCGGCTGTAGGATGTAGTATAAAGTATCTCAAGTACTTGTAACTTTCTTTCTATGCTTTGTAACATTTGTAAAAAAACTTGAGAAGCAATATACAGCATTCTTGAAAACCATATACTTGTATTGTTAGCTATCTTGTTCCGTCTCATATTTTACTTGTGTTCTTAGCATCTTACTCATATAGTTAACCACTTCACTATTTGATCTGTTAAGTGTTCTAAAGTACTTTCCTCATTGTGTTGTTGTGTTATAAGTGCATACCCTTCAACAGTCCTACATTTGGTATCAGAGCAATTCCAGGATCTTAATATAAGATCTCACTATCTTAAGATCCCTCACACACACAAAATACTTAACAACTCAAATAGCAGATATTACTAAAGCTAATATGGAAACCTGAACTGTGACAAAGTCTCCACTGATCACTCCTGAAGACTTTGACACCTGGTGTCAAAGAATGGAAGGCTTAATCACGTCTCAAGACTCCAGAATGTGGGACTCTGTTGTCCAAGAACCTTACATACCAAGCACCACTTCTGCTACTCCAAAGGCTATGGTTGATTACTCTGAAGAAGACGAAAAAAGAATAGAGATTGATCAGAAAGGCATGACAACCCTTCAAACTGCTCCTCCAAACTCCATCTATAGAGGCTTCAAGAAGTGCAAAACAGCCAAGCAACTACAGGAAGCACTAAAGCTTATGTATGATGGGTCTGATTGGATCGGATCTAGTTTGATCAATTAGATTAGAATTTGCAGCGGAATATAACACAAATTAGACCAAATTTAAGCAAGAATAGTATGCATATTCAATCACACAATGACGATTATAGAGAGAGAGGATTTTCTGCAAATGGAATATTTTCATTCACGCAAAAGCTTCGGTTGCAAAACAATTAGGTCAACATTGCTTTTATAAAGGAATGTGACGTTAGCTGATGTCACTTGATAGTGACATCTAACTGATTTATACAAACTACTGAAAGTAAACTAATCTACTGAAGTTGTCCACAACAGCTAAGGACATCTACAAAAAAAGCTAAGTATAAACAACAGTTACAACTACTGAAGTTATAACATCTGAAGTGTAAGAACTTCAGATGTTTTACAATAATAAAACTACTGAAAACAAACTACTAAAAAGTAAACCATCACAACTACTGAAAATAACTACTTCAGCTATTGTGACAACTTCTGAGAACTTGGTCTTCAGACTTTGTCTTCAGCTATTGTCTTCAGACTTTGTCTTCAGACTTTGTCTTCAGCTATTGTCTTCAGACTTTGTCTTCAGACTTTGTTTTCAGCAGATGTAGATCACTTCAGTTGTTATGATGTCTATGGGACTTAAAGGTTTTTCTGATCTGGCTCATTGGTTCTTTTGCTCCAACAAACTTCCCCTGAACCAATACAGCCAAAACCTTTAAGATTATTGAAGTCCCACTTATTGGCAGAAACATTTTCTGGATCAGCTCAGATATTTCCAAAATAAGCTCAGGCCAAGGAAGAGGTTTCAAAATTTGATTGGCAAAGGATGAATGGGAACTCTGTATTGGGGAATTGGACACAGAGCTGTTACCCCAATCATGAAACCTACTTCCCAATGATGAGTCTGTAAGACTCTCTAACATAGGCCTCAAGAAGAACAACTTTTTCTTCCATTGTGAGTTCTTCAGCTCCACTTTCAACGAAGAACTCAGGCTTATAATATTCTGATAAGTATCTGACATTCTTTCCATTCTTCAGCTCCACAGAAGTTATTTCTCTATATGCAAACTCATTAGGATGAGTACCTTCAAGTAACAACTAGAGCTCATTTCTTCTTATTTCTTCAAGCTTCTTGTAAATTAACCCCTTCTTCACCATTTTGTTTTCTAGTAAAGTTTGTGGAGTCATCTTAGTCTTGTAAGCTCGCTTGAAGTCATCAAGGATTTCCCAGGGTGACACTACAATGGCCAGCATTATCACAGCATCTACAGTCTTCTTTACTTGGCCATTGTATCTACTTGGAACATTCTTTCTATGAATTCTATCACTAACTCTGGGGTCAAGCCAAATTCTCACTCTCTCTTTCTGATATTGAAATGTGAATCAGAGAGCATACAACCTCTGAGCATGTTTCTTCATAGCTTGTATGGATGAAGACTTAGGAAATTCTTTATCAACCATCCTTAACAACTGCTAATCATGTTGTTTTTGCTGTTCTTCTTCTTCAATTTTCACTTTTACCATTTGCGTTTGGATGTCAGGTGTGATTGTTGTTGGTTGACTCCTAGGCTCAGGCATCTTCATTTTAATCACAGCAGAGATTGGCAGACTATCATCCTCATCATCTTCTTCTTCTTCTTCCATCCTCAACACCCTTCTCTTCCTCTTGGGTGCATCATTGGTGGTTGATTGAGTAGGTTTCTTGGGTAAAGGAGTTGGTTTTGAGGGTTGTGAAGTTGGTTGTTTTGGTGAGGGAGATTGTAAAGGCTGCTCTATCATTTTGGTTGTGAGGGAGGCTTTGGATAACTTTGCCATATCAGACCTTTTCCCAGCACCGGCTTCATCAAGAGCTTCTATGATCAATCCTTTGTTGAATGTTTCAGAAGAACAGATTTTGGTGGTTATCTCCAAAATACTGTCTCTGGACCATGACTTCACTTCAATGATTGGTCTTCCGAATTGTTTTGACAAGAATCTGATCATAGCTTCCAACCTTTCCCTTTCTTTCTCATTGCAACTGGCCCATCTATTCTCAATCTCTTGAATCTCTAGCCGTCTGATCTCAGAGTCAAGTTTGGCAGTGTCAAAGCCTTGTCTGAAGAGCTGATCAATGATCTTATCCATAGATCTGCTATGTTGCTCATCAGCTTCTTTGATCAGTTCTTCTAACTTCTTCTCATCTTCAGTCTGTTCAGCACTTTTCTTTCTCTTATAAGTGTTCATCTCCTTTTCTTTCTTCTCTTTTACTTTTTCCTCTTCAACTCTCTTTCTTTTGTCTTCTTTCACTAACTTAGACTCCCCCTTTTTGGTTGCATTGGGTTTAGGGGTTTGAATGCCAGAAAGTCTTTTAGAAACAGCATCATCAACTAGGATTTGAATATTTGAGGAAAGCCTCTCATCAAAGGTTTGATGTACAATGTTAGTGATGATTGGAGTGATGAGAGGTAAGAAGGATGTAAAGGCAACAACCATTTGCTCAGAGGGGTTCTGTCCCTGAGAAATGGTGCCTGAAATAGAGGCTGGTGGCAAAGTTGTTGAGAGTGGCTTAGTGTTTGGGAGAGCTTCAAAAGAAGCTGCCATCTGTGGGTGAATTGGGGCAGATGGACTTGATTCTCGAGACAATTTGACAAGCAGTTCTTGTAGTCTGCATACCTCAGCCTCAAGAATGGTGTTTTGGGCTAGAACATCAAAGAAAAAGCCCAGATCATCATCAGGCTTTGCTGAATCAGCTGACCTCCTGAGTAAATCAGGATGAACATGTGCTGAATGTAGATCAGTATTCACATGTGCCCCTATGTCTTGGAACTGGGGACTTCCTGCCTCAGGATTATGTCCTTCATTGGCAGTTGCCTGTGGTGAGGTCTTAGAGATGATACAACCTTCATCCTATTCATGTGCTGAAACAGGATAAGAGGTAGCCTTACCAGATGTTCGAATCTCCTCCCCTACACCGGGAGATTGAACTTTGTAATCCTTGTGCTGTGGGTTATCAACCATATTATAATCCTCTCCCACAACTGTTGAGGTTTTCCCAGTGGTAATAGGTTTCTGGGGAGGGGTAGAGGAATGTAGTTGAGTCAGCACTTGTGCAATAACTGCAGTTGGGCTTGTAGGGGTGGTTTCAGTGGGAGATAAGGGTGAAAAAGATTGCACCTGGGATGAATGGTGCTCTTGAATGGCAATCTTCTCAATTGAGAGAGATTCCAGTAATGTGGTTTCCCCAATTTTGGTTGCATCAGGATCCTGTTGAGAGAATACCTGAGCGGTTTCAGCTGGTATAGTCTTGGAAACTACAAGGGGATTATTGCCAGTAGTTTCATCTTGCGTTTGTATTGCAGGGGCATCGTCAGGGGACTCAACTCCCTGAGTTGCCTTTTTGGTTTGCTTGGATTTTGGTTTGAAGGGGACTTTAGATCTGGAGGTGGAGGCTGTGGGTTCCCTCTGCTTGGGTTTTAGCAGTTTGGCAGCCTCTTTGAGTTGTGGATATAATATCCATCTGTTAGCCATAGGTTTCATTGCCAGATCTTTTAATTCCAAAAATATTATTTCAGAAAAATTTAAACTTTGGCGTTCAAGGATAGAATACAATACTCGTTGCCACCTGGATTACATTTGATCCCATGAAGATGTTTTGGGGGCAAGGCAGACATTGATCATATGAAAGATGAGGCGTTCAGCATCATGAAAGTGCTTCTTCATAATAGTGGTAGCACTTAGTTCGCCCTCATATCCATGGTTAATGATGATAAATCAATGGTGCCTTTGGGGTATTTGGTGGCATAGGTGGCATCATTCAGGTCTAGGGTTTGGCGAATGATATCAGAAGTTATGACCACCTTCTTCTGGTTGACAAACGACTGGTGAGTGATCGAGTCAGCATTCCCATTAGTATGGACAGTGACGTTTGTCCAGAATTGGCAAAGGGTATCGGGATAGATGGTTGGATTCAGAAGGAAAGCAGTGTGATATCGAGAATCAACCATCAGATCAATGGCAGCATCAAACTTAGTCCAAAAGGCTCATTTGGTGAGGTAGGCAACACAGTTGTGTCGAGGTTTGATTTGCATGGTCGCCATTAATGGAAGATGAACGTTTGGAAAACGACTAATGAAAGGTTGAAGTTAGGGTTAGGTAATTATAGGTTATGAAGCGGCTGAAAGAAAACAACTAAAAGTTTTGGTGTGAGTCATCAGTTGTTAGAAAACTTCTAACAACTGAAGACATGGTTTTAACCTTCAGATGTTGTAAACAACAGAAGACTTGGTGTTAGTCATCAGTAGTTTTAAACTACTGAAGACTTGGTTTTGGCTTCAGTTGTTTTGAAATGAAATAGCAGTTGTTGTCGTCAATTCATAGAGTTCAGTTGTTTCAATGACCTTAACACTTACTCAGCAGATTATCTGATTTTCAGATGTTTCATTGGTCAACAGTACTTATCTATTAGAAAAGACATCAGTAGTTTTAACTATATCAGTACTTTTCAACAAATAAAGTACTTCAGTATTTTTAAGTTATTTAGTCTTCAGTAGTTATAAAAACTGCTGAAGATAAAATAACTTATCAGTACTTATTTTTGACAGTTGTATACTAATGCTCATCAGTACTTGTTAACTAAAGCATCAGTAGTTGTCAAATCATTCTAGCTGCAGCATACCAAGCCTAAGCACAAGATTTTGGAAAGTTGCACTGTCCAAAGGCTTAGTAAATATATCTGCAAGCTCATCAGCACTAGGCACAAACTTTGGATCAATCAGACCTTTTTCATAACAATCCCTGATAAAATGATGTCTGATCTCAATATGTTTGGTCCTAGAATGCTGGACAGGATTCTTAACAATACAATGAGCTGAAGCACTATCCATCAGTAAAGGAGTCTTAGTCTCTGTAATGTCATAATCCAATAATTGATTTTGAAGCCAGAGTACCTGAGATGTACAACTTGCAGCAGCAATGTACTCTGCTTCAGCAGTGGATGTAGCAACTGAAGTTTGTTTCTTACTCTGCCAAGAAACTAAACAATTGCCTAGAAATTGGCATCCACCAGAGGTTGATTTTCAGGTTAATTTACACCCTGCATAGTCACTATTAGAGAAAGTAACTAATTTACAAGAGTGCCCAGTGGAATACCAAAGTCATAGAGACTGAGTTCCTTGCAAGTATCTAAAGATCCTTTTGACTGCAATCATATGGGATTCTTTAGGTGCAGCCTGAAATCTAGCACAGACACAAGTTGCAAACATAATGTCTGATCTAGAGGCTGTAAGGTACATCAAAGAACCAATCATACATCTGTAAAGAGTTTCATCAACTGCTTTACTTTCTGATCAGCATCCAGTTGTGTGGTGCTGCACATGGGAGTAGAACAGGGCTTACAGTTTTGTAAATCAAACTTGGTCAACAAATCCTTTGTGTATTTTGACTGATGAATGAAAGTTCCATCAGCCATTTGTTTGATTTGCAAACCCAAAAGAACTGTAATTCTCCCATGGCACTCATTTCAAACTTTTGTTGCATCAACTTAGTAAAGCATCACACAACTGTGGATCAGAAGATGCAAAAATAATATCATCTACATAAATTTGAACAAGGAGCTTATGCATGCCTACTTTCTTAATGAACAAAGTTTTATCTATGGAGCCTCTAGTGAAATTATTTTGAAGAAGAAAGTTAGATAGTGTTTCATACCAGGCTCTGGGAGCTTGTTTTAACCCATAAAGAGCCTTATCAAGCTTATACACCCAATCTGGATGTTTATGATCTTCAAAACCTGGTGGTTGACACACATAAACTCTTCTTTTATTTTACCATATAAAAATGCACTTTTGACATCCATTTGAAAAACTTTAAGATTATGGAAAGCAGCATAAGCTAAGAACAATCTGATTGCCTCCAGTCTGGCTACAGGGGCAAAGGTTTCATCATAATCAATACCTTCTTCTTGTGAAAACCCCTGTACAACCAGTCTGGCCTTGTTCTTGACAATTTGACCTTTTTCATCAGTTTTATTCCTAAACACCCATTTAGTGCCTATTGCACACTTACCTTGGGGTAGAGGAACCAGTTCCCACACTTGCTGCTTTTGAAACTGAAGAAGCTCAAGCTGCATGGCTTCAACCCATCCATTGTCTCTTAATGCAACATGATAGTTCTTTGGCTCTTGCTGACTGATGAAGAGAGCATATAGACAAAATTGGACAATTGACTTCTAGTTGAAACACCAGCATTGATGTCACCAATGATTGAGACATGGGATGATTCTTCAGTTCTTGGTACTCAATATATCTGTGCAAGTGTTTGTAGGAGATTCAGCAGCAACAGATGTTGATTCAGACTCTTGAAACCTAGAATGAGATGGCAGTTCAAATGAAGTAGAGGATTCAGAGATTTCATCAGCATTTGTTGTGGATGGAACTGGTGAAGCTACAGGAACATCAAGTGTAGTAGACACAGGCAGGTGATCACTACAACTTGCATTTATACCACCAGATGAAGATGATGGATCCTCAGAAACTGCAACAGATGGAGACTGATATGGAACATATTGCAATATGTCCAAATCAAATAACTCCACAGGATTTTGAGGAATTTTGTCTTTTGGAGATTCATTAAACTTGACATGCAAAGTTTCTTCAACTATCTTTGTTCTGCAATTAAAAACTCTGTATGCCTTGCAAGTAGATGAATACCCAACAAAATACCCTGCATCCACCTTTGATTCAAACTTCTGAAGTGGATTCTTTGTGTTAAGAATATAACAGGGACACCCAAATGCTCTAAAGAATGAAATCAGAGGGGCCAACTGATGTAATAACTCATAAGGAGTCTTCATCAACCTCTGATTTACTAATACCCTATTTTGTATATAGCAAGCGGTGTTGACAACTTCAGCCCAAAAGGTTAGTGGCAAACCAGAGTCAGCCAACATTGTCCTTGCGGCTTCAATAAGGGTCCTGTTCTTTCTCTCCACCACTCCATTTTGTTCAGGAGTTCTTTGAATGCTATATTGCCTCTTGATTCCCTTAGATAAATAGAATTCATCAAGAGTGTGGTTTCTAAATTCTGTGCCATTATCACTTCTCACACACCTGACTGGAAGTGAATACTGCTTTTCCACATACAACACAAAGTAGATGATGATTTGGGCAGCCTCATCTTTTGAATGTAAGAAGAAAGTCCATACAAATCTGGAATAATCATCTACAATTACCAGACAGTATTTTTTCTTTGCCATACTCATCACTCTTACTGGACCAAAAAGATCCATATGTAGTAATTGCAAGCAGGCAGTGGACTTTGGTTCTTCTATTGGAGGGAATGAAACTTTGTGTTGCTTTCCTTTTAAACAAGCAGGACAGTTGTCATCACATTTGAACTCCTTCAATGGCAAACCTCTCACTAAACCATGATGAATAAGCTGGTTCATGTTTTTAAGATTCACATGACCAAGCCGTCTATGCCATAGTTCAGATTCCTGAGGAGAGCCTTAGAGAACAGACATGGATGGCCTTTTAGATCAATTTTCTTTGATAAATCTAAGGCATATACTCTTCCAATCCTGTTGGCCTTTAGGAGAGTATATTCATCCAATATCTTATCAATCATTTTCAGAACTTTGGAAGACAGAATCCGACAGTTCTGACTAGTGAAAAGTGCAACATGCCCTTTATCACACATTTGACTGACACTCAACAAGTTGTACTTGAGGTTCTCCACATGGTTAACATCATCAAACCTTATCTCACCATTTGACACAAAGCCATTGCCAATGATGTAACCCTTAGCATCATTACCAAAAGAAACAAATCCCTTCTTTCCTTGAGAGTAATCATGAAGAAGAGAACTGCTCCCTGTCATATGCATAGATCCTCCACTGTCTACATACCAGATGCTTCTTTGGCATGCTGAAGAACCCTGCATTTTGCACAAGAAATTAGTTAGCCTTTGAGACCTAAACCATTTTGGTTTTGGGTCTGTTTTCATCAACAAATTTTAGACTAACTGATTTTTCATGATTGACAGCCTTTGAAGATGGAGATGGTGCTGAAAAGGATTCCTTTGATTTTGGCTTAGTTTTCCTTTTCAGTGGTTTAATCACAGATACATCTAATTGGTTAACTCTCCCCAACAGATGTTGAACCATCATAACAAGTTGTGTCTGATTGGTTGTCAAAGCCTTTAGCTCAGCTGACACATCAGTACTTGTTTTTGATTTGTTCTTATGACTCACCAAATCCTCCTTTTTAAAAGACACAGACTTAGTCTTGAGTTTTGATATTAAATGATGAATATTTTCAGCTGTTTTATGATAAACCCCTTCCTTCTTTTTAGCTTTTTGGAAAAACTTTGGGTTATCAGATTGAGATGTTTGTGGTAAAAACTTGGTTTGAAATTCATCTTTCATTTTATTCATTTTCTTTTTAATGATTTTATCTTTGTTGAATTTTAAACCCTTGTTATACCAACATTCATCAGTGAGATGATTAAATAGACCATATATTTCACATGGCTTTTTCTTCATCTTTTGTTGATCAACTGCTGAAGATGATGAAACAACTGAAGATGTGTTCTTCAATACTTTCTTCCTCTCAGTACTTATGGTAAGTACTGAAGGATTTGTAACAACTGAAGATTTGTTCTTCAGAAGTTTTCTATAAGTATTTTTGGATTTCCTGATAGACTTTTCAGCAATTGTCAAACCATGCTTGTTTTCATTTGGTTTGAAATGCTCTTCAGGTGTTGTGACTTGCCCTTCTGTACTTTGAATACTTTGTTGGACAACACCTAAATTGCTCAGTTTCTCTTTGATCATGTGTTTAGAAGCAGTGAGACCATCAGCAAATTGATTAGCTGAGGTAATAACACTGACTTCATCCTCTCATTTTGAATTATCACTTGAGGATGAGACACATGATGATGTGGTTTGGGAATTGCTTTCACCTTCAGATTTTACTTCTAACTTGGGAGTAAAATCTGTAGGAGGTATAGTGTGATTATACCCAATCCCAAACTTCACATTTGAAGCTGTTTGCTTGCTGAGAAGCATTTCAAACCCCTTGCAGGATGTTACTCAGTGTTAACAATTTACTTGAGTAGCTGCAAGTGTTTCTAGGTCAAGATTTTGATTAATTAAGGCTACATTTGCTTCCCTAATTGAAACAAAAGCAGCTATGCATGACTCAGAACACAACTTGGCCTTAGCCTCAGAAGATACCTATGGTACCTGTGATGATGAAGTATTTCCATCAGTAGACTTCAGGGCCATAAGAGCAAGATTTCCAAAATGATTTTCACCACCATGTTGACCAGCACCAGAGAACAATTGTTCAGAATAGCCAGAAATATCATCTGGTAAGCTGTTCCAGTCAACAACCTCAGGTGTGAAGAAGCTTTGATGTGATTGAGATTGAGATTGTTGATTTGATTGAGATGGTTGAGGATCAGGTAGGGCATGTGGTTGTTGAGCCATGGGTATAGGAACCTGACTAGACTGAGGCATGTAAAAACATGGATAAGGATATGGCATTGGAACTTGAGGAACAAAAAATGCAGGAGATTATTGAATTTGTGAATGATGATCAGAACTGGTAGAATGTTGCCCTTTGGTTTGTGAGCTATTGCTTGGAAAAGTCACGAAGGGTGCAGATGAGTTAGATCCAGATGATCTACACTCTCTTGCAAAATGTCCAAGTCTATGGCACTTGTGACATCTCAACTTGCTCTTATCAAAACCAACTTTGGTTTTTCCAGAAAGACCAGGGAATTTACTACCTGTCCTTTTGTAAAACCTTTGAGATCTGATATTGATTAATGCCATTTGGCTCAAAATATCCATCTCTTCCAGATCATCATCAGCAATTCCTTTCAAATCATCCATCAAAAAGCACAAATTATCAATACTAAACCCTGAATTACCATTAACACCAACAAAAGCATGATCTCCACTGTTTGAAGAGAAATCTATATGCTCATCATAAGAACTTTCTGATGCAGCATAGTCTGACACATGACCAACCAGAGCAGTATTTCCTAGTACAAAGTCATCAGTGAGCTTCCCAGATGAAGCCAGTTTCCTTTTCTGTTCTCTCTCTTTCAAATGTTAATAGTTTCCCATGAAGTTGGGTAAGAGATAGAGTGTCCAGATTTGCACTGGAGCGTAGGACAATGGTATATGTGTCCCATCTCTCATGCAGGGATCTGAGGAATCTGTTGTTCATCTGACTGTTTGTATATTCATGTTGAACCATTTTTAGCTCAGATATCAAACAGGAAAATCGCTCAAACTGTTGAGTCAGTGACTCACCCTTTCTATGAGAGAATGTCTCATATTGCTGGGCAAGGATCTCTCTATTGTTTGCCAAGACCTCATCAGTTCCTCCAAATTGTTCTTTCAGAGCAACCCAGAGATCATGAGCAGTTTCATGATGCATAAGTCCAGGTAGATTTCATTAGGCAGTGCCATGGCCAGAATTCCATGGGCTTTAGCATCAATTTCAAACAGTTTCAGATCCTCATCTGAATATTGCTCCTTCTTCTTCGGAACCATCTCATTGGTTTCCGGATTACTCACCATAGGCTTATATGGTCCATGAACCACAGACTTCCAACAACCTGAACTGTTAACAGACAAGTGATGGAGCATTCGGCGTTGCCATATGTTATACTCACTCCTAACAAGCATTGGAGGCTTTGTTGAGGAGCCAGTATTGTGAGGATCATTGATTGATGTAGTCATTTTCACCAATTCAAACAAATTCAATGAAATTTTAATAAGTCTAGCCAAAAACTCAACAACACAATTTGAAACAAGTCAAATCTCAAATTAATTGACCGGAAGCAACAGAAAATCAAACTCTATAACCAATTCTTGCAAATTTGCTAATTCGATCAAACTTAGATATCAAAAGAGCAGTTTCAATGATCAATTGTTAAATTGATCAATGATTAACCAGCTTTGATACCATTTGATAGGATCGGATCTAGTTTGATCAATTAGATTAGAATTTGCAGCGGAATATAACACAAATTAGACCAAATTTAAGCAAGAATAGTATGCATATTCAATCACACAATGACGATTATAGAGAGAGAGGATTTTCTGCAAATGAAATATTTTCATTCACGCAAAAGCTTCGGTCGCAAAACAATTAGGTCAACATTCCTTTTATAAAGGAATGTGACGTCAGCTGATGTCACTTGATAGTGACATCTAACTGATTTATACAAACTACTGAAAGTAAACTAATCTACTGAAGATGTCCACAACAGCTGAGGACATCTACAAAAAAAGCTAAGTATAAACAACAGTTACAACTACTGAAGTTATAACATCTGAAGTGTAAGAACTTCAGATGTTTTACAATAATAAAACTACTGAAAAGAAACCACTGAAAAGTAAACCATCACAACTACTGAAAAGAACTACTTCAGCTATTATGACAACTTCTGAGAACTTGTTCTTCAGACTTTATCTTCAGCTATTGTCTTCAGACTTTGTCTTCAGACTTTGTCTTCAGCTATTGTCTTCAGACTTTGTCTTCGGACTTTGTCTTCAGACTTTGTCTTCAGCAGATGTAGATCACTTCAGTTGTTATGAGGTCTGTGGGACTTAAAGGTTTTTCTGATCTGGCTCATTGTTTCTTTTGGTCCAACAGGGTCCAATAAAGCAAAGGAGAATAAGAAGGATCTCCTAAAGTAGCAGTTTGAAAACTTCACCTTCAAAGTAGGTGAAACTATGACTCAACAATACTTTAGGTATGTTGAGATTGTGGATATTCAAATGGATGTTGGAGTAACTCTTGAGAACAGGGACATTGTGAGGAAGTTCATGTCCTTTCTTCCTAGACAATGGACACATTATTGTGTTGTCATCAAGAGGACTAAGAACCTTAAGACTCTTACTCTTACAGAGTTGTATGGTATTCTTAGTGGATACCAGATGGAGATGAACATGCAAAACTCATCTGGTAACTCCAGCAATCAACTAAGCTTAGCCCTCCATGTGGTTGAAAGGGAAAGCATTAAACCACAACATCATCTTATATGCTACCCTGACAACTCACAAAGGGTCCTTTAATCACCTTCCCAGAGACCCCAAGAGAAAGCTACACTTAAGGAAGTCCTTTCCAAGAGACAAGTTCTTCTCATGCTTTTGTCTCTGCTAATGAAACCACAGGCAACTCTCTCTTCACCCTTGAAGACCTGGACTGTATCCATCCAGATGATCTAGAGTAGATGGAGATAGTTCAGCAGATGGCTCTTCTCACACACAGAGCCAACAAGTTCTACAAGAGGACAAGGAGGAAGTTTCCAAGCAATGCAGCCAGTGGAAAGTTTGGCGTGGATAAAAGCAAAGTAAAGTGTTACAACTGTAACCAGATGGGACACTTTGAAAGAGAGTGTAAGGCACCAAGAACAAATGGTGGCCAAACACAATCCAGACCAAACTACATTGAGAGAGCTCCCCAGAATGAGAAGCCAAAGCAGCAAGCTGCAGTTGCTATTGAAGAAGGAGGCTTTGACTGGAGCTTTTAAGTGGAAGATGCATCTCCAAACCAAGCAGTCATGGCAGACCACGACAAAGCCAAGGTATTGGAACATCTTTGTACTCCTGAATGCATTGCTAAAGTTAATGGATACAGGTCTTATAGCTTAGAGATGAGATTTGATCTTGAATCCTTAAATCTCTTAAATGCTTATTTTAAAAGAGCTGAAAATGATTATAAATTAATAATAGAAGATTTAGAGAAAACCATTTCAAATCTTAAACATGAGCACACAAACTACATGACTCAGTCAAAGATCTCATAACCAAGTTAACTGAATGCCAGGTTGAGCTTGTGATCAGCTAAGCCAAGACAGAAAAATATGTACTTGAAGAAGAGACATTCAAGAAAATTTTGTTATCAAAATAAGCAGGGACTGGGATCCAGTGAGATAGCTCCTCCACACACAACCTGTCTGTAACATCTCCTTGGTGTGGAACTTGTGAAGATGAGCTTCCCCTCATAGACCCCATGATTGAAGAGGATGAAGAGGAGATGGTGGAGAATGGCTATGAGAAGAGTGAAGAAGAGCATTCTATGAAGGTTCACCATCCCTCTGAGGAGAGTAAAGTTATTGGGATGACCAAGTCCAAGAGAAAGAACTTGATCAGGAAGGCCAAAAGAAAGTCCAAGAAGGCTCAAGAGATCAAGGCCACCTTTAACTCTGCACAGAAACAAGTCTTCATCTCTGCAAGATTTGAGGTGGTTAGGGCGGAAGACACAAACTTGAACACAAACAACAAGAGTTCTAGTTCATGTTCAAATCATCCCATCATCATAAAGAAGGCAGATCGGTTGTGCACCACTGTTGTACAACCTGAACCATCCAGCTCCAAAGGTAGTTCTATTCCCACAAGGATTGCCACAGCGTCTGCAAAGATGAAGATGGAGAAGGAAAGTGATCAAGTTCAGCCTTGTTCACAGAAGAAGACTCCTAGAAGGAAGAAAATGGACTGTGTCATGTGTGGGAGTACCTCTTATTTTGCTAAAGATTGTGTTTACAAACCAAAGAGTACTCACCACATGACCAAGAAAGAAACTTCTAAGACTTTGGAGAAGAAGAAGCAAGCTTTGAAGGAAAATCTTTTTCCTTTGGAAGCTCCAAAATGAAGAAGAAGACAAGTGGAAACTTGCCTTTAGAAGAAAATTTGGTCTCGGAAGAAAGGAATACTTCCGAAGCACTGAAGTCTGCTGCAGTGAAAGCAAGATATTCCGAAGGTCCAGTCATCAAAACGTCCAAAGTCAACAAAACATCCGAAGTACTAAAGGTCAAGTCTAAGCTTCCAAAGGTGGTGTGGAAGACAAAGAAAGACCAAGTGCCTGAAAGTTCTTCATCAACATTAGCAAATGATCCTCCTAGCATGGCTATAGGATCAATTACTGTTGCATTGTCTTCAACTTCTTTTGATGAGCCCAAGACCAATGAGGCTTGGGTTTCCAAACGTAACTAACCATCTCTTTTGTGCAGGAATAGCTCAAGACAAACAAAAATGTATGGATCATTGACAGCGGCTGTTCCAGGCACATGACATGCAATAGGTCACTACTCCAAAAATTTGAGAGAACTGATGGAGGACCAGTTGCTTTTGGAGGAGATGCAGGGGGTTACATTACAAGAAGGGGTAGAGTCACAACTGGTAAGCTCAGCATTGAGAAGGTAAACTTTGTCAAGGAGCTTAGTTACAATCTTCTAAGCGTATCCTAATTTTGTGATCAGAGTCATAAAATGCTCTTTACTAAGCATGAGTGCATTGTTCTCAGGCCCGCGGTGTTCATTCCTCATGAGCATATCCTTCTCAGAGCCCCCAAGAAAGGGAACATGTACAAGATGGATTTGCAAGAAACATCTCCCTCAGGAGAAGTTTCATGCTTTCTGTCTAAAGCAAATAGTGATAAGTCTTTCCTGTTGCATAAAAGAATATGCCATGTAAACTTTAAAAACATGAATAAATTAATTAAGAATGATTTGGTAACTGGAATGCCAAAGAAAGAGTTTACAAGTGATGACCACTGTGTTGCATGCCTGAAAGGGAAGCAACACAAGGTATCTCACAAGCCAAAGGAAAGAAACTCAATCACTACTCCCCTACACTTACATGGATCTTTTTAGCCCCACCAGTGTAATAAGTCTAGGAAGGACCTCTTATTGTTTGGTGATCACAGAGGACTTTACAAGATTCACTTGGGTATTCTTTCTTAGAACTAAGGATGAGACTCCTGAGATTCTGAAGAATTTCATCTTAAATATTAAGAATGAATGTGATCACAAAGTCAAAACCATAAGATGTGATCAAGGAACTGAATACAAGAACCAAATCCTTGATATATTTTGTGATGAAAAAGGTATTACAAGACAATATAAAGCTCCCAGGACTCCTCAGCAAAATAGGGTTGCTGAGAGAAGAACCAGGACACTAATTGAAGCTGTAAGAACTATGTTGTCTGACTCTAAACTGCCCATCACCTTCTGGGCATAGGCAGTGAACACTGCTTCCTATGTGCAGAACAGAGTTTTAGTAGTTAAGACACATGGTAAGACTCCTTTTGAACTTTGGCACAAGAGGAAACCTTTCATTGGTTTTCTCAGGTCATTTGGATGTCCTTGCACCATCTTGAATACCCAATATCAAATTGCCAAATTTGCTGAGAAATCAGATGATGGACATTTTATTGGATACTCTTCTCAAGCTAAGGCTTATAGAGTATACAATCTCAGAACTAGAGTAGTTCAGGAGTCAGCCAATGTGACTTTCAATGAGTACATTCCCATTGTGAAAGGTTCTGGTCTGGATTGGTTATTTGATCTTGATTTAGTTACAAACTATTTTAACAAATCTTGTGAGCATGTTCAGGATCCACAGATATACTACCTACAGGTGATCCTGACCCAAGATTTGAGCTAAGAAGACCTTCAAGCTACACATTTTCAGCTCTAGTGGTAACTAACCCTGCAAATGAAGTTTCTACCAGCACATCAATGACAAATCTTGTTGATACTTCTGGGGTGCCTTCAAATTACAGCTTAGAGGTACAAAACTCAGATGAAGGAGCTTCAAATGTTGGAGAAAATGGCGGTGGTGAAGTGATCAAGAATTTCTTGATGCAGAAAACCACTCCACTAAAGACAATATCAATGATGTCACACACTCATTAGATCACGTCAATCTTGATAAGTGTGCTGATGTGGAGGGTGAATCCTCCTTGACAGATCAAAATTTATCTAATTTAGATCTCTCTAAGCAACTTGCTGTGATCCCTCAGCTAAGGATCCATAAGTCTCACCCTACCACAAACATGATTGGAGATGTTGATTCGGGGGTAAGAACAAGAGGACAAACCCATGATGAAAATGTTTGTCTTCACTCTTGTTTCTTGTCCCAAATAGAGCCAACGAAGATTGATGAGGCTCTAAAGGATAGAAGTTGGGTTGAAGCTATGCAAAAGGAGCTGCTTCAATTCAAAAGGCAAAAGTTTTGCAACCTATATCCTCTTCCTCAAGGGAAGACTACTATAGGAACCAAATGGGTGTTCAGGAATAAGAAGGATGATAGAGGACTTGTCATCAAGAACAACGCAAGACTAGTTGTTCAAGGGTATACTCAAGAAGAAGGAATTGTCTACACAGATGTTTTGCTCCTGTAGCAAGACTTGAAGCTGTAATATTCCTAGCTTTTGCAGCATCCAAGAACTTCAAGGTCTACAAACTTGATGTCAAGTGTCCTTTTTCTATGTGGGGTGATTGATGAAGAGGTGTATGTTAAACAACCAGTTGGGTTTGCAGATCTTGGTCATCCTGATTATGTCTGCAGGCATGATAAAGCTCTTAATCGGCTGCACCAAGCACTAAGGAAGTGGTATAAGACTCTATCTCAATATATCTATCAGCTTGGCTACAAAAGGGGTACTATTGATGGGACTCTCTTCATCAAAGGAACAGGAAATGACATAATGCTAGTTCAAGTATATGTAGATGACATTATCTTTGCATCAACTAATCCAAAGCTCTCCAAATACTTTGAGAAGCTCATGAAGGATAGGTTTGAAATGAGTGCCATGGGGTAACTAAATATCTTCCTATGAATTCAAGTGAAGCAATTTAACAATGGGCATCTTCATAAGTCAGTCAAAGTATGTACACGACATACTTAAAAGGATCAACATGACTGATTGTAAGGTTGCTAAAATACCCATAGCCAGAAACCACTCCCTTGCACCTGATCTTGAGGGGGAGTCTGTTGATGAACATCCTTACAGGGCTATGATTGGGTCTCATGTTTGATACATGTGTTTGTGCAGGATATGAAGCCAACCCCAAGATGTCACACATCGTCACTCTCAAGAGAATTCTAAGACATCTCAAAGGTGCTCCAACACTTGGCCTTTGGTATCCAAAGAATTTTTACTTCAATCTGTATGCTTATACAGATAATGACTATGGTGGCTGCAACATGATTGCAAAGTATACATCTAGGGGATGTCAATTTCTTCGTGGAAGGATAGTCTCTTGGCAATGCAAGAAACAATCTTGTGTGTCTGCATCAACTGCTGAGGCTAAATACATTGCTGCTACAAGCTGCTGTGCTCAAGTGCTTTGGATTCAAAATCAGATGTTGGACTATGGATTCTACTTCAAGGAGACTCCCATCCACATAGACAACAACAGTGCTATCTTAATCATAGAGAATCTTGTGCAACACTCAAGGACAAAGCATATCAATATCAGGTATCATTTGATTAGAGATAACTTTGAAAAGGGATTAATCAAACTAGTCCATGTTAACACAAATGAACAATATGTTGATCTGTCCATCAAAGCTTTTGATGAATAGAGATTCAAATCTTGTATCAGCCATTGGGATGATTAACTTTAGGTAGCTTTTCTTAAAACTTAATCATATTATTTCTAAAACCTGTGTGTCCTAAGTTGTCTATTTTATCACCTTCATAAGCCCTTGTTCTCTCTGGAAGAAAAAAACTTTTAAAAGACATTCCTTACTTTTTTGAAAATTTTGTCTTTTTATCCTTTGGAAGATTTGAAATTACCTTAGGAAGAAACTTATGTCTTGAAAAACAAATAACTGGTTCAGTACATTTACCTTCGGAAGAAATTTCTGAAATATCTTTCGAAGCTTAAATTTAACTTAAGTACTTCTATGTTTTCAAGAACAATTTTCTTCCGAAAGCAATTTACCTTCGGAAGTTTTTTATTCTTCTTAAAATAAATAACTCTGAGTAGTAAATATCTTCCGATGCAAAATTCTCAAAAACCTTTGGAATACCTTTCGAAGCCAATTTGCGTTCGGAAGCTTTTCTTTTCTGAACTTCCGAAGCAAAATAACCTTCGGAAGATTTCTCGACTTCCAAGAAAACTACTTTTTGGGCAAAAGTAAACTACTTTTTCGGAGGTGGGACTGACATTCGGATTTCAAAGTTTATCTTCTTTTATTAACTTTGTCTCAAATCTTTTTCACATAAATACCCAGCGGTTCCTCTAATGTAATTTAACCCAAACCACCTTTGTTCTACAACTTCCTTCACCCTTAAGCTTCTCAAAATGGCCAACCTAAACTACAGAAACAACCCTGACTTCTCCATGCAACTTCACAGACAACACAACCAAGTTGCCCTGTTGAACTCTAAGAAAGATGATAGTTTCTCAGAGGTTTGCCGTTTTCTGACTTTATCCAACTACTTCACCTCCCTAACCATTGATCCTACTCTCTATGAGGATCATTTCCTTGAATTTTAGAAGACCTGCCAAGAGGTCATCATAGATGGGGAGAAGGCACTGTCTGCCATAGTGCGGGGAGGACCATCTTCATCACTCCAGCCATCATCAACACTCATTTGAAGCTGGATGATGAAGAAGGTGAGTTGCGCTTTCCAAAGGATGTTGTTAATCATTCCTTTGAGCAGATGGGCTATGAAGGAGATTTCTCTGTAAAGACCTTCGGGAAAGGGAAGGTCTCATCCCAGTAGAAATACCTGCTACATGTGGTTATCCACAGCTTGTCAAACAATCATGGAGGGTGGGACTAGATTCCTGAGGATCTCTCCTTCATATCGCATGGAATGGTTCAACGGGTCAAGTTCACGTACTCTTAGTTTGTTTATACAAATTTGCTTGCTAACTTGGACTCCTTAGAGTATTACATGTTTCCTAGATATGTTCAATACATTCTCATGTGTGAACTGGGCTCATAGTTGAGGGAACAGGTAATATTCTTATATTGTGACAGATGAAGCCCGGCATCTTTAAAATCATGAAGAAACCAACTGTAGGCTTCTCAGGGGTACAAACAGCCCTTGTCCCAAAAATTTTATAGGTAATTGTTTAAGGTGACAACCTAGCAACACAAGCTAGTGTTGAACCCACACCTTTTACCTCCCAACCACCAAAAAGGCCACAAATCACCCTTACCTACCAAAGAAAATCCAAACGAACCCCTGCTCAACCTATTTAGCTTGTGCAGGCCCCCATATACTCACCCATACAGGATGATGTGGACACTCGAGCTCCCACTTCTCCTGAGGAGGAAACCACTCCCATCTCTTCAAGGATCAGTGCTGAGGTTCCTCATGCTCAGCCTGATGAGCTCACTAGCCATTCCTAGCCTTTAAACTTAAACCAACCCTTAAGTGAACAACCTTCAGGGTCAGTTACCATCCCCAGCCTTTAGACTTGAACCAACCCATTCCTAACCTTGAATTCTATACTGATGAAGACTTAGGTTTCAGTGAGTACCATGAGTCTCTCTACTCTTCCCCTACTCAAAGAGAGATGAGTGCTCCTGAGTCTCCTATGTCTAGCCCACATAAGTGACCAATTACTGAGGTGGATCTCCCTGAATCTGTTCAGGAGGTCCATACGGAAGAGGCTCTCACTTCTCCAAGTGATTACATTATTAAGACCTCAACCATGGAAACTCAACCCATTGACACTTCAACTAAGGCTGTCAGTGAGCAGAGGAAATCCAACAGCCAAGAACCTGATGCTGGGGATGAGAGTGAGGACTTTGGTCCAATTATCTCATCCCCTAGTGATTCTTCTGATGAATATGAGGGGAACCTCAGACTAAAGGTGCAAAAACTATCTAAAACATGCACCTACCTAGTCCCTAAGGTTAGTCACCCTTGAATCTTAGGTGACTACCCTGTAAAACAGGGTTAATGATCAACAACTTGAGATATCTTATCTCAGGGAACAACTAGCTAGGAGACCTTTCAGGAGAGCTCAACCAGGAACACAAGAACCTATGGATGTGATTTACCTAACTCCTAGCTCACCTATGTAAGAGAGTGATGCAACCAAAAAGGAGGAGAAAGTAATTACAATCACAGAACCTGGGAGTCTTTAGGGAGTATGGACATTGAGGACTCACCGCCCTCACTTGAAATTGTGCATACTCAGCAACTTCCTCAAGTTCACATTGATGTGGACTCTATAGACTTTCATTCAGAGTCTCTTTGAGGAAGGTATACCAAGGGCTATGTCATCCCCACCTCAAGGAACTTCAAACTACATCATTGGGTGGAGGTATGATGTTGATAGAAGAGCCCTCATTCTTCAAAGAGTTAAAGGGCAGCAAGAGGTATTCAACTTTTAGACCTTGAACTAGTATGAAGGTCTTGACCTGATCAACATGCCACTTGTCAATCCAAGTCAATCTTGACAAGCTGGCGGGCTGGCACAAAGGATTCAAGACAGAATTACTGAAGAGTTCAGCCTAAGAAGGAGACAAAGGCAATCAGGTAATGTCATTGGTCAACTGGATGTTGAGGCAGACCCTGAGACTAGCTTCAAAGGGAAAACCTTGACTGAAGGCCCAGTGATAGAGCCTGAGAGACCTCTCACACCAACAACTACTTTAGAAATTCATTCCCTTAGTGAAACACCTGCTGGTGAAGGTGGATCACAGCCTCTCTATGGCCAGAGTGTTAGGACCTGGTATTTGAACGAAATACCTAGTGATTAGCGTGTAAACCAGATCAAATAGTGCGGAATCCTATTTGATTGGCGATCCAATCAGTGAGAACACACGAAGAATCAATCAAGAATTGAATCTAACGTTAGAAGTCGATTGGGAATCGATCTAATGTGTTCTGTGAACTTGGAGAACGATTTGGGAGGCTTCTGGACGGCTAGGGTACGTCTGGAGTCGTAATGGTATGAATGCTTTTCTTTTTTCACGAATTGGGTCCTATTTATAGGTTAGTGTTGTTCATTCGGGCGACTGGACCATAAGTATGGTTCAGTCGTGTGACTGAACCATGCGATTGATTCATCCGCACGACTGAGTGTTCAGTCGTGCGACTGAGCCAAACTTATGTGTCAATCATGCGACTGATCCAGTCTCCTGGTTCAGTCGTGCGACTGAGTAAATCGTATGAAGTTATTCATGCGTGTGGTCCATTCGCATGGGGCATTCGCATGAGAACTTCATTAAGTTAAGTTTGAATGTATTAATTAATATAACATTATGTGTAACCATTCAAACAACCACAAACCTAAATAACCAATTCAATATCGACTCATTAGTGAAATATTAGACATTACACATCACAAACAATCAATATCATTTCATTAATCATTTCAAATTACATCAGAATCAGACAAACAAGATCTATTACATTTCATATCATGATCTAGGGACATACATGCATCAACAAACTCCCCCTTGGACCTAGATCTCTCTAATCTCTTGTTTTCTGCATAACCTCCTTGTATTTTTTGTACTTCTCCTCTTTTGTGACTCCTGCGTGAATCTCAAACGCGAAGCAGAGTCACATAACGTTCTGGAACTGGAGGGCTTGTACAATATCTTGCGTGTCATAGAACAGTGGCCACTTGTATAGCGTATAGACATCATTAGCCGACAAGTTAGTAAGCCACATCGGGTCGAATACCCTGATCGTATCCATTTGGCCCTCTTTGCTTAGGACTATGACCGCTTCAGCTGTTCTCCAATCATAGTACCACCACTTAAAGTGTGGAGTGAAGTTCTGAGGCATTTCCCTGAGTGGGATTCTTGACATTGTGCGCGGAGGACTCCACTTCAACACTATCTTAGGCTTGCCAGTAATGGCATCAACCTCAGACCTTCTAATATACCTAGTAGGCTGTTGGGGTCTGAAGTTAACCCATCTGGTGTGGTACTCCTTCTTTAGGGCAGCCTCGAACCAGCCTGACATCTTCCTCGGGTCAGCATACAAAAGCTTTAGCTTAGTCAGCTGGTTGAGCTCAAAACCTGGTAGAGTCTTCAGATCATGTGGGAATCTGAAGTACTCTATGCCCTGTTCTCTCTTAATTGCATAAACATTAAGATCCTCAAAATACGCCCATGCTATGATCCTATCTGACACCTTGTAATGTTTCTTGACTCTGTAGAGTTTGGTGTAGGCATCCTTCTTCGGTGCAGCACGTTGGGCTCTAACTTCTTCAAAACATGCAGCCCACTCAGCCTTTCGAATGTCGACATCGTCATTTGAGGCTTGGGCTGTTCCTTCTGCTTTCTTTGTTTCTTGCTCCATCTTGTTCAACACCTCAAAAGTATCGCTGACGAGGGATTCACCCAGATTTGGGACCACATTTCCCTCATTGTCAGCGTACTGAGGGTAATCCTCGGCAGTGACATCTTCGATCTCGACTTCATCAACACCGTTGAGCTCTTCATCACTAGTCGAATCGCATGTCGGAGCATCTTTCACTATCTCATCCGGATTTAGCTTGAAAACCTCTGCGAGTTGCTCGTTTGATAGGTCATGAATTATTTCCCCTTCTTCAGGGGTATAACTCACTGACCTCCTAACGATCCCTTGCAAATCAAGAATCATTGTTAGTTGAGTCTTGACCTGTTGAAGGGGAGCAACATCAAACTCATCCCTTTGGTAATTTGGATCTGTTTGATTTAAACATTAAACACATAAATCAACACAGAAATGCATTAACTTAATATAAACATTCAATACATAGTTTTCAATACAGGATTCAAATACAAAAGTAAATAAATACATAAACATCTAGTCTTTACTTTTATCCTGTATCATCGTCTCGTCACTTGGAGGAGCAGAGGTAGAGGCTGATTGGTCCTGTCTGTTCTTTGACCTCCTCTCTTGACCTGAAGCAGAGGCCGATGCAGCTGCATCCCCTCCTTCTGCTTCATCATCATCGTCCTTCTCCTCTGTCCTTTCTCCTTCGGTTTCCTCATCATCTTCTGTATCATCCTCATCATCCTCATCATCATCTTCATCATCATCATCACCATCATCTCCGTCTCCCTCTTTGATCTTGAGGGCTCCTCCTTAGATCCTTTCAGCTTCACATGATAGTCTTCTTTGCCTCTCCAACTCCTCACTCTATCTGCTTGCTGATGTGACACTATGTGCTGGGAGTTGGGCTATCTCAGTGCTTGAGCAGCCATCTGTTGGGCCTGCTCCTCTATAACTCTAGCCTGCTCTGCAATCTGGTGAGATTGTGCAGATTGAGGTCAGCAAGCTGGGCGGATCTGGGCCGCCTGATCCTCATCTGTAGTAGTAAGCGCATCACCATCCTGTTGACACGCAGACAGCTGTTCCTCTACCCCGATTGGAGGTAGAGGTGATCCATAAGTGTGTGAGGGATGGGCTGAAGGCCCTGCTTGGTGTGAAGTGGTGGTGGTAGTGGGGCTGTAGTGAAGATGGGTCGTGAAATGGTGGAGGTGATGTGGGAGTAAAAGATATGGTGGTGGCTGGAATCTGTATGTGGTGGGGGAGGTATGGTGGTGGCTGTGGTAGCTGTGGGTGGATGTGGTGGCTGTGGGTGGTTGTGGTGGTGGTAGAAGTAGAGGCTATGGTGGTAACGAAGGTGAACCGACGCTTCTTCTTCTTCTGACCATGGGGCTGAGCCATCCTCTTCCTCCTCGTCCCCGTTGAGGTGGATGCTCCCCCTACAACCCTGCTAGCTGACCCCGGTGCATAACTCGGGTCAGTATCAGTCTCACTGGAGTCTATCGGAGTTCACCAACCACCCTTAGCCCATGTTCTGTGGGAACAACTTTGCTTCCCACAGTTCGCGTTAGGGGCTCCTCGTCAGACTCCTCCTCCTCCTCCGCACCATGAACAAAATCCTGATGGAATCCAGCTGACTCGGCTACATCTCCAGCTGGGGCGGACAATGGAGGTACTACATCAGACACAGTGCCTCTAGGTGGAATAGGCATATCGTCTCCAGCATCCCCACTGTCATCATCATCCGAGTCATGAGTGGGGTAGAGCAATTGCTCCATATCAGAATCACTATCATCGTGCGCCACTTTCCCTCATGGCTGGCACCACGTAGTCCTCCTGGCCAGATGCCAAACAACCTCCTGACAGGGGGTTCCACTTGCTTCCCTCTGTACACCTTCACCCTCCCCAAGGTAGTATCATCCATCACCTCGAGGACTACCGCATCATCCTTCTCCTTCGGCAGGGGGGAAGCTTCTGATCTATGATCATCTTCATAAACCTCGGGTACATACAGAAGCCCTCCTTCCCTTTCCCCTCAATGTTCTCTACCAGGTAGGTGAAGATCATCTTGGAGAAGCTGAACGGGTGGTTCAGCACCAACGCAACATACGCGTTCTGTATCTGATCAGATAGCTCATCAAAACCTCCCTTCCTGGAAGCTATGCACTTAAGCAGCACGTGCGCAAGATACTTAAACTGGGGACAGAGGTTACTCTTGTTGAGTACCCCAGCATTGATGTCCCCAGAGTACTTGGCTCTAGAAAGCATCCTCTGACTGTGAAGGGTGTGTAATCGAGTTGGACAATCAGCGTCATCCCCCAACTGTAATACGATCCTTAGATCCTCCTCTGAGATAGCAATAGCCTCTCCAAAGATGGTACTTCTGATGCAGTGAGGCTCAGAGGATCTATTCAACTGTAGCGCCTTCCCAGAAGGCCTGCTGAACGGACCTATAAGGAGTGCAAGGAGTAGATATGGCATGTGCAATCCTCGATCTCAGTAGAAATGTGATGATGCCCGAGAAATCAACAGCGTTTCTGGATGTCAAATCCAGATGAGCACATATATTGTGCTTCGTGCTCATAGTCCATCGACTCGCCATCTGTTACCACAACATAGTAAACGTTAGTATCATGGCTAAGAAAGTCATGAAGCACTTGGACTTAAAAAAAATCTTTCTGTCATGCGATTGAGGTTGTGCGACTGAGATCAGTCGTGCGACTGAACAGTGCGACTGGGATTAGTCGTGCGAATGATCCCATGCGTACGACTGAGTGTGCGACTGGACTCATGCGTATGTAACCTCATGCGGTTACACCAGTCGTGCGACTGAACTCATACGCATGGTTCAGTCGTGCGGTTAAGCAGTTCGCACCCTTCAGTCGTGCGACTGAAGTTCATCAACCTGTCCATTCGCATGATGTACTGACTGTTCAATTCAAATTCACTTTTTCACCAATTTTGAGTTTTAGACATCGTTATTGGTTCATTTGACTCGCAATACATTTTATAACACCTAACGTCTTTAATTTCATCTGTTTGAGTCGTTTAGTTAGGTTATTAAGCCACTTAAGTCTCGGTTAGTTTACGAGTCTGATTTTCCAGATTTGGTGTCGAATTGAAAGTTATTGTGGTTTCTCTTCACCGCAATTACCTGTAAGTCGATGTATATGATCAGTAATCAAGAAACGGGGGGTTTTAGGGATCAAAGGAAATTGGGCAGAGTGACGTTAAGTCGTGCGATTTAGGGTTAATTTGAGGGGGTGAGTCTCTGCGACCGACTCCCCCTCTATTTATACTAACCCTAGATTCAATCGTGCGACTGAGCTCATACGCACCTTTCAGTCGTGCGAGTGGGACTCAGTCGTGCGATTGGTTCAGTCGCCCTTCTTCAGTCGTCCGACTGGATCTCAGTCGTGCGACTGACTCACTCGTTCGCCCTTAAGCATCCGACTGGGCCAATCGTATGGGCCATTCGGTTGGATGGTCCATACTCATGGTCCATTCGTACGAATGGCTTCCATTCGTATGATTAGTCCATACGTATGGTCCATTCGTGCGAATGGGTCATACTTATTAAATTTTCTGCCAATTGAATATTTAACATTAAA
Source organism: Flaveria ramosissima (assembly GCA_025215565.1). Taxonomy (NCBI): domain Eukaryota; kingdom Viridiplantae; phylum Streptophyta; class Magnoliopsida; order Asterales; family Asteraceae; genus Flaveria; species Flaveria ramosissima. Next base: position 40,237,375 of record CM046040.1, on the reverse strand, counting down.
CCCCTTTTAATTGTTGAAATTAACGTTATGAGCATTTGATCATCTCAGACATGATCATTTTAACTTGAAAACTTTTGATCACCTCAGACGTGATCCTTTTAAACAATTTAGTCACCTCAGACGTGACCCTTTTAAACACATTGTCACCTCAGACGTGACTGTTTTAGACTTTTAAAGACACATGTGGTCATCTCAGACATGACCCTTTTAGTGAGTTGATTCCTTACTGATTTTCCTGATGTAGTCCGACAAACAAACAAACTAAAACGACTAACTAAATTAGAAAATTAAACTAAAGAATCAAAACAAGACTTGTTTTGGCTTTTTGTGAGAGATAAATCCTAAGATGGAAATCTACTGGATTTGGTTCCGGAATAGACAGCTTCAACTTAGATTGACCACACCTGGACCAATTCAATTTTGGAATCATACAGGCAAGTCAAATCATTTGGGACTTGTTATCAAATTTTGATGCTCAATTCTTGGTGTTCATCCAGAGTCGTTAGCAACTTTAGGAAATCATACTGGAACTCTTAGATTTCACATTGATTTGAACTTTCAAGAATTGCAGCCACAATGATTGTCAATATGTTTGTCCACTTAAATCCATACACAGACTTTTGACACAGACTGGTGACTGTTTTAGGTTTAATTATTTCAACTAACATTTGTGGATCCCACACTTATATGGTAATCAACATTCCTCAGGAGCTTTTGAGCGGTCTACGGGTATTGATTACAAGAAGAGACTATTCTTAGAGCTTTCAAAGAGAAGCCAGTCCTCAGGTCAGTGCCATCGCACAGCAGAGAGGCGGCAAACAACAATGAATTCTAGAATATCTAGGTTATGCTTATCCTCAGGTCAGTGCCATCGCACAGCAGAGAGGCACACAACCTATCTCCTTGTTAGAGCAGCTTATTTTATTTTGCACAAAATGCACCAACAACATAAGTCATTAGCTTTATAGCATTTGTCTTTCATTTTTCTTTGCTTTGCTCTATTTATGGTCATCCGCACACATTTGTGGCGTTTACATGCTCATTACCCCTTATTGGAATATTGTTGATTGTGTTAACCAGTGATAAGATGGAAGCCCACAGTCAGTTGAACAACTTAGTTTGATCTTGAGATCACCAGTCAGGTCTAATCATCTATTGTGTTGAATCTACCGACATATCATTTGTGGTCTAGCAACCTCTAGGTCTACTCTCTTTGTGTTACCTTAGGAGTTACCAGTTTTTCTATCATCTTCCCTTTTATATTGCTTAGACTACACAGACTATATTGAATTTTGCATCTTTTCTAAATTAAATTTTAAAGTCCCTCTTGATTTGTTCCTGTGTACTATCATTTTCCAAAGGGTTTGAATCGGTATCACAGATACGATCTACCTTATATCAGCTATCCACTCCTTCTCCCTCGTTTTTTTTAATGTTACTTGCTGACATATTCTCCCCCTAAAATATAAAATCATAACTGGTTTAATTATTTTAGGATTTTAATAAACAGCAAAATAACATGAGTTTAATTTAAACAGACTAAATAAACAAATAAAAATAAAATAAAAAGAAAACTTTAACTAAACTACATCGGACTACACATTATCATCATCAGGAATAACCTCACTTTTCTTTTTAACGCCGTTGACCTCTAGCAAATATTGAAAACGTGGTTTATCAAAGGCTTTAGTATAGAGGTCAGCGCGTTGAAAATCAGTATTAATTTTTACCACATCAATTAAGTTCTTTTCAAAAAGTCTCTTATGAAATGGTATTAATACCGATATGTTGGTCTTAGGATGTTGGACCGGATTTTTAGTTACTGCAATTGCAGCAGAGTTATCAACAAAAATAGGAGTAGAAGAGAACTTTAAACCGTAATCCCGCATTTGCTGTTGAATCCAGATGATTTGTGAACAGCAACTTGCAGCAGCAACATATTCGGCTTCACAGGTTGACAATGCAACCGATGTCTGCTTCTTACACTGCCAGGTAACTAATCTTCTCCCAAAGAATTGACACCCTGCTGATGTAGACTTGTAGTTCATCTTGCAGCCCCCGTAATCCGAGTCACTATATGCGGTGAGCTCAAAGTCATCATCATGAGGATACCACAACCCAAGTGTGGGTGTACCCTTCAGATAACGAAAAATCCTCTTGACCCCAATCAGATGGTTGACCTTAGGCTTAGCCTGATATCTAGAACATAAACATGTAGCATACATGATATCAGGTCTTGAGGCAGTGAGATACATGAGGGATCCAATCATTCCTCGGTACATCGTGGCATCTACAAGATCTCCATTTTCATCAGGTGCTATATCATGATTCGTAGCCAGTGGAGTCCCAGCAGCAGAAGCATTCTCCATGTCAAAACGACTGAGAATGTCTCCTACATACTTGGTCTGATGTAGAAAGATTCCATTTGGAGTCTGATCCACCTGTAACCCGAGAAAGAACTTCATCTCCCCATAGCACTCATCTCAAACTCTTTCTTCATAACTGCTTCAAACTCTTTGCATAACTCTTCGTTCTTTGAACCGAAGATTATGTCATCAACATAGATCTGTACGAGCAGTAGGTCGCCATCTTTTCTTTAATGAACAGCGTGCAGTCAATGACTCCCCTGCGAAAGCCGTGTTTCACAAGATGAGTCGAGAGTTTCTCATACCAAGCTCTTGGAGCTTGATGAAGCCCGTATAAAGCCTTGTCGAGCTTGTAAACTCTATCCCGATGATAAGGATCTTCAAATCCCTCGGGTTGACTGACATAGACTGTTTTTCTCTGATTCTCCATGAAGGAATGCACTCTTCACATCTAATTGGTACTTTAATCTTCATGTACGATGCATAGGCAAGGAAGATACGAATGGCTTCCATCCTTGCCACGGGTGCAAACACCTCATTGTAGTCAATTCTTTCCCTCGACTTGGCGAAAACCCTGAACCACCAATCGAGCTTTGTTCCTGATAATGACCCCTTGGTCATCCTTCTTGCATTTCAAGACCCATTGGTGCCAATGACTTTAGCACCTTTAGGTCTATCAACCAGAGTCCATACACCTAACTTCTTGAACTGAAGAAGTTCTTCTTGCATGGCACTCACCCACGCCTCATCATTTAGTGCATCACTGACATATTTTGGCTCAAACTGCGAGACAAAACACCGATAAGCACCATCATGAATGTAACCTTTCTCCATAACCGAGGCGTAATCAGCTGAGTATAGCTGATTTCGGGTTTGTACTCCTGATCTGACATCCCCAATGACATTGTCTAGGGGATGATAGACGTTTAGTCGTGATCCTGGAGTAGTAGGAACAGCTACCTCAGAGCCAAGATTATGAACATTTGGTTCTGCATCTGAGGTAGTTGGAGTTTGAGGTTCCGAAGTCGAAGGTGCATCATTGGTAGATGCCTGTGGACTTTCAGGAACTGGAACCTGTTCCTCCTGACTGTTCTGGTCATCTTCTTCAGCTTCATCTTCAGAGGAGGAGTCACTGTCGTCGACTACTCCCCCTGACTGAGTAGATGATTCTCCCTGTGAACTAGATGGTGTATTCAAGATATCATACATCATTCTAGTAGCTAACTCGTCATCCGAGGGAGAGAGAGGGATTGAAGGACTTGAAGAATCCATCATAGTCAAAAAGTAGGCGGGTCCTTTGCCAGTAGGTGGTGTGGTATATCTCTGAACGTCAATATTACACCACACTACTACTAGACCCGTTGAGTTGTTGTAAACTCGCTTGTTCAGTATGTTGTATCCTAGAAAGATTCCTTCATCCGCCTTCTCGCTGAATTTACCTTCTTGTGTCTTCTTCAAAAGTGTGCACGGTGCGCCAAATGGTTCAAGATACTCCAAATTCGGTTTGTGTCTTTGCAGTAGCTCGTAACATGTCTTTTCGTGGTGCTTGACAATCAGGATTCGATTCAGTGTATAACATGCATTCGCCACTGCCTCATTCCAAAATTGGATAGGCAGTTTCGAGTCTGCCAGCATAGTCCGTGCTGTCTCTATCAAGCTTCTGTTCTTTCTCTCAGCAACGCCATTCATCTGAGGCGTGTAGGCAGAAGTGAATTGATGCACAATTCCCTTTTCCTTGCAGTATGCTTCCATCCACTGGTTCTTGAATTTTGTCCCTTTGTCTGAGTGTACTTGTCTAACCTTCAGCTTGTAGAGAGATTCTAGTGTGGTTACTAACTCCTTGAATGACTCAAATGTTTCTGATTTGGATTTCAGAAACATTACCCAAGTGAACCTTGAGTAGTCATCAGTGACCACAAAACAGTACAAGTCGCTTGCAATGCTCTTTGTACTGACTGGACCAAACAGATCCATGTGAAGAAGTTCAAGAGGAAGTTCTATTGAATGAACTTTCTTTTCCTTATGAGACTTCTTCGTCTGTTTGCCTTTCTTGCAAGCTACACAAAAGTCAGGAAGCTGAAAGTTCTTGACATTGACTCCTCTCACTAGATCCTGCTGAATCAAGTGATTCATCTTCCTTTGACTAATGTGTCCCATTCTCCTATGCCAGGAGATGGAATCCTTCTCAGTAGCTTTAGATAGAAAACACTGAACCTCATGATCCGTGGTAGCAGGTGTTCACAGATCCAAAACATAAAGATCTTTATATCTTGAAGCAGTCATCAGAACTTGGTCCTCTGGGATCACGTAGTCTTTCTTTAGCACGTAACACTTCTTGTTGTCGAAGATGACTTTAAATCCCTTATCACAGATTTGGGAAACAGAAAGTAAGTTATTTTGAAGTTGTCGAACGTAGTTCACCTTATCAAACTTAACTTTCTGATTCCCCACTTCTCCCTAAGCTGTGATATAGCCTCCCTTGTTTCCAGCAAACGAAACATGCCCTCCTTTTATTTGCCTGACGTTTGATAAAAGGGCCCTGTTTCTAGTCATGTGCCTGGATGCTCCGCTGTCTACAATCCACGTGTTAGTTTCAGCATTGTATCGAACACCCTGCACATACAAAGTAAAGAATTAGTTTAGGTTAGGAACCCAAGCCTTTACTAGCTTGGGTTTCCCAGAGGCATCACATATCATAAATTCCACCCATTGACCCTTAGAGGGTGAGGGTAGCTCAGGTTCCTTCTTGTCATCAGTATCAGACATGCAGGATGACTTCTCTTTCTATAAGCCAGATTTGTGCAAGGCCTGTTTGTGATAAACAGTCGACTGGCTTACAGGTTGAACTTTAGGTTCACTAGTTCTTCTAGGTGGAGTCAGAGAACTCCTCTTAGAAGACCTAGGCTTTGAATCCTGAAGTTCAATCTTCTTCCTAGGTGTCTGATAGAAAGGACAATAGGAAGCAATGTGTCCACATTCTCCACAATTGTAGCACGACCTGCTATCAACTTTATGATTAAACTTTCTTTGTGGAGAAGTGTGTGACAGTCTAGTAACATCAATCACTTTAGGTTTTGACTCTGGTTCTTTTGATATTTTCTCTGGTTTAACAAAGTTAACTGTTTTAACCTGTTTATCATCTTTTTCTTTTTGGTTAACTGGTTTTTGACTTGAAACATGTGAAAGATTAACATTATAAGTCCTTTTAGGTTCTAATTTGACTCTGTTTGACCCTGACTTTAAATTAACCTTTTCAAATTCCTTTTCCAGATTAACACAAGGCAATTTTCCCTTTGCCTTCGAAGTGGCCTCCTTTTGTTTGTTTCCAGATTCAATAGATGAACATGAGGAATCTGGATCACTAACAAGAGGAGTAGACACCACATGATCCTTGATGGGGTTATTATTAATTGGTCTAGTCTTAGTGTTCATCAAGGTCTCAGGTGGTGGTGGAACCACTTTATAACCCAATCCCTCCCCGTTGTTTCTTTCTCTCACTAAGTGTTGAACTATGTGTGAAGAACTAGTCCAACTGTGCAGTTTCTGTTTTAATGAGTTTACTTCAACTTCTAGAACTGCCTTTTGTTTCTTAGTGTCTTCTAGGGAGTTTAGATAGTACCTAATGTCATTAGCTTGGTTAAATGCAACTACTTCGGTTTCCCTAAGCTGTTTAGTCAAAAGGTCTATCTTTTCTTTATAACTGTGCTCATTTTGTTTTAATACTCTATTAGCCTCAATGCACAGTTGCAAATCTTTTACTAAGTTATCATTATGATCTAATAACCTAGCAAATTTTTCATCTATTCTATTTCTAAAAGTATCGCAATCAGAACAAGCATGATTATCAAACATTTGGTCAGTAGTAGTTACATGAGTTGGTTCAGAAGAGTTAGCCATCAACGCAGCATCAGATGTCTCTGGTTCTGGTGATTCTATCTTTTCCGTCTCTGACGTGGAAGTCTCCTCTTTAGGCTTGTAACTGACCTCGGTTGCAGTTGTCTCTTCAATATTTGACATCGCTATCTCAACTGCTAGATCTCCTTCACTCGCGGAATCATCGTCAATATCTTCTACACTTGCAATGTTTGATTTCCCTGGTGAGACAAACCTAAAACTCCAATCCTATCCTTCATCATCATGAGCAGTCAAGGCTTTTGGATCCTTGCTTGATGAAGTAGAACTGGTAGCTTGCTTGTCTTGGCGAGTGAAAGACGAGAATGGGTTCCCGTTACCCATCTTCTTTGGCTTGACACATTCTCTCTTGAAGTGCCCCTTCTCTCCACAGTTGAAGCAGGTCACTTTGCTCTTGTCAAAGCCAAATGTGGTATCCTTAGTAGCTACCAAGTTCTGTCCGGTCTTTTTAACAAACTTCTTCGCCCTCCGGACAGCACTAGCTAATGCCCACATTATGTCCATCCTCTCAAGCTCCATTTCGTCCACCGGCTCGTAGTCCTCGTCTGCCAGATGGCAGTTTCCAATCTTCCCGGCCACAAGTCCATCATAAGAATAAACCACTGCAGCCAGAAGATCCATATGCTCTCGAGCTACTTCCATAGTCATATTACCGAGGTTCTCGGTCTTCAGTTTAGTAGCACTTGCTTCAGATCCAATATAGTGGGTACAAGAAGACCCTGACGTTTGTGATCCTGAAGGAGAAGCATGTGAAGGACTCGACGAGCTAGACACAAATGCAGTCTGGAGAGGTGCTCCAGATGTCTTAGCTTGAGGCGTGGCATTGTACAAAGCTGGATTTTGAGTGTACGAAGACTTCTGAGCTCTGTACTTCATCCTAAGTGCTTCTTCTCGCAACTTAAGAATGAAGTCATTAATATCCAGCTTTGCCAGCATTCCATTCTGTCTCAGGTTAGACACGAATGAAGCCCACTTTTCAGGCAATCCGTCTGCAAAGTTAGTAACTTTCTCTTCCATGGTAGTAGCCACCCCATGTGTATGCAGTTCGCTCATCAGATGGTAGAATCTATCTATGACATCGTCTAAACTCTCGTTTCCCATCGATGAGAAGTTATCGAATTCCTTCTTTAACTCCTTAGCCTTGATTACCTTCAACGAAGCATTCCCGTCGTACCTCTTTTCTAGCTCATCCCATAGTTTCTTGGACTGCTTATTCTCTGGTACTGGTGGAAAATGTCTTTAGGGATCGACTGTGTAATCAATGCATAAACTCTCTTCTCTGCATTGTATTTAACTTTCTGCGCGTCGGTCATCCCTCCCAACGTTAGCTTAACTCCATCAGCTCCCACCGGTGTACTATATCCAATCTCGATGGCTTCCCACAGATTCGGATCCACTCCATTGAGGTGGATATCAAATCGTTGTTTCCAGTGGGGAAACTCATCTAACGTTAAGAGCTTCAGTGGTTTATTATGATTACCCACCTCACTCTCAAGCAACAGCAGATTCTGTATCCTAGAGTCCTTCCCAGCAGTAAAGACTGACATTTGATCTTCCATGGCGAAAAACTTTAAGTCCAATAAAACAAACTGCAACTGGTGCGACTGAAGGATGCGAATGGTCTAGTCGTGCGTATGAACTCTGCGACTGGTTCAATCGTGCGGCTGAACTAAGCGATTGGTTCAGTCGTGCGAATGAATCTGATGCGTATGAGCAATGCGAACGAACGGTTCAATCGTACGAATGGAGATGCGACTAGGTCCAATCGTGCGTCTGGGCTATGCGAATGAAGTCCAGTCGTGCGAATGGGTCACTCGTGCGACTGAAGCTGCTGTTTTGCGAAATTTTCTAGGTTAAACGTGTTTCAGCCGTAAAAATTCGAATTTTCGCAAGGTCTAATCGCCTAAGTCCGTAGAAACCAAACTTTGATGAGCAGAGAACGTCCAAGATCACTTTTGACACCATAGACTGCGTTTTTAGTGCAAAAACACAAACTTTTATGCAATCTTGATTGAATCACACATAATCAAGAGCCAAAGCTCTGATACCACTTGTTAGGACCTGGTATTTGAACGAAATACCTAGTGATTAGCGTGTAAACCAGATCAAATAGTGCGGAATCCTATTTGATTAGCGATCCAATCAGTGAGAACACACGAAGAATCAATCAAGAATTGAATCTAACGTTAGAAGTCGATTGGGAATCGATCTAATGTGTTCTCTGAACTTGGAGAACGATTTGGGAGGCTTCTGGACGGCTAGGGTACGCCTGGAGTCGTAATGGTATGAATGTTTTCTTTTTTCACGAATTGGGTTCTATTTATAGGTTAGTGTTGTTCATTCGGGCGACTGGACCATAAGTATGGTTCACTCGTGCGATTGAACCATGCGATTGATTCATCCGCACGACTGAGTGTTCAGTCGTGCGACTGAGCCAAACTTATGTGTCAATCATGCGACTGATCCAGTCTCCTGGTTCAGTCGTGCGACTGAGTCAATCGTATGAAGTTATTCATGCGTGTGGTCCATTCGCATGGGCCATTCGCATGAGAACTTCATTAAGTTAAGTTTGAATGTATTAATTAATATAACATTATGTTTAACCATTCAAACAACCACAAACCTAATTAACCAATTCAATATCGACTCATTAATGAAATATTAGACATTACACATCACAAACAATCAATATCATTTCATTAATTATTTCAAATTACATCAGAATCTGACAAACAAGATCTATTACATTTCATATCATGATCTAGGGACATACATGCATCAACACAGAGCTTGGAAGCTACACCAAGCTTTGAAGGCCAAAGCTCTCCACACCCTATGTCACAAAGGTCTGTGGGTGACAAAGGGAAAAAGATTTTAACTCCTGATCAGATTGAGGAGGAGGAGAGAGAGAGGAAGAGGAAGCTAAGGGATGAAAGTTCCTCTGGGCCTACAGGATTCATGTAAGCTGCAATCAGGGCTGCCCCCAAACCAAACATTCAAGATGATGAGTTGAGGGCAGTCAGGATTACTTACCTGCAGACCAGGAACTATGACATTGATGAGATAATATCTCCACTTAGAGGAACTTAATGAACTGGCAGACATGGAAGTATCTAGGGAGAGAAAGGAAGCAGAGGATGCAAGGCTGCTCCTCCAAATCAAAGAAGAAAAGAGACAGAAAAGACTGTACAAGCAAGTTCCTACTCTTTCCCTAGTTCAAGAAAGCCCTGTGCAAGAGACAGTGGCAGCTACACAAGAACCTCAGGTAGATAAAGAAATAGATAGGCTAAATATGATCAATTACCTGTGTTCCACAGGTCTCTACCAGGCATCTGCACTTCTTCTCTTGTCCTTAGAGTACATTGAGTTTGAGTATCTCAAACAGCTTGAACTTCAAGTGCTCAAAGGACGAAAGGCAACAAAGAGAAAGATGAGGGAAGAGGCTGCAAAGTCAAGAGCCATCATCCAAAACAGTATGAAGAAGTCTGCTGACAGACAAAGGATGATGAGCTTCTTGAAGCTGTATGGATTCTCTGGAAGGAGACTTGGCCCTATGTCTCTATCACAATGGATGAGCACATTACGGTAATCAAGCAGAAGATCAAAAGTGGAGATCTCACTGAATTACACTCTCCAAGTCAACCTCCTCCTGAAGTGGAGGTTAATGTTAAACAACCTGAGACAACACAACCTGGACCTCCTGCTGAGTCTCAACAAGCTTCATCTTCTGATCCAAAGAAGGGTCAAATTCCCTCTCCTTCTAAACTTGTGAGGGAGGAACACCTAACTGAGCAAGACAAGACTGATCAACAAGGTTGTGCAGGCTAGTCTTCTCAGTTAAAGTTTTCAAAGAGGAGGAAAAGAATGTCTTCTAAACCAAAGTCAAAAAGAAGAAGAAAAAGTCTGAATCATCCACCTCTATACCTCAGGGTGAGTCAGATCAACCTAAGAAAGTGCATGAAGAGGCAGCTCAATCAACTCCAATTCAAGTGGCTCCTCTTGCATCTGAGAGACCCATCTTATCCTGGAACTTTACAACTAATCCAGAAAGATGGCATGTGATCAGAGATCAAGGTGGTGAAAATGTCTACACATGGCAAAACTTATTCAACCTACCTCTGCATGATCTCTTTGAGATGAGAAGATACTATGAGAGTCTGAGTGATCCTGACCATCTAATGAAGAAGGGCATGTTCATTATCATGATGAGGACTGTCAACAGCTGAAGATCTTCAAATGTTTTGGTAGCATCAGCCTAGGGGGAGTTTGTAAGGATTCCTATAAGTCTGATGTAGCAAAAACATCGAAAGTCTCTGTGCATGCATGCACTAAGTGCATAGAAATGCTTCGGAAGTTTTACACTATGCACTTGAAAATTATTCTAAGTGTAAAATCTTTTAAAGCCAAGACCAACATCTTCCGAAGCCAAAAGTGAAGTCTTCAGAAGCTACAAAAACAAAGTCTTCCGAAGCCAAAGAGTGAAGACAGATTTCTTCCGAAAACTTTTATGAACATGCTTTTAATTTATGTACTTTACCATAAAGCTAGACCACCTTTTCGCTGCAACTCTGTTCAGTCACCAACTTTCACAAGTCGGTGAAAAAATCCATGCTTTTGGTAAACTGTACATTGAGGTCTCTAGTCTGTGCTTTCTACTTTATGTATTTTTATTCTTTTTATAATATATTAGGATGTGAGCTATGGCATGTCATAGTCACTAGTCAAAAGGCAAATCCGCCTTTTGACTCTACATTTGATTTTGTAGTTGTCTAGTCTTATGTATCCCGCTGGCCTTCAAAGTATGGCAGGCAGTAGGATGTAGTATAAAGTATATCTCAAGTACTTGTAACTTTCTTTTTATGCTTTGTAACATTTGTAAAAGAACTTGAGAAGCAATATACAACATTCTTGAAAACTATATACTTGTGTTGTTAGCTATCTTGTTCTGTCTCACTCTTTACTTGTGTTCTTAGCATCTTACTCAATAGTTAACCGGTTCCCTATTTGATTTGTTAAGTGTTCTAAAGAACTCTCCTCATTGTGTTGTTGTGTTGTAAGTGAATACCCTTCAACGGTCCTGCACCCATAGAAAGCACAACAAGGAACTTTTCCAACGAAGCACAGACCTTATAATTCTCAAATGACGAGAGCTCCAGGTCTATACTCACGTATAATAGAGGAGATGATCATTTGATCTTGGCAGATAAGAGCTTCAGATCTATATTCACATATAACAAACAAGATCATCATAGCGTGCTGATGAGAGCTTGTAAATCTAGGATAATCACACTTGAATCAAATCATGAAGATTATAGATCAAAATATGATAATCACAATACAAAACCCCTTTGATCTTCAATTAGATTGCTAATAATACGTTTACAATTAATCCCTCAATATATTGGTCATACAACTATTAGTTAACACTAATAAAAATTATCCTATTTATAGTGAATATAATATTCACTAATTGCACTTAACTCCCTAGACTTAGGCTAATTAATGGAACATATAAAACGTAAAAATGACTAAAACAAGAGAAAATATATTTTGTTCACACAAAATATATTTATTACAATAAAACTCCTACTCATCTAAATCTTCAACGTCTCGTCTCAGTTCTTCGTCTCGAACGTGTCTGGTTTGACTTTTGTTGACTTTGACCGTGACGTTGACTTTTGTTGACTTTGACTGTGTTGATAATATACACTATCTTGAATAGCTCCAACAATACTCCCCCTTAGTCTATCATTATCATCGTTTTCAAACGAAATCAGCACAGATAAGTCAAAATTAGAAAGTCTTCAAAATGAAGCTTTCTGAATTTGATGAGAAAGATTATAAGCTCCCCTTATTTATGTGCTCCCTCATTTTGAATGCAACCTTTGCGAAGATATTGGAACAGCTTCCCCAAATCTCTAATCTTGAGTGCTTCAAAAGATCTAGGAGGAGGATTTGCAGGACCGGTGAAGGGTATGCACTTACAACACAACAACACAATGAGAAGAGTTGCTTAGAACACCTAACTGATCAAATAGGGAACTGGTTAATTTGTTTTTGAAAGGTGCTAAGAACACAAGTAAATATGAGATAGAACAAGATGGCAAACAACACAAGTAATTGGTTTTCAAGAATGTTGTATATTGCTTCTCAAGTTCAATTACAAGTGTTACAAACATACGATCAAAGTTACAAGTACTTGAGATACTTTATACCACATCCTATAGTCGGCCATACTTTGAAGGCCAGCCAGATACAATTGACTAGACAACTACAAAATCAAATGTAGAGTCAAAAGGTAGATTTTCCTTTTGACTATTGATTATGACATGCCATAGCTCACATCCTAATATATTACAAAAAGGATAAAAGTACATAAAGTAGAAAGCATGTACTCAAGACCTCAATGTACAGTTACCAAAAGCATTGAGCTTTTCACTAACTCATGTAAGTGGGTGACTTTACAGAGTTGCAACGGAAAGGTGGTCCAGCTTTATAGTAAAGTCCATCAGATAAAAGCATGTCTTTAAAAGTATTCGGGAGAACTCTGTCTTCACTCTTTGGCTTTGGAAGACTTTGTCTTTGAAGCTTCAGAAGACTTCACTTTTGGCTGCGAAAGATGTTGGCCTTGGCTTCGAAGATTTTACACTTAGAATATTTCTAGTGCATGGTTTAGAACTTCCAAAGCATTTCTACTTCTGTTGTTCAATGCATGCATGTAGATAGACTTTGGATATTTTGGCTGCATCAGACTTATAGGAATCCTTACAAACTCCCCCTAGGCTGATGCTACCAAAACATTTAGAAGATCTTCAGAGGTTGGTGGTCTTCATGATGATGATGACCATACCCTTCTTCATAAGATGGTCAGGATCACTCAAAACCCTTATAATATCTTCTTATCTCAAAGAGATCAAGCAGAGGTAAGTTCATTATGTCTTGCCATGTATAGACATTCTTAACACCTTTTTGGATTAGTTGTGAAGGTCCAGGATAAGATGGGTCTCTCAGCTGCAAGAGGAGCCACTTGAATTGGAGTTGATTGGGCTGCCTCTTAATGCACTTCCTCAGGTTGCTCTGACTCATCCTGAGGTGTAGAGGTGGATGATTCAGGCTTATTCTTCTTTGACTTTGGTTTGGAAGCCATCCTCTTCTTCCTCTTAGAAGACTTCAACTGAGAAGACTGGTCTGCAGCACCTTGTTGATCATCCTTGTCTTTCTCAGTTGGGTGTTCCTCCCTCATAGTTCAGAAGGAGAGGGAGTTTGACCCTGCTGTGGATCAGAAGATGAAGCTTGTTGAGGCTCAGAAGGAGGTCCAGGTTGTGTTATCTCAGGTTGTTCAACCTTAACCTCCACTTCAGGTGGGCCTTTACTTGGAGGGGAATGTAAGACAATCAGCTCTCCACTCTTGATCTGCTGCTTGATTACTCAGATATGCTTATCCATTGTGGATAGAGACATAGGGCCAAGTATCCTTCCGGAAAATCCATATAGCTTCAAGAAGCTTATCATCCTTTGTCTGTCAGCAGACTTCTTCATACTCTTTTGGATGATGGCTCTTGACTTTGCAGCCTCTTCCCTCATCTTTCTCTTTGTTGCCTTTTGTTCTTTGAGAACTTGAAGTTCAAGCTGTTTGAGATACTTAAACTCAATATACTCAAAGGACAAGGGAAGAACTGCAGATGCCTGGTAGAGACATGTGGCACTCAGGTAGTTGATCATGTTTTGTCTATTTGTTTCCTAGTCTACATGAGGTTCTTGTGTAGCTGCCACATCCTCTTGCACAGAGCTTTATTGAACTGGGGAGAGAGTTGGAACATTCTTGTATAACCTTTTCTGTCTCTTCTCCTCTTTGAATTGGAGAAGTAGTCTTGCATCCTCTACTTCCTTCATCTCTCATGACACTTCCATGTCAGCCAGTTCATTTAATTGCTATTAGGGGAGAGATATAATCTCATCTATGTCATAGTTCCTGGTCTGCATGTAAGTAATTCTGACTGCCCTCAACTCATCATCTTGAATGTTTGGTCTGGGGGCAGCCCTGATTGCAGCTTGCATGAAGCCTGAAGACCTAGAGGAATTTTCTCCCATTAGCTTCCTCTTCCTCTCTCTCTCTCTCATCCTCTTCAATCTCCTCATGAGTTAGAATCCTTTTCCCTTTGTCACCCACAGACCTTTGTGACACAGGGTGGAGAGAGCTTTGGCCTTCATTGCTTGGTGTAGCATCCAAGCTTTGGCAAGAGAGTGGTTGTGAGACACCTTCACCAGCAGGTGTTCACTGAGGGAATGAATTTCTGAAGCAGTTGTTGGTGTGACAAAGCTCTCAGGCTCTATTACTGGGCCTTCAGCCAAGGTTTTCCATTTGAAGCTAATCTCAGGGTCTGCCTCAACATCCTGTTTACCAATTGAAGATCATGTATAGGTTGGACTCACCTTAGTTTAGATTGCTTACTTTACTTGTAACAGGACTTTTGTTAGTTTCCTTTTCGTATGTTCTTAGTTTTGTGTGTTTTAGCAGTATGGCGAAACTGTGAGCGAATCTGTAAATTCGCTCACAGTTTGCTGTTTTAGTTTACCTGGCAAACTTATGTTCTGCCGGGCGAATTTGTAGTTTCGGCATGACAGTTTCGCTGTCAGCGAAACTGTCTGCGAAACTAAGACTGCTATATATACTCTTGTTAATTTTCATTGTAAGGTAAGCTTGCAAAACCCTAATCGTGGATCATTGTTGCAAGTTACCTATTTCAAGCAGTTATTACACAGAAATATCATTGTGCTTTTTGTTATTGATTGTCGTTGATCATTTTGTTATCAAGTATGAGTTAGTATTGTGTTCAATCTTCTCTATTATCATTGTTTAGCATGCTTATTGGATATTTAGCAATTCTTCACATCATTTGCACTGTTTATCGATCACATGGACCAACAATATGGTATCAGAGCCTTAGTGCTCTTGATTTGTTGAGTTTTTGTGGTTTTTGTTCAATACCTAGTCTCAATTAATTTTCATTGAATTATACGATGTTTTTGACATGGAAATTGATTGAATTATGCTAGTTTTTGATTGAGGAAGATCTTACAATCATCAGATCTCAAATTCATTAAGTATTGGATGATTTCAGATTGATTTTGAGTTGAAAAAGGGTTTTGAGATCGATCAGCGAATTTACTATTCTTCCAGCGAAACTGCCATCTTCTTTCAGCGAAACTATGGGTTATTCTGCATCTGAAGTTATTTTCTAGTGGTTCTGCGAAACTAATCTTTTGAACGAAAGTTCATCAGTGTTTGTGAACGGTTAACAAGCGAAATTGCTGCTGAAATTGTTTTTGAACGAAAGTTCAAGCTTGTTTCGTGCGAAGTTATCAGCGAAACTAAGCCAGTGGTGTCTTTGGGTTAGCGAAAGTGCTGCCGAAATTGCTAGCGAAATTAGCTTCCTCAGTGAAATTGTTAGTGAAAGTAATTTTCAGCGAAACTGTCAGCAAAGTCATTATTTTCTACGAAAGTGTCAGTGAAATTAGTTTCTTCTCTGCCGAAACTATAATGTCGAAGTTAACTACTCTCACACTTGCTGATCTTGAAAGTGTTGCACCTAATAGGCCTCCAAGACTCATTAATGGAGATAATTTTGAAGATTGGAAGAGATGTCTTAAAGCTTTCTTCTTCTATAGTGATCATAACCAATGGGAATCGATTACCTCTGGTCCTCACATACCAACGGTTTGGTGATGTTGTCTCTCAAAACAAGGACCCATCTTCTTATACTGAAAGAGATCTGAAATTGATTGATCGTGATCAAAAGGCTTTTGGTGCTCTAACTTTTTGTCTAGCACCAGACATCTACAACCGTTTTGCAGAGCATAAAAATGCTAAATCTCTTTATGATGCTTTATGTGAATTTTATGATGGTAATGCAGATTTGGTAAAGGATAAGAGCATTCAGGCTGAAAAGGAATTCAATTCATTTGTGGGATACAAGAATGAGAGTCTGACAGATCTCACAAATCGTTTCTTAACTATTTCAAGCACCTTACAGAAATATGATGAAAGGCTTTCTAATAGTGAACAAGTTAACAGGCTTCTTGATTCTCTTCCACCTCAGTGGAGTCTTCAGGTGAGAATGCTTAAACAAGAAAGAGGGTTCACATATTACAAGCTGATGGATATTATCAATAAGTTGAAATCCTTTGAGTTGGACATGAAAAGACGGGAATTTAACCAGACTATGATGCCCACATCTGGTTTTTCTCAAAATGTTGCTTTATTGTCATCCGCTGCAAACTCTCAAATACAAAATCCAATTCAAGGAGGGAGCAATACAAGTACTTTCTCGAGTGGGAACAATCATGTTGGAATAGATTTGGGTAAATCTAAGGCCAATGTTGAAACTCCAATTCCATCAGAAACAATGGCTCTTTTTGGAATGTTCGTTCAGAGCTATGAAGCACTTGTCGCTGGAGAACTGAAAGGGAAGGGAATGACTATGGAAGACATGTACCAGGTTGATACTGATGATCTTGAAGAAACTGATATTCAATGGCAGATGGCTATGTTAACCCTTAGAGCTTGAAGATTTATGGAAAGAACTGGACGAAAGAACTTTGGTGGTCAAACGTGTACTTCAAAACTGGAGTTTGATAAGTCGAAATTGAGATGCTTTAATTGTAAACAATTGGGACATTTCAAACGTGAATGTCCATTATCAATTGTCACAGATCCTAGTAATTCTGGAGTACCAAGACTAACAACAGAGAAAGAAAAGGAAGATGTGAATCACAAAAAGGAGTTTGCCTTGATTTCTAACTTTGACTAGAGTCCCGAGGTTGAGGAAACGAGAACTGAGATAAATCATGCTTTAGTTGCTGAGTTTGTTGAAAGTAGTGAAGATGTAGATGGTAAAGATGGATTTGAGTTGTTCAAGGAATTCAAAAGAGAAAATGTGTCATTTGTAAATGAGAAAGAAGAAAAAGATGATGGAATTGGGGAAGACGGAACTACAAGTTTCAGTGAGAAAAGAAGTTCAAGAGCTGGGCTAAGAAAGGATAATGATGATGATGCTGCTACTATTGAGGAAAAGAAGTCAAGTACTCCAGTATGCCTGTGTGACAAAGCCTTAGCTGCTGAAAGGATGGTAATGGGACTTCCGTATGAGGTAATTCAGGATATGTGCTCACTTGCTTGTAAAATTAGATTATTTGGGATTTATAAGGCTAATCGTCTATTAATTGATAATGAAAAGGATTTAAAGCGAATTAATGATGAACTTAAAATCAATGAATCAAAATATTTTGTTAAATTAAATGAGGCTTTAAAAGAAAATGATCATTTAAAACGAATCGTTTTGGAAAGGAATGTCGAGATTAATACTTTGACTGAAAGGGTTGCTCTTGCTGAATTTGAAGCAAGCAAACTTCAGTCAAAGTTAGATAAATGGACTATATCAGGAATGAAACATGATGATCTTTGTAAATCTCAACGGGGAGCTAGAATTAAAACTAGATTGGGTTATGAATATGTGAAGGTTTATCCTCCGCCTAGTACATGCTGTTATTCTCCTATGCATGTTCCTCATCCTTCTAATGATTTAATAAAAACAGATACTGACAGAACGTCTGCAGGTTTAGAGGGGATTAACTCTAAGTACATTTGTGAAGACTACGACTATGGACCAACTAGTGGGCTTGGATGCATTAGTACTAGTACACCTGATTGTCAGCAGTCTGTTTTAGATCACAAGTCTAGTTTAAATTCTGTTTTTGTTTCTAGTTCGACTGTAACAGACTCTGTTTTCTTATGTTCTCATGATAGTTTTATTTCATCTTGTAATTCAGATCATGGTAGTGATGTCTTTTGTTCTAATAATGATTGTAATGCATCTGATCATTCTCCAAAACCAACTGAGCAAATTAAAACTAATTGTTTTGAAAAGTTCTTTTCTCATCCTATTCCATCTTTTATTCCATTAAATATGACTTCATCTGATGACCGTATTTCTTCTTCATCTGACACCAGTACCAGTGGAACTAGTTCCACTGATATGTCAGACGAATCCTCATCTACTTTTGTAAATATTAATTCTTGTTTAAATAAACGTCAAACTCATGGGTTGTATGAGACATTCAGTGACATTGATTCTAGTTTATCTGAATGTGATGAGGAGATTATTATTGATCCTATTTTTACCCCATCACATCACAGACCTAGATTCAAACCTCATTGTTTCAGGTGGGGTCAAGAGGACCATCTTGTCAAGAATTGTCCTTCTTTGATTCAAGGATTTTCTAATAGGAACTGTTTTGGAAATAAATTGACAAAATTGGTTAATAATTTCTTTTGTAAAAAATCTGTTTCATCTAAAAACAAAGTTGTTCAATCTTGGGTTCCTATTACACCTGGTAAATTGATTTATTCATTCTTTTCAAGAGTCATCCTCAAAGATTGTAAACAGTTTATGGCATGTGGATAGTGGATGTTCCAAACATATGATTGGATTGAAAGATTTTTTGACCAATTATCGGATTATAGATGGAGGATTTGTTGCTTTTGCTGGTGACAAAAAAGGTGGAAAGATGATTGGACAAGGAGAAGTTACCAATGGTTCTCTAACTCTGGAAAAAGTCAACTATGTTCCTGAATTGGCTTTTAATCTTCTGAGTGTTTCTCAAATCTGCGATAAAGACATTCCCGTTTTGTTTAAATCTGATGAATGTCTATTTTTAAAATCAGAGATTGTTATTCCAGATGATTTGATTCTTATGCGTGCTCCAAGAAAGTATGATACGTGTCTTCTTGATATGAACTCAAGCGAGTCAAAGGCTACTGCAACTTGTCTTCTTTCAAAAGCATCAACTTCTGAGTCTCTGTAAGGATTCCTTTAAGATTGATGCAAACCAAAACATCCAATGTCCCTCTGCAAGTAATGCACCAAGTACTGAAGAAGAAATGCTTCGGAAGTTTTACACCATACACTAGAAATATTCTAAGTGTAAAATCTTCCAAAGCCAAGACCAATATCTTCCGAAGCCAAACATGAAGTCTTCCGAAGCCTCAGAGACAAAGTCTTCCGAAACTTCATCCTATGAAGATAGATTTCTTTTAAAGACTTTTAGTAACATGCTTTATCTGATGTACTGTTCCATAAAGCTGGACACCTTTCCGCTGCATCTCTGTAAAGTCAACAACTTACATGAGTTGGTGAAAAGGTCCATGATTTTGGTAACTGTACATTGAGGTCTTGAGTCTGTAACTTTCTACTTTATGTACTTTATCCTTTTTGTAATAGATAAGGATGTGAGCTATGGCATGTCATAGTCACAAGGTCAAAAGACAGATATGCCTTTTGATTCTACAATTGATTTTGTTTGTGTCTAGTCAATTGTATCCAGCTGGCTTTCAAAGTATAGCCGGCTGTAGGTTGTAGTATAAGTATTCCAAGTTCTAGTACCTTTCTTTATGCTTTGTAACACTTGTAATAGAACTTGAGAAAGCAATATACTGCCTCCTTGAAACCCAAATTTATTGTTTTGTCTCCTTATCATTACTTGTGTTCTTTGTATCAATATCTTGGTTAATCCAGTTTACTGTTTGATCAAGTTTAGTTAATCTCCTCTTTGTGTTGTTGTGTTGTAATTGTTAAGCCCTTAACCGGTCCTGCAATTGGTATCAGAGCATTTCAGGCTCTTGATATAAGATCTCACCATCTTAAGATCCCTCACACACGCAAATACTAAACTTTCAAAATGACATCCATTTCAAAGACTGATATGGAGACTGGAACCATGAACAAGTCCCCACTGATCACTCTTGATGACTTTGATACCTGGTGTATGAGAATGGAAGGTTTCATCAGGTCTCTAGACTCAAGAATGTGAGAATCTGTTGAAAATGGACCTTTCATACCCAGCACTCCTTTGGCTATTGGTGCTGGTATGATCCCCAAAGATGTGGCCAACTACTCTGATGAAGATAGGAAGAGAGTAGAGATTGATAGAAAGGCCATGACTGCTCTTCAAACTGCCTTCCAAACTCTGTATACAGAGGTTTCAAGAAGTGCAAAACAGCTAAACAGCTGTGGGATGCACTAAAACTGATGTATGAAGGCTCCTCTTAAGCCAAGGAGAACAAGAAGGATCTCCTAAAGCAGTAGTTTGAAAACTTCACCTTCAAAACAGGTGAAACCATGACTCAGCAATACTTTAGGTATGTTGAGATAGTGGATACCCTAGTGGATGGAGGAGTTCCTCTTGAAAACAGGGACATTGTAAGGAAGTTCATGTCCTCACTTCCTAGGCAATGGACACACTACTGTGTGGTAATCAAGAGGACTGAAAACCTTAAAACTCTTACTCTGACATAGTTATATGGGATTCTCAGTGGCTACCAGATGGAGATGAACATGCAAGGTTCATTTGGCAACTCCAACAATCAAATGGGTTCAGCCCTGCATGTGGTTGAAAGGGATAGCATAGAACCCCAACATCATCTCATATGCTACCCTGACAACTCACCAAAGGGTCCTTTCATCACCTTCCCACAGACACCTAGGGACAACTACACTCAAGGAAGCCCATTCCAAGAGACAAGCTCTTCTCAAGCCTTTGTGTCTTCTGATGAAAGTTGTTGTAACTCTCTTTTCACTCTTGAAGACTTGGATTGTATCCATCCAGATGACCTGGAATACATGGAAATAGTTCAGCAGATGGCTCTGCTCACTCATAGAACCAAGAAGTTCTACAAGAGAACTGTAAGGAGGTTACCAAGCAATGCAACCAGTGGAAAGTTTGGCTTGGATAAAAGCAAAGTCAAGTGTTACAATTGTAACTTGATGGGCCACTTTGCTAGAGAGTGTAAGGCACCGAAAACAAATGGTGGCCAAGCACAAACCAGACCAAACTACACTGACAAAGCCCCTCAGAATGAGAAGCCAAAGCAATAAGCTGCTGTTGCTGTTGAAGAAGGAGGCTTTGACTGGAGCTTTCAGGTGGAAGATGCTTCTCCAAACCAAGCACTAATGGCAGATCATGATGAAGCCAAGGTATTGGAACATCTCTGTACTCCTGAATGTATTGCTAAAGTTAACAGATATAGGTCCTATAACTTGGAAATGAGATCTGATCTTGAGTCCTTAAACATTTTAAAATCTGATTTTAGAAAGTTTGAAAATGATTACAAGTTAAAGATAGAGTACTTAGAGAAAACCATTTCAGCACTAAAACATGAACATACAGATTTTAGGACTCAAATCCAAGATCTCATAACTAAGTTGACTGAGTGCCAGGCTGAGCTTGTGATCAGCAAAAGAGTGTTCTTGAAGAAGAGACCTTCAAGAACATGATATCCTCATCCGTGCACAACAAAGTATGTTATCAAAATAGACAGGGACTGGGATCAAATGAGAAACTCCTCCACACATAATCTTTTTTGTAAGATCTCCTAGGTGTGGAACTTGTGAAGATGAGCTTCCTCTCATAGATCCTATAAGTGAAGAGGATGAAGAAGAGATAGTGAAGAATTCCTCTGAGAAGAGTGAAGTGGAGGAATCTACTAAGGGCCACAATTCTTCTGAGGAGAAGAAGTCTACTGTGATGACCAAGTCAAAGAGAAAGAACTTGATCAGGAAGAGCAAAAGAAAGGCAAAGAAGGCTCAAGAGATCAAGGCTACTTTTGACTCTAAGCAAAAACAAGTATTATCTCTGCAACCAAAACTTCTCAGCTAAGAGTTCTGGTTCTTGTTCAAATCATCTCAGTACCAAGAAGAAGACTGATCTGTTGTGTACCACTGCTGCACAGCCTGACCATCAAACTCCAAGAACAGTTCACAGCCCAAAAGAACTGTCTCAGCATCTACAAAGATGAAGGTGGAGAAGGGATGTGACCAAAGACAGTCTTGCCCTCATAAGGAGACACTTTTGAAGAAGAAAATCTTGTGTGTCATATGTGAAAGTACCTCTCACATTGCTAAGGTTTGTCCATATAATCCTAAAAGTACTGTCCATATGACCAATACAAAGACTTCAAAGAGTTTCAAGAAGATTCAAGCTTCGGAAGGAAAATTTGTTTCCTTCGGAAGCTCCAAATCAAAGAAGAAGGTAAATGGAAAATTACCTTCGGAAGAAAAATTGGTGTCGGAAGAAAGGAGTTCTTCCGAAGCACTGAAGTCTGCTGCAGTGACTGCAGAATCTTCTGAAGGTTCAGTCATCAAAACTTGTGAAGTCCCAAAAGCTTCCAAGGTTTTGAAGGTCAAGTCCAAGACTCCAAAGGTGGTGTGGAAGTCTAAGAAAGACCAAGTGACTGAAGTTTCTTCATCAACAACAGCTGAAGATCCCCCTAGCACAACCATAGGATCTATTACTGTTGCATTACCTTCTATTATACTTAGTGAGCCCAAGACAAGTAAGGCTTGGGTTTTCAAATGTAACTAATCATTGTCTTTGTGCAGGAACAGCTCAAGACAAACACGAATGTCTGTATAATTGATAGTGGTTGTTCCCGGCACATGACAGGCAATAGGTCACTACTCTATAACTTTGAGAGAATTGATGGAGGACCAGTTGCTTTTGGAGGAGATGAAGGTGGTTACATTTCAGGAAGGGGCAAGGTCACAAATGGTAAGCTCAGGATTGAAAAGGTAAACTTTGTCAAGGAGCTTGGGTATAATCTTCTGAGTGTATCCCAATTTTGTGATCAAAGTCATAACATGCTCTTTACTGAGCATGAGTGCATTGTTCTCAAGCCTGGAGTGGTCAATTCTCATGAGCATATCCTGCTCAGAGCCCCCAGGAAAGAGAACATGTACAAGATGGACTTTCAAGAAACATCTCCCTCTGGAGAAGTTTCATGCTTTCTATCTAAAGCAAATAGTGATGAATCTTTCCTATGGCATAAAAGAATGCGCCATGTAAACTTTAAGAACATGAATAAACTAATTAAACATGATTTGGTAACTGGAATGCCAAAGAAAGAGTTTACAAGTGATGATCATTGTGTTGCATGCCTGAAAGGGAAGCAACATAAGGTGTCTCACATGCCCAAGGAAAAGAACTCTATCACTACTCCCCTACACTTATTACATATGGATCTCTTTGGCCCCACCAGTGTAATGAGTCTAGGAAGGACCTCTTATTGTTTGGTGATCACAGATGATTTTACAAGATTCACTTGGGTTTTCTTTCTTAGAACTAAGGATGAAACCCCTAAGATTTTGAAGAATTTCATCTTAAAAATTGAGAATCAAAGTGATCACAAGGTCAAAACCATAAGATGTGATCAAGGGACTGAATTTAAGAATCAAATCCTTGATACATTTTGTGATGAAAAAGGTATTACAAGACAATATAGTGCTCCCAGGACTCCTCAGCAAAATGGTGTTGCTGAGAGGAGAAACAGGACACTAATTGAAGCTGCAAGAACTATGTTGTCTGACTCTAAACTGCCCATCACCTTCTGGGCAGAGGCAGTAAATACTGCTTGCTATGTGCAAATCAGTGTTTTAGTGGTTAAGACACATGGTAAGAGTCCTTATGAACTTTGGCATAAGAGAAAACCTTTCATTGGTTTTCTCAGGTCATTTGGATGTTCCTTCACCATCTTGAATACCAAGGATCAAATTGCCAAGTTTGCTGAGAAATCAGATGATGGACACTTCATTGGATACTCTTCCCAAGCCAAGGCTTATAGAGTAAATAATTTCAGAACTAGAATTGTTGAGGAGTTAGCCAATGTGACTTTCAATGAACACACACCATGTGTGGCTGGTTCTAGTCCTGATTGGCTATTTGATCTTGATTTAGTTACCAACTGTTTTAACAAATCTTGTGAGAATGTTTCAGGATCTGCAGAAAATTTAAAATACAGGTGATCCTGATCCAAGATTTGAGCTAGGAAGACCCTCAACTCATACATCTTCAGCTCTAGTTGGAACTACTTTAGCAAATGAGGTTTCTATCAGCACTACAATGACAAATTCAGCTGATACATCTTGGGTGCCTTTAAATTCCAGCTCAGAGGCTCCACAACCAGATAAAGATACCTTAATTGTGGAAGACAACAATGGTGATGGTGAAAGTGATCAGGAATTCCTTGATGCTAATAACCACAACATAGATGACAACATCAATGATGTCACACACTCATTGGATCAAGTTAATCTTGATAAGTGTGGTGATGTGGAGGGTGAATCATCTATGCCAGATCTAATTTTCTTAATTTGGATCTTTTTCAGCAACTTGCTGTGATCCCTCAGCTAAGGATCCACAAGTCTCACCCCACCACAAACATCATTGGAGATGTTGTAACAGGGGTAATAACAAGAGGACAAACCCATGAAGCAAATGTTTGTCTTCACTCTTGTTTCTTATCTCAGATAGAGCCAAAGAAAGTTGATGAAGCTCTAAAGGATGGAAGTTCGGGTTGAAGCTATGCAACAAGAGTTGCTTCAATTCAAAAGGCAGAAAGTTTGGAACCTTTGTCCTCTTCCTCATGGGAAGACTACCATTGGAACCAAATGGGTTTTTAGGAATAAGAAGGATGATAGAGGAATTATCATCAAGAACAAGGCAAGACTAGTTGTTCAAGGATACACACAAGAAGAAGGGATTGACTACACTGATGCCTTTGCTCCTGTAGCAAGATTAGAAGCTGTTAGGATATTCCTGGCATTTGCTGCATCCAAGAACTTCAAGGTCTTTCAACTTGATGTAATGCTTTTCTGTATGGAGTGATTGATGAAGAGGTTTATGTCAAACAACCACCTGGTTTTGTAGACCCTGATCATCCTGATTATGTCTGCAAGCTTGACAAAGCTCTTTATGGGCTGCATCAGGCACCCAGGAAGTGGTATGAGACATTGTCTGAGTATCTTTGTATACATGGATACAGGAGAAGTACTATTGATGGAACTCTCTTCATCAAAGGACAGGGAAATGACTTATTGCTAGTTCAAGTTTATGTAGATGACATCATCTTTGGTTCAACTAATCCAAAGCTCTGCAAAGACTTTGAGAAGCTGATGAAAGACAGATTTGAAATGAGTGCAATGGGAGAACTCAATTTCTTTTGGGAATTCAAGTGAAGCAAGTTGAAGATGGCATCTTCATAAGTCAGTCAAAGTATGTTCAGGACATACTCAAGAGGTTCAACATGACTGATTGTAAGATTGCTAAGACACCCATAGCCAGAAACCACTCCCTTGGACCTGATCTTGAGGGGGAGTGTGTAGATGAACATTTATATAGGGCTATGATTGGGTCTCTTATGTATCTTACAGCTAGCAGGCCTGATATCATGTTTGCTACATGTATTTGTGCAAGATATCAAGCCAACCCTAAGATGTCTCACCTAATCACTGTCAAAAGGATTTTAAGATACCTCAAAGGTGCCTCAACACTTGGTTTATGGTATCCAAAGAATCCTGGTATGCTTATCCTGTGTATATATGGTTATTATGGTGGTTGCAACATGACTGCAAAGTCTACATCTGGGGGATGTCAATTCCTTGGTGGAAGGGTTGTCTCATGGCAATGCAAGAAACAATCCTGTGTGTCTGCATCAACTGCTGAGGCTGAATACATTGCTGCTGCAAGCTGTTGTGCTCAAGTGCTTTGGATTCAAAATCAGATGCTGGACTATGGATTTAACTTCAAGGAGACTCCTATCCACATAGACAACAATAGTGCTATCTCTATCACTGAGAATCCTGTGCAGCACTCAACGACTAAACACATCAATATCAGGTATCATTTAATAAGAGATAACTATGAAAGGGGATTTATGCTGATCTGTTTAAAAAAGCTTTTGATGAACAGAGATTTAGGTATCTAAAATCAGCTATTGTGATGATTAACTATGAGTAGATCTTTTTTTAAAACTAATTCAGATTATTTCTTAAAATATGTGTGTCCTAAGTTGTCTAGTTTATCACTTTCATAAGCTCATGTTTTCTTTGGATATAAAATCCTTTTTGAAGACTTTCCTTAGACTCTTGAAAATTTTCTGATCCTTCGGAAGATATACTTTTACCTTCGGAAGAAAATCATTCCTTCAAAATAAATAACTGTCTAAGAAATTTTACCTTCGGAAGAAGTCTAAATCTATCTTTCGAAGCTTAAATTCTTGTCTCAGACACTTATTTGTTTTTAAGGATTTTTTCCTTCCGAAGCAAAATTAACTCTCGGAAGCTTTGTTGTTTCATATACAAAGCATTCAAGTGTTTATTTCTCTTCCGAATCAAAATTTTCAAGACTCTCAGGAAAATCTTCCAAAGTCATTTTAGCTTCGGAAGCTTTTTCCTTAAAACTTTCGAAGATAAATTACCTTCGGAAGCTTTTCGAATTCTAAGAAAACTACTTTTTGAGCAAAAGTAAACTACTTTTTCAGAGGTGGGACCGACTTTCGGATTTCAAAGTTTATCCTCTTTCATTAACTTTGGTTCAAATCCCTTTTCACATAAATACCCAACGGTTCCCCCTCTTCCTCACTATCTTCCTCAATTCCACTATTCCTCAAACCTAAATTCCCAAAACAGCCTTTGCTTTTTACCTTTCTTCAACCATAAGGTTCTCAAATGGCCAACCTTAATCGCAGAAACAACCCAGATTTCTCTATGCAACTTCATAGGTAACACAACCAGGTTGCTCTGTTAAGCTCTGAGAAAGATGAAAGTTTCTCAGAGATTTGCCAATTCTTAACTCTATCCAACTATTTCACCTCCCTAACCATTGATCCTACTCTGTATGAAGATCATTTGCTTGAATTTTGGAAGACCTGCCAAGAGGTCATTATGGATGGGGAGAAGGCATTGTCTGCCACAGTGCAAGGGAGGACAATCTTCATCACTCCGGCCATCATCAACTATCATTTGCAGCTGGATGATGAAGAAGGTGAGTTGTCCTTCCCAAAGGAAGCTGTCAATCATTCCTTTGAGCAGATGGGCTATGAGGGAGATTTCTCTGTAAAGACCTTCAGGAAAGGGAAGGTCTCATCCCAGTGGAAATACCTACTCCATGTGGTTATCTACAGCTTGTCAAACAAGCATGGAGGGTGGGACCAGATTCCTGAGGATCTCTCCTTCATAGTGCATGGAATGGTTTAAGGGGTCAAGTTCAGGTACTCTCAATTTGTTTATACTAATTTACTTGCAAACTTGGACTCCTTAGAGTATTACATGTTTCCTAGATATGTTCAACACATTCTTAACTGTGAACTGGGCTCACAGTTGAGGGAAACAAGTAATATTCCTAAATTGGGACAGATGAAGCCCGACATCTTTAAAATCATGAAGAATCCAACTGTAGGCTTCTCAAGGGTAGAAACAGCCCTTGTCCCCAAAATGTTAGAGCTCATTGCTCAAGGTGACAACCTAGCAACATAAGCTAGTGTTGAACCCACACCTTCTACTTCTTTACCACTAAAAAGGACTCAAATAACACTCACCTACCAAAGAAAATCCAAACGAACCCCTGCTCAAGCTATTGAGTCTGTGCAGGTCCCCATATACTCACCATTACAGGAGGAAGTGGACACTAGAGCTCCCACTTCCCTTAAGGAGCAAACCACTCCCATTTCTTCAACTATCAGGGCTGAGGTTCCTCATGCTCACCCTGATGAGCTCACAAGCCCAACAGCCTTAAGCCTTCACTCTGAGTCTCAACACTCAAGTGAACAACCATCAGGGGACAGTTACCATCCCCAGCCTTTAGATCTAAATCAACCCATTCCCAACCTATCCTTCTATACTGATGAAGACTTAGGATTCAGTGAGTACCATGAGTCTCTCTTCTCCTCCCCTACTCAAAGAGAGATGAGTACCTCTGAGTCTCCTCAGTCTAGCCCACATCAGTCACCTGTTACTGAGGTGGACACTTCTGAACATGTTCAGGATGTTCATATGGAAGAGGCTCTCACTTCTGCTAGTGATTACATCATTAAGACCTCAACCATGGCAACTCAGCCCACTGACATCTCAACTGAGATTGCTAGTGAGTAGACGAAAACCAGCAGCCAAGAACCTCAAGCTGGTGGTGAGAGAGATGACTTTGGTCTAATCATCTCATCCCCCAATGATTCTTCTGATGAAGAAGAGGGGAATTTGAGACTAAAGGTGCAAAAACTGTCAAAAACATGCTCCTATTTAGTCTCTAAGGTCAGTCACCTTGAATCTCAGGTGACTACCTTACAAAATAGGGTCAATGATCAGCAACTTTAGATTTCATATCTTAAGGAAAAACTAGCTGGGAGACCTTTAAGAAGAGCTCAATCAGGAACACAAGAACCTGTGGATGTGATTGATTTATCCTCCAGCTCACCTATGCAAGTGGGTGATGCTACCAAAAAGGGGGAGAAAGTTATTGCAGCCACAGAACCTGGGAGTTTTTCACAGAGAATGGACATAGAGGACTCACCATCCTCACTTGCAGTTGTGCATTCTTAGAAACTTCCTCAAGTTCACATTATTGAGGACTCTATAGACTCTATCATCAGGAGTCTCTTTGAGGAAGGTATACCAAGGGCTATGTCATCCCCACCTCAAGGAATTTCAAACTACATCATAAGGTGGAGGTATGATGCTGATAGAAGAGCTCTTATTCTTCGCAGAGTTCAAGGACAACAAGAAGTATTTGACTTTCAAAGCTTGAACTTCTATGAAAGATTGGATCTAGTCAATATGCCACTTGTCAATCCAAGCAAATCAAGACAGGCTGACAGATTGGCTCAAAGAATCCAAGACAGGATCATGGCAGAGTTCAGTTTAAGAAGGAGACTTAGGCAATCAGGCAATGTCATCGGTCAACTGGAAGGTGATGTGGACCTTAAGATTAGTTTCATAGGGGAAACCTTGACTGAAGGCCTAGTGGCAAAACCTGAGACCCCTGTCTCATCATCATCAACTGCTGCAGAGATTCACACTCCCTTTCAGACACCTGCTGGTGAAGGTGTTTCTCAGCCTCTCTCTGGCCAGAGCATGGATGCTACACCAAGCAATGAAGGCCAAACCTAAATCCACCCTGAGTTACAAAGATCTGTGGGTGACAAAGGGAAAAGGATTATGACTCCCGAGGAAATTGAGGAGGAAGAGAGAGATAGAGGAGAAGGAAGCTAAGGGGAGAAAGTTCCTCTGGGTCTTCAGGCTTTATGCAAGCTACAATCAGGGCTGCCCCCAGACCAAATACTCAAGATGATGAGTTGAGGGTAGTCAGGATTATCTATCTGTAGACCAGGAACTATGACATTGATGAAATCATTTCTCTCCCCTTAGAACAACTAAATGAACTGGTTGACATGGAAGTGTCAAGAGAGATGAAAGAAAAAAAGGATGCAAGGTTACTTCTCCAATTCAAAGAGGAGAAGAGACAGAAAAGACTCTACAAGCATGCTCCCACTCTCTCCCCAGTTCAAGAAAGCCCTGTACAAGAAGATGTGGTTCCACAAGAACCTCAGGTAGACAAAGAAGAAGATAGGATTAAAATGATCAACTACCTGAGTGCCACAGGCTTCTATCAGGCAGATGCACTTCTTCCCTTGTCCTATGACTTTGTTGAGTTTGAGTACTTAAAAAAACTTGAACTTGAGTTAGTCAAAGAGAGAAAGACAACTAAGAAGAAGCAAAGGAAAGAAGCTGCAAAGTCAAGAGCCATCATCCAAAAGAGTATGAAGCAGATAGACAAAGGATGATGAGCTTCTTGAAGCTATATGGATTCTCTGGAAGGAGACTTGGCCCTATGTCTCTATCCACAATGGATGAGCATATAAGGGTAATCAAGCAGAAGATTAAGAGTGGTGAACTGATTGACTTACACTCTCTTCCAAGTCAAGTCCCACCTGAAGTGGAGGTTAAGTTTAAACAACCTGAGACACCTCAACCCGGACCTCCTGCTGAGCCTCAGCAAGCTTCATCTTCTGATCCAAAGCAGGGTCAAACTCCCTCTCCTTCTGAACCTGGGAGGGAGGAACACCCAATTGAGAAAGACAAGGATGACCAACAAGGTGCTGCAGACCAGTTTTCTTAGTTAAAGTCATCTAAGAGGAAGAAGAGGATGGCTTCTGAACCAAAGTCTAAGAAGAAGAAGCCTACATCATCTACCTCTACACCTCAGGCTGAGTCAGATCAACATGAGGAAGTGCATGAAGAGGCAGCCCAATCATCTCCAATGCATGTGGCTCCTTTGGCAGCTGAGACACCCATCTTATCCTGGACATTCTCTACCAGTCTAAAAAGATGGCATGTAATCAGAGATCAAGGTATTGAGAATGTCTATACATGGCAAGACATAATCAACTTACCTCTACATGATCTCTTTGAGATGAGAAGATACTATGAAGGTCTGAATGATCCTGACCATCTAATGAAGAAGGGTATGGTCATGATTATGCTGAAGACTACTAACATCTAAAGATCTTCTAAATGTTTTGGTAGCATCAGTCTAGGGGGAGTTTGTAAGGATTCCTTTAAGTCTGATGCAAACCAAAACATCCAATGTCCCTCTGCAAGTAATGCACCAAGTACTGAAGAAGAAATGCTTCGGAAGTTTTACACCATACACTAGAAATATATTCTAAGTGTAAAATCTTCCGAAGCCAAGACCAATATCTTCCGAAGCCAAACATGAAGTCTTCTGAAGCCTCAGAGACAAAGTCTTCCGAAGCATCATCCTATGAAGATAGATTTCTTTTAAAGACTTTTAGTAACATTCTTTATCTGATGTACTGTTCCATCAAGCTGGACACCTTTCCGCTGCATCTCTATAAAGTCACCAACTTACATGAGTTGGTGAAAAGGTCCATGCTTTTGGTAACTGTACATTGAGGTCTTGAGTCTGTAACTTTCTACTTTATGTACTTTATCCTTTTTGTAATAGATAAGGATGTGAGCTATGGCATGTCATAGTCACAAGGTCAAAAGACAGATATGCCTTTTGATTCTACAATTGATTATGTTTGTGTCTAGTCAATTGTATCCAGCTGGCTTTCAAAGTATAGCCGGCTGTAGGTTGTAGTATAAGTATTCCAAGTTCTAGTATCTTTATTTATACTTTGTAACACTTGTAATAGAACTTGACAAAGCAATATACTGCCTCCTTGAAACCCAAATCTCTTGTTCTGTCTCCTTATCATTACTTGTGTTCTTCGTATCAATATCTTGGTTAATCCAGTTTACTGTTTGATAAAGTTTAGTTAATCTCCTCTTTGTGTTATTGTGTTGTAATTGTTAAGCCCTTAACCAGTCCTGCAGTCTCCTTTATGGCATCGTCGATTAGGCCATGTTAATTTTAAGGTAATTAACAAATTAGTAAATAACAATCTCGTTAGAGGACTTCCTTCAAAAGATTTTTCTGTTAATGAAAAATGTATGGCTTGTGCCAAGGGCAAACAACATAAGAAACCTCATAAGCCCAAACTTCTAAATAGCATATCTTGTCCTCTCGTGTTGTTACATACTGATTTGTTTGGCCCAATTAGTGTTAAATCTATTGCTAAAAAATCATTTTGTCTTGTTGTTACAGATGATTTCTCAAGATATTCATGGGTGAGATTTATTGCACACAAAGGCGAGGTTGCAGAGGAATTGCAGAGATTAATTCTTTTTATCAAAACGATTAGCAAGAGAAAAGTTACGGGACTGAGAAGTGACAACGGCACTGAATTCAAAAATCAGATTCTTGATTCATTTTGTGCTCAAAAGGGGATTGTGAGACAATTTAGTGCTGCGCGAACTCCTCAACAGAATGGTATTGCAGAACGAAAGAATCGCACTCTCATTGAAGCTACTCGTACAATGCTGATAGAATCTTCATTACCCATTATCTTTGGGCTGAAGCTGTAAACTATGCTTCATATGTTCTAAACCGAGTGTTGATTGTGAAAGATAAAATGAAGACTCCTTATGAACTTTCATAAGAGGAAGCCTCTAATTGATTTCTTTCGGCCCTTTGGTTGCTCTTGCACTCTTCTGAATACTCAATCTCAAAAGACAAAGTTTGGTGCTGTCTCTGATGAGAGTTACTTTGTTGGTTATTCTTCTTCTCAAAAGGCATATCGGGTTTATAACAAAAGAACACGTATCGTTCAAGAGTCGTTCTATGTTGATTGGCATGAATCTAATTCTTCTGAAGTTAGATCTGAACCAGCATGGTTCTTTGACTCCGATACCGTGTTTAATTCGTTCAATTTTCTAGTTTTCGATGATGATGCGTCCATTCCAAATGCTCAAACGAATATTATTTCACCATCTCCATCATCTGCTCATTCCAACTTGTTAGTAAATGATGTTATTTCAACTGATGTTAGTTCATCGTCTCCAATGCTTGATTCGGCACCAACATATGATTCTTTATCTCCTACATCTTCTCCACTACCTGAGCCAACAACAACCATCGATTCACCTTCATCTAATCTTTCACCATCTATGGGTGACATTTCTCCAAACATCTTTCCTTCAGCCAATGACTACAAAACCTTGAAAGATCATCCTCTTGATAACGTGATTGGATCTATCTCTTATGGTGTTCGAACACGAAGTCAATCTGGTTTAGTTAATGTTTGTCTTTTCTCATGCTTCATTTCTCAAACTGTCCCGAAAAACGTTCATGCTGCTCTACAGGATCCTTGTTGGGTGGAGTCCATGCAATTGGAACTTCAACAGTTCAGAAAGCTTAAAGTTTGGACCTTGGTTGACTTACCTCCTAACAAATGCCCAATTGGTACAAAATGGGTGTTTAACAACAAACCAGATGATCGAGGTGTAGTGGTGCGTAACAAGTCTAGACTCGTTGTGCAAGGTTTTGCTCAAGAAGAAGGGATTGATTATACTGAAGTCTTTGCTCCAGTCGCTCGTCTTGAAGCAATCAGAATATTTCTCGCTCATGCTGCCCATAAACAATTTAAAGTCTATCAGATGGATGTGAAGTGTGCTTTTCTCTACGGAGACATTGATGAGGAGATATATGTGTGTCAACCACCAGGTTTTGAGGATCCTGACTTTCCTGATATAGTGTTTAAGCTTGACAAATCTCTGTATGGTCTTCATCAAGCACCCAGGATCTGGTATGAGACCCTTACACAGTATCTTCTAAGCAATGGTTTCTCTCGTGGTACTATTGATATGACTCTCTTCAAAAGGGAAGTGAATGGTGAAATGCTATTTGTCCAAGTTTACGTTGATGATATTATTTTTGGATCTACTAATTCTCTATTATGTAGAGAATTCGAAGAGGTAATGAGTCAAAGGTTTGAAATGAGTATGATGGGAGAAATGTGTTTCTTTCTTGGATTACAAGTTGAACAACAGAAAGAAGGAATTCTTATTCATCAGGAGAAGTATATTGAGGATATCTTAAAGAAATTTAAAATGGATGATGCTTCTCCTGAGATGACTCCATTTACTACTCAGACTTGTCTCACTCAAGATGAAAATGGAAAACTAGTTGACCCTCATCTTTTTAGATCCATGATTGGCTCTCTCATGTATCTTACCGCAAGCCGTCCTGATATCACTTTTGCTGTTGGCTACTGTGCTCGATATCAGTCGGCTCCAAAAGAATCTCATGAGAAAGCTGCCAAGAGAATTTTTCGTTATCTCAAAGGATCATCTCGTTTAGGGCTATGGTATCCATATGGAGGGAATTTTGATTTACATGCTTATTCTAATAGTGATTCCAATGGTTGTAGGTTAAACAGAAAATCTGTGTCTGGAGGGTGTCAATATTTGGGAAATTGTTTGGTGTCTTGGCAAAGCAAGAAACAAACCACTGTTTCTCTTTCCACAGGAGTAGCCGAATATATTGCTGCTTCTAGCTGTTGTTCTCAAGTTCTCTGGATTCAACACCAAATGATTGATTATAGAATTAATTTTCTCCATACGCCTTTATTTTGTGACAATGAAGCAGCCATTGGGATTGCAAAAAATCCTATTCATCATTCCCGAACCAAGCATATCGAGACACGAATTCATGCAATTCGTGATGCTCAAGAAAAGGGTTTCATCGATATTATACCCATTGATACGAAACATCAAAAACCTGATCTTTTCACAAAAACTTTTGATAAACCCCATTTTTATGAATTGATCTCTATGCTCGGGTTAATATCCTTTTAAATTTTCTTTTACCATCCTTTATTATACAAAAAAATAAAAATAAATAAAAATATAATAATAACAAAAATTAATAAATAAATAATAAATAATTTTCATAATTTATATAAATTATCTATTCTTTGAAAATAAAATTTTAGGGGAGTAATTTCATATCCTGAGGTCGAAATTTAAAATGACGAGAAATGATTGTATATCCTCTAAGTATGTTATTTATACATGACTGGTGCTTAAATGAGAAATGATAGTAACTGATACTGGTTTCTGTTTCACATAAAATTTTTCAAGACGCATCGACCAGATTCTTTATCGATATGCTTGATAGACTCAGCCTGAACAATAAAGTATACAACAGCTCTATGATTTAAATTAAAACATCATGCTTAAGGATGTCCTGATTTACTCAATTGTTTTGGCCTGCACAAAAACTGAGTCCTGACAAAAATTGGATTGAGAATGAATCTTTCTCCTATCATGCTCATATAAGTCATATCCCTGGACCATGTTCGGTGTATTTTTGTATTGTTGTGTCTTGTGTTTGTGCTAATCTCCTCTGCTGTACGGAAGTACTGACCTGGAGTGATGATCTCCTCTGCTGTACGATAGTACTGACCTGGAGCTCTCATCAGCACATGTTTAGTATAGATCTGGAGCTCTCACCATTTAGATATAATTATGTCAAATTATCTAATCGATGAGTTCTTTTCAGAATGAAATATTCTGCTTATAATCACTTGCACACTAATGCACACGCCTTGCTCCGTATAGATTGATTTAAAATTCAAGAAATCCTGAGGTTGGGTGAGGGTTTTCGCCAAATGATTGTGGGGTCCTAACATTCTAAAGCATCTAATTGAACCTTAACAAATCATAAGCTGTTTTTTGAAAAAAAAATAAGGCATGAGTTTAAGTGGACAAATATATCAGCAATCGTTATTGATTTGTTATAATTTCAACTGCTTCTGTGCAGATTGTGATAAGAACTCGTATTGAGTATGATCTCATTGCCGGTCGATGATTTATGATCATCTTTGTGTTCATAAATACCTAGAGGATGTGATCTCTGATTGATTTAGATCTTATTGCATGAAGTTCTTCATTATTCTATAAATATATATATATATATATATATATATATATATATATATATATATATATATATATATATATATATATATATATATATATAATAAAAAAAAATAAATATCATAAAGGTGACGAAACTACTCTTTCGCTCATTATTTCGCATGACGAAACTGCAATTTCGCTAGGATTTCTTATTATTTTTTAACTGGCTATTTCTTAGCGAAATTGCAGATTCTCTGGGCGAAACTGTAAATTCGTCTGGCGAATCTATAGTTTCGCCGTCTGCGAAACTATTTGCTATATAAGTCGTTTTGCAAAATTATTCTCTCATTTTCGGAAGATCGACCTGAGTATTTCTCTAGGGCTTATCCGTGACTTTGGTTGGCGATTCTGAGTTTTCGTTGTGTTTTGGTCCGATTGCGTGTTCTTTTTGCTTCGCATGTGAGTTTCGAACATTGCACGATCATTTAATCTGGTTAATATTAACTCATTTTAAGAAATTTGGATTTTGAGAAACTGCAGATTATTCTGCGAAACTGAACGAAAGTTCATTACTTCTCAGCGAAACTGTAAGGTTATACTGTCCGTGCGAACTTAACAGTTTCGCCAACCTATTTTCAGTTTCGCAGAATTTGGACTTAAGTTTGTACAGTTTCGCCTGGTCAAATTTTCTTTTTGGACAACGAAACTGTTATGTTTTATCTAGCGAAACTATGTTCTCGCCTGCCGAAACTAACAGCGAATCTATTTTAAATAACTTTCGCCTAGTCGAAACTGTCTTTTTGGTCAGCGAAACTGACATGTTTTAATTAGCGAAACTAGTGTTTCGCTTGCCGAAACTGTCAGATTAAATTTTTTTTAATTATTATTACTTTCTTATCTTCTTAATTTATTATCCAACTTATCTGATTTCTTCTTCAGGTTATCATGGCTAATCTAAAGTTTGATGAGCGGAACAATATCACCGCTATTTTAGATGATACTCATCCAAAGGCTGCTGGATTTAGAGATTGTATCAGATGGCTTCAAAGATCACCTATAGCCCATGCCATATCTCATTCGACTACCATCTATGATCTTCATATCAGAGATTATTGGCGATCTGCAGAGTATGACACTCGAGGAGATTCACAGCGGATTACTGCTAAAGTCGTTGATCAAGAAGTGACGATCACTGCTGAGACTGTATCGAGGATACTAAGACTTGAAGAAGATTCAGGAGATGAAGTCACTATGACTGTTCCAAGCCTTTAGAAGTATGGGATATGAGGGACCAGCTTTTGGTTCTGGAAAGGAGATCAAGAAGTCATTCTTATCTAAGGAGAGGAGATACATTGCTCATATTTTTATCATGTGTCTTGATCACCGTAAAGGTGGATCCGATGGTCTTAACATTGACTAGGCTAAGGCAATGGTGTTATGTTGTAAAGGTGAAAAAGCCAATATTGCCAAACTAAATTTTGCGTGCATTGCTGAGAATGTGATGGCGTTAAAGAAAGACAAATGGCTGCTGTATCCCCGATTTCTTCAGATGATATTTGATGATCTTATACCTCATGTACCAAAACATGGAGAGATAAGGAGGCTGGTACAAATGAATCCCCGTATCTTTGCTGACTGCTGTGCCATTCGCTACGACTTCAGTGGAAAGATCAACCATCTTTGGGAAAACATGTATCCTCCAGAACGTTGGAGCTATATTAAACGGGTGGATGAATCAGAAAATAAACGAGCTGAAGAAACCAGAGTACAGCAAACTGATGCTACAAAGAAAAGAAAGAGATATGCCAAAGAAAAGGACTATGACTTTGAGGAAGATATTGCTGCACAAGCTGAGGAAGTTAGAGTTGAAAAAGAAAGAAGGTCAAAGAAGAAAGCTGATTTCGCTGAACCTGGGAGACGAACCAAGCATAGACATGAAGATTTACAACAAGAAGAGAGGCTAGTGGAAACCTTGATGAGGATATGATTCGCAATTTGAATACTTCGTTGGCTAATGAACTGAGTATGATCAAGACCAAACTCACAAACTAGGAAATCAAAGAAAAACAAAAAGATGAAGTGACTGAAGGTATGCAGAAGATGCTAGTTGACCAAAACCGACTGGTGAAGAAGTTGTTTGAAGAGATTACACAGCTGAAGGCTGCAGCCGGCCTACCTAATCAACTAACTCAATCTGAGTTAGATGATCTGACTGATACATCAAAGTACCCATTTCTGAATGTGGGCACTTCATCTAAGGTAGGAGAGGGCACATCTGGTGCAGTAACTACTGATGCTGGAGATCGGGAAGCTCCAGGAGAGGATGTTGGAAGAAATGATGAGGAGGATATTATAGTGGTTGGGTTTGTGAATATGCAATTTGACTTTGAAAAGGATTTGGTTGGTGAAGAAGTTATAGTAACAGATACTGCTGAAGGAGTCCCTGAGAAAGGAAAGGGGTTGGTCGATAAGGAAAAGGAAGATGAACTTCACATAGATTATGATTTAGAACCTGAGTTCTATGACGTTGATGAACGACCATTGATCTATATTGCTAAAAAGGGAGAGGATGATGCAGATGTGTTTGAGATAGATAAAAATGATTGGTTTGTGAAAGAGAAGGAGGTAGAAGAAATCACTCCTCTTTTCCAACACATGGAGGGGCTGAATAGGAAGGAGGCTGACAAGAAAATCATAAGTTGGTGTTATAATTCAAGCTTAAAGATGTTTATGATCAAGAGAAGGGGAGGTAATATAAGTTATATGCTTAAAAGGAAGGCTTTTAAGACCTTGCCTAAATGGGATTTAAGGCGATTGGCAACTCTACCACTGATTAATGCCCATCTGAGTGAAAGAGCCACTTTTCTAGAAAAAGAGATAAAGAATGGGCTTAATGACAACTTTGAGTCTTTCGGGTATATGAAGGCAGAAAGAAAGAGGTCAAAGAAGGATAAGGACTGGGAGACGGGAAAAGGAAGGATTGTTCTAAGAGTTAAACCTCCAAAGACTGTAAACAGAGTAAGATTGGTTGATCCTCTTCCCCAACAATTATAGGATTTTGAGAAATGGTTTTATGATAACAAAACTAGTAAAGTTATGATCAGAGTAAAACATAGAAAAGAGTTTAGAGTATTTGATCCAATGGAGTTGTTTAGTTTCTGTGATGAAGATCTACTGGTATTATGTGAGAATCACATAAAGGCTGGGGCTGGAGAGGAAACTAGGAAAGAAGCTAGTTTGTTTTTGAATGTTGCCAACAAGATTAGGGGCGTGAGGTCTGAGGTAAAGAAGTTAGCTGAAAGGGTAAGGGCTCAGGATGATTTTAATATGGATGTTCAAGATCAAGCAATTTGCGAAGGCTAGTGGTCATTCCGAAGAAGCTAGTGATGCAGGAAAAGACCTTGGAGGATCATTTGCTGAAGCTTCTGAGGAAGTAGCTGCAGGAGGTGACGAAGACAGATCAAACGCAGCAGAGGAAACCGGAGCTGACAAGACTAATCAAGAAGAGTGAAGACGGTGAGATCCAACCTAGGGGGAGTATTGAAGATCATGTATAGGTTGGACTCACCTTAGTTTAGATTGGTTACTTTACTTGTAATAGGACTTTTGTTAGTTTCCTTTTTGTATGTACTTAGTTTTGTGTGTTTTAGCAGTCTGGAGAAACTGTGAGCGAATCTGTAAATTCGCTCACAATTTGTTGTTCTAGTTTACCTGGCGAACTTATGTTCTGTCGCGCGAAAGTGTAGTTTTGGCATGACAGTTTCGCTGACAGCGAAACTGTCTGCGAAACTAAGACTGCTATATATACTCTTGTTAATTTTCATTGTAAGGTAAGCTTGCAAAACCCTAATCGTGGATCATTGTTGCAAGTTACCTATTTCAAGCAGTTATTACACAGAAATATCATTGTGCTTTTTGTTATTGATTGTCTTTGATCATTTTGTTATCTGGCATTACCTGATTGCTTTTGTCTCCTTCTAAGGCTGAACTCTTCAGTAATTTTGTCTTGAATCCGGAGTGTCTTGATTGACTTTGGTTGACAAGTGGCATGTTGATCAGGTCAAGACCTTCATAGTAGTTCAATATCTGAAAATTAAATACTTCTTGCTGCCCTTGAACTCTGTGAAGAATAAAAGCTCTTCTATCAGCATCATACCTCCACCCAATAATGTAGTTTGAAGTTCCTTGAGGTGGGGATGACATAGCCCTTGGAATGCCTTCCTCAAAGAGACTCCTAATGATGGAGTCTATAATGTCCACATCAATTTGAACTTGAGGAAGTTGCTGAGTATGCACAATTGCAAGTGAGGATGGTGAGTGCTCAATGTCCATACTCCCTGAAGAACTCCCAGGTTCTGTGACTGTAATGACTTTCTCTCCCTTATTGGTAGCATCACCCACTTGCATAGGTGAGCTAGGAGTTAGGTCAATCACATTCACATGTTCTGTGTGTTCCTGGTGGAGCTCCTCTTAAAGGTCTCCCAGCTATTTTTCCCTTGAGATAAGATATCTCAAGTTGCTGATCATTGACCCTCTTATGCAGGGTAGTCACCTGAGATTCAGGGTGACTAACCTTAGAGACAAAATAGGAGTATGTTTTTGATAGTTTTTGCACCTTTAGTCTCAGATTCCCCTTATCTTCATCAGAAGAATCATTGGGGGATGAGATGATTGGACCAAAGTCTTCTCTCTTACCCCCAGCTTCAGGTTCTTGGTTGCTGGATTTCCTCTGCACATTGACAGCCTCAGTTGAAGTGTCAATGGGCTGAGTTGCCATGGTTGAGGTCTTAATGATGTAATCACTTGCGGAAGTGAGAGCCTCTTCAATATGGATATCCTGAACAGGTTCAGAAGTATCCACCTCAGTGATGGGTGACTGATGTGGGCTAGACAAAAGAGACTCAGGAGTAGTCATCTCTCTTTGAGTAGTGGAAGAGTAGCGAGACTCATGGTACCCATTGAAACCTAAGTATTCATCAGTATAGAATGAGAGATTTGGAATGGGTTGATTTAAGTCTAAAGGCTGGGGATGGTAACTGTCCCCTGAAGGTTGTTCACTTGAGTGTTGAGACTCAGAATGAGGGCTTAAGGCAGTTTTGCTTATGAGCTCATCAGGGTAGGCATGAGGAACCTCATCCCTGATTCTTGAAGAGATGGGAGTGGTTTGCTCCTCAGGGGAAGTTGGAGCTCTAGTGTCCACTCCCTCCTTTATGGGTGAGTATATGGGGGCCTGCACAGACTCAATAGCTTGAGCAAGGGTTCGTATGGATTTTCTTTGGTAGGTGAGGGTGATTTGTGGCCTTTTTTGTGGTTGGGAGGTAGAAAGTGTGGGTTCAACACTAGCTTGTGTTCCTAGGTTGTCACCTTGAGCAATTAGCTCTAACATTTTTGGGACAAGGGATGTTTCTACCCCTGAGAAGCCTACAGTTCGTTTCTTCATAATTTTAAAGATGTCAGGCTTCATCTGTCCCAAATTAAGAATATTATCTGTTTCCCTCAACTATGAGCCTAGTTCATAGTTGAGAATGTGTTGAACATATCTGGGAAACATATAATACTCTAAAGAGTCCAAGTTAGCAAGCAAATTTGTATAAACAAACTAAGAGTACCTGAATTTGACCCCTTGAACCATTCCATGTACTATGAAGGAGAGATTCTCAGGAATCTGGTCCCACCCTCCATGCTTGTTTGACAAGCTGTGGATAACAACATGAAACAGGTATTTCCACTGGGATGAGACATTCCCTTTCCTAAAGGTCTTTACAGAGAAATCTCCCTCATAGCCCATATGCTCAAATGAATGATTTACAGCTTCCTTAGGGAAGGACAACTCACCTTCTTTATCATCCAGCTGCAAATGAGTGTTGATGATGGTCGGAGTGATGAAGATTGTCCACCCTTGCACTGTGGCAGATAGTGCCTCCTCCCCATCCATAATAACCTCTTGGCAGGTCTTCCAGAATTCAAGCAGATGATCCTCATAGAGAGTAGGATCAATGGTTAGGGAGGTGAAGTAGTTGGATAGAGCCAGGAAACGACAAACCTCTGAGAAGCTTTCATCTTTCTTAGAGATTAACAGAGCAACCTGGTTGTGTTGCCTGTGAAGTTGCATGGAGAAATCTGGGTTGTTTCTGTGGTTTAGGTTGGCCATTTGAGAAGCTTAAGGATGAAGAAAGATGAAGAACAAAGGCGGTTTGGGAGAATTTAGGTTTAAAAAATAGTGGAATTGAAGAAGATAGTAAAAGAGGGGGGAACCGTTGGGCGTTTATGCGAAAAGGATTTGAGACAAAGTTAATGAAAGAGAATAAACTTTGAAATCTGGATATCGGTCCCACCTCTGAAAAGTAGTTTGCTTTTGCCCAAAAAGTAGTTTTCTTGGAAGTCGAGAAATCTTCCGAAGGTTATTTGCTTCGGAAGTTCTAAAGAAAAAGCTTCCGAATGCAAATTGGCCTCAAAAGATATTTCAAAGGTTTTTGAGAATTTTTCTTCGAAAGAAACTTATTCTTTGAAAACATACAGAGTACTTAAGTCGATTTTAAGTTTCAGAAGATATATCAGAAATTTCTTCCGAAGGTAAAATTACTGAAGCAATTATTTGTTTACTAAGACATAAATTTCTTCTGAAGGAAATTTTAAGTCTTGCAAAAAAAGATAAAAATTTTCAAAAATCTAAGAAAAGTCTTTTGAAAAGATTTTCTTCCAAAGAAAACAAGGGCTTATGAAGGTGATAAAAAAGACAACTTAGGACACAAATTTTAGAAATAAATATGATTAAGCTTTTAGAAAAGCTATTCAAAGTTAATCATCCCAATAGCTTATACAAGATATTTAAATCTCTGTTCATCAAAAGCTTTGGTGAATAGATCAGCATATTGTTCATTTTTGTTAACTTTGACTAGTATGATTAATCCCTTTTCAAAATTATCTCTAATCAAATGATACCTGATATTTATATGATTTGTCCTTGAGTGTTACCTAGGATTCTCTGTGATGGAGATAGCACTATTGTTATCTATGTGGATGGGAGTCTCTTTAAAGTTGAATACATAGTCCAGCATCTGATTTTGAATCCAAAGCACTTGAGCACAGTAGCTTGCAGCAGCAATGTATTCAGCCTCACCAGTTGATGCAAACACACAGGATTGTTTCTTGCATTGCCAAGAGACTACTCTTCCACCAAGAATTGACATCCCCCTGATGTAGACTTTGCAGTCATGTTGCAACCACCATAGTCACTATCTGTATAAGCATACAGATTAAGTCAGAATTTTTGGATACAAAGGCCAAGTGATGGAGCTCCTTTGAGATATCTTAAGATTCTTTGACAGTGACCGTGTGTGACATCTTGGGGTTGGCTTGATGTCTTGCACAAATGCACGTAGCAAACATGATATCTTGCCTGCTAGCTGTGAGGTACATAAGAGACCCAATCATTGCCCTATAGAGATGCTCACCAACACACTCCCCCTCAAGATCAGGTCCAAGGGAGTGATTTCCGGCTATGGGTGTCTTAGCAATCTTACAATCAGTCATGTTGAACCTTTTAAGTATGCCTTGTACATACTTTGATTGACTTATGAAGATGCCATGTCAACCTGCTTCACTTGAATTCCTAGAAAGAAATTGAGTTCCCCCATGGCACTCATTTCAAACCTGTCCTTCATCAGATTCTCAAAGTCTTTGCAGAGCTTGGATTAGTTGACCCAAAGATAATGTCATCTACATTACTTGAACTAGCATAATGTCATTTCATGTTCCTTTGATGAAGAGAGTTCCATCTACAGTACCCATTTTGTAGCCATGTTGACAGAGATACTGAAATAGAGTCTCATACCACTTCCTTGGTGCTTTGTGCAGCCCATAAAGAGCTTTATCAAGCCTACATACATAATCAGGATGATCAGGATCTGCAAAACCAGGTGGTTGTCTGACATACACCTCTTCATCAATCACCCCATAAAGAAAAGCACACTTGACATCAAGTTGGTAGACCTTGAAGTTCTTGGATGCAGCAAAAGCTTGGAATATCCTAACAGCTTCAAGTCTTGCTACAGGAGCAAAAACATCTGTGTAGTCATACTTACTTCTTCTGAGTATACCCTTGAACAACTAGTCTTGCCTTGTTCCTGGTGACAAGTCCTCTATCATCCTTCTTATTCATGAAAACCCATTTGGTTCCTATGGTAGTCTTCCCTTGAGGAAGAGGACATAGGTTCCACACCTTTTGCCTTTTGAATTGAAGCAGCTCCTCTTGCATAGCTTCAACCTAACTTCCATCCTTTAGAGCCTCATAAATTTCTTTGGCTCTATCTAGGACAAGAAACAAGAGTGAAGACAAACATTTGCTTCATGGGTTTGTCCTCTTGTTCTCACCCCTAAATACACATCTCTAATGATGTTTGTGGTAGGATGAGAATTGTGAATCCTTAGCTGAGGGATCACATTAAGATGCTTAGACAGATCTAAATTTAAAACATTCTGATCTGGCAAAGAAGATTCACCCTCCACATTAGCACACTTATCAAGATTGGCTTGATCCAATGAGTGTGTGACATCATTGATGTTGTCTTCAATGGAGTGGTTATCAGCATCAAGAAGTTCCTGATCACTTTCACCACCACCATTTTCTCCAACATTTGAAGCTCCTTCTTATGAGTTTGTGCCTCTAAGCTGGAATTTGAAGGCACCCCAGAAGCATCAGCAGGATTTGTCATTGATGTGCTGGTAGAAGCTTCATTTGCAGGATTAGTTACCACTGGAGCGGAAGATGTGTAACTAGAAGGTCTTCTTAGCTCAAATCTTGGATCAAGATCACCTGTAGATAGTATATCTGTAGATCCTGAAAAATTCTCACAAGATTTGTTAAAACTGGTATCAAGATCAATACCCAACCGGACCAGAACCTTTCACACTAGGAGTGTGCACACATTGAAGTCACATTGGCTGACTCCTCAACTACTCTAGTTCTTGGATTGTATACTCTATAAGCATTAGCTTTAGAAGAGTATCCAATAAAGTGTCCATCATCTGATTTCTCAGCAAACTTGGCAATTTGATCTTTGATATTCAAGATGGTGCAAAGACATCAAGACTGAGAAAAACCAATGAAAGGTTTTCTCTGTG
The DNA here is from genome assembly GCA_025215565.1 of Flaveria ramosissima. Classification (NCBI taxonomy): domain Eukaryota; kingdom Viridiplantae; phylum Streptophyta; class Magnoliopsida; order Asterales; family Asteraceae; genus Flaveria; species Flaveria ramosissima. The sequence continues at coordinate 40,192,824 of CM046040.1, read as the reverse complement.
TCAAAGTTCATAGGGTCCTACCCTATGTTCTTAACCACCAAACTCAGTTTTGTCACATAGCAAGCGGTGTTCACTACACTGCCTCTTGCCTAGAAAGGTTGATGGCAGTTTAAGTCAGACAACATAGTTCTTTTCCTTCCTTCAGCTTTCAATTAGTGTCCAGTTTCTCCTCTCACCAGCAAGACCATTTTGCTGAGGAGTCCTGGGAGCACTATATTGTCTTGTAAGACCCTTTTCATCACAAAACGTATCAAGACTTGATTTCTTGAAATTCATTCTTGATCACATCTTAGGTTTGACCTTGGTGATCACATTGATCTCAATCTTTTAAGATGAAATTCTTCATAATCTCAGGGAGTCTCATCCTTAGTTCTAAGAAAAAACCCAAGTGAATCTTGTGAAATCATCTATGATCACTAAAACAAACGAGTTCCTCCTAGACTCTTTACTATTGGGGACAAGAGATCCATATGAAGCAGTGTAGGGATTAATGATGGAATTTCTTTCCTTTGGCTTGTGAGATGTGACAACCGACCTCCAGGTTGTTACCCTAACCCTAGATTACTTGCATCATTATCCATGTTATGAGTGCTAATAATTGAAACTATTCAACCCTACTATGAAATTGGAAACAATTCTTACTACTTGATTCAAATTATGGTTTTATGTGATTTTTATTATTGACTTTTAGCTAATTTAGGTTTCTACCTTTTAAAAATTAGTGTTCCGGGAATGTCAACTAGTCACCCTTACAAAATTAAATTCAAGAGAAGGCAATTAAAATGTGAGCATACACACTCACACTTACATAATTTTCGGCCATGCATGCATGGGCATGCATTAGATACCTCAATTCACCATCCACTAAATAATACATTATACCCAATACTACAAAATTACACTACATAATAACATTTACAATTAAAATTTAAATGAAAATCCCCCACTACACTCCAAATCGGCCGCCCCCCCTCTCCACTCCTCTCCTCTCTTCACCACCACCACCCCACCACACACCCACTAGCATTTCATGCAACTCTCTCCCTCTCTCCTCTCTCCCCCTTATTCGAAACCACCAGCTGAAACACACACCCACCCTCACAACTCACTCAAGCAATTCTCTCTAAGTCTTGTGCAAGAAATTCGAAGAAAACATCACCAAGTTTCATTCGGCCAAGTGCAAACCGCAAGAAGTGGCCTAGTTCGCGAGTTTTGGTCACACAACCACACTTGTTCCACCTTTCCAGCCTTGGTTCGAGCTTCTACATTCAAGTCCAAGGAGTTTCAAGCCATCCACCCATCAACACCTTCTAAACCGTGAGTTACATCAAGTGTAAGCTCATGTTGTCGGTTTTGTGACATTTCACTTGTTTTCTCTTCATTTTTCACCTAAAAACCGTGCTTTTTCCTTGTTGTAGCAGAAACTTCTCACCATCATCTTGTTCTTAAGGAGTTCCCAACGTTCTTGAAGGTAAACCTCATGTTATGTTAGTCATTCTTGAGGTGGAAACCGATTTCCACCATGAAAACCCTCTTTTTGGGTGTTTTGGTATCATCTAACTTGTGAAAGTTGCAACTCTTGTAAACAAACTTGTGACCTGCATTTTATGACTTAATGGACTCCCAAGAACCTGTTTTTAAAAGTTCCAAAAGGCTACATACTCGAATCCACGGTTAATACATGGATTACACCTTGAAACCCTTCTTTCTACATGTAACAACACCCTTTTAAGCATTTGTTTGAAAAATCCTTTCAACCAAGACCCATAACCTACTCATGAACGACTTAATGACACCTTAATAATCTGTTTATGAAGTTAAATGAAGTGTTGGTAACGTTTAAACTCAAGTTAAGATGATTTACACAAGTGTTATTGTCGGTTATGACATTTTCTACATATTTGAAGCATATGGATGTATAGATCAACTAGGCAACTTGTTGGGACTGAAATTTCAGTAGGTTTTAATGAATATTAGAAGTGTTAGTAATGTTTAATCTCTGGAATAAAGGACATGTTGTGATTTACCCTCTTTTAGTCACTTTCGGGACCCGAAAACATGGTAAAATGACTTTAAAAATAGTAAGAATATGAATTTAACACTCTTGAAAAGTATTCCAGGCTCAAAAATGATAAATAAAGTGTTCTGGAGTCAATGGATAATTTAAATGGTCAAAGAAACAAATAAATGACGTTTTAACTAAAACGGGTACAAACCGAGCATCGTTTTTGAGAAAAATCCATAAAAATAGAGTTCAAAGCTAAGATTTATAAAAATCATATGATTTCAGTAAGTTAAGTAATAAAGACTTAAAGGATTTGAAAAATTGGTCAAACAAGCTTTAAATGGTCAAACCCGGTCAAAACCGCGTTTTAACGGGTCAAACGTAAAAACAAGATTTTCAACTATAAAAGGCCAATTTACACAATTTAAGGACTTAAAAATTTATAAAGATATCTTTTAGAAAATACCTACTGGTCCAAGATTCAAATATATGAAAACTCCAATTTACGGTTAAAACTATCCGGCTTTTACCGTAACCGGGAGCGTTAAACGCGCAGTTTTTAAATCGGACCCGTAAACTAAAATTTTGAAAACTTACTCCATAATAATTATAATATGACTCTAATAATCTGATTTTTGGTCTTAAATGACATAAAGGGCAAGAAACTAAACTTGAGGGTAGAAACTGTCAATTTTGAAACTTGAGGGACCAAACTGTAAAATTTTTCCAAACCTTATAACCGACTTCCAGGAAGCTAATAAACACTTGAACAACAAAATTTCTTAATATACTTAACCTAATGAAGTGAAAATCCCAATTTTCATGAAGACGCCTTGACCTGCCATAAAAGGAAACTTTTTATACAAACCTTCACGAAACCAAAGCCTTACTCAATAGCTAAACTCTTGACACCATTGTTGCACCTTAAATGAGTTTAGGGCAGTAGCTTATTACTTAATATGTACATGTTAGGGTGCTAGACTTGAGACACTTCCCGGTACACCAAGAGACTTTTGACTGGAAACCTAAGGTGAGTTCTAGTGATCCCCCTTTTTACTATTGTTTTGGGATGAAACATGCTCTACTTTTTATGAACTATGATTGTGCTTTACTTGATGATTGTATGTGGGATTTGTGGTTACCTGCTGATACTTATATCATGATCATTAATTCTTTCGTGAACCGCTTGTTTTATATGGATAGATCTATTTGGGGAATCCCCCACACACAGTGGCTTCCGTTCCAGGAAGGTTACCCCACTGAGATCCTAAGGGGTCGTTGTGGCATGTAACAGGTTTTGTTAAGATACTATGGTGAACCATCCGGGCAGGTAGGGTTCACTGGTTTGGGGCTCAGTTCTTCCTTCGGGAATATCCGGTTAAACACAACTTTAGAAGAGGCCAACCGGGACTGAGTGCAGGGTTGATTATGATTTTTCCCACGATGATAAACAATGATTATTTTCTTTTAATCAAAGAAGGATTTGTTAAGTCCTTTTGTTTTTAAACTTTAAGCACTTGAATTCACCAACTTTTTAGTTGACACAATTTTCTTTTGAGCATGTTTCAGGTAATGTATGAAGAGATCCTAGCTGTTGTGAAGACCTAGACTTATCCCGTGACATGGCATTGGCATATTTTCCTTGATGAAACATTTGAACAATTTTATATTTGTGTTGAACAAGTACAATTTATTTTATGGATGATTGTAAAACTCATTTGGGGGCTTGATGTGTTTCTAGCCCCGCTATCTTTTCAAAACATTAATGCCATGTGATATTCTCTCCTTTGAGCTCTTGTAATGGTTTGTTTCCGCTGCCATATGTTGTTGCTAGTCTGTGACGTCCCACCCTACCTGGGCCCGGGGTGTGACAGATTGGTATCAGAGCCAAAGGTTGTAGAGAAGTCGGGAATACCATAGTAGACCCTAGGCTACAACCCTGATACCCTAGGACTGTCCTTGTGGGAAGTGTTGGGATGATCGGGTTGGGTAAATTGATGATTACACTTGATCAACGTAATCATGAATTTACCGGACGCGTAATTTCCATCACTGATCTTTAGGTTATGGTTGGACTTTTTCTGGTTTATATTGATGATTTGAAACTAATTTAAAAAGGGATTTAAATGATTTTTATGATGAACTATGTTATCCGATACTACTTGAAGAGACTATTGATCTGGGCAAAACAGACAGCTATATGTTGGAATAACAGATACTATTGCCATCACTACTATTATTAGTACTATTATTATAATCATGAGCTATGAGAAACCAAATTACTCATGATGTATTTCTTACAGGACAACGTCTATGGCTGATAAAGGAAAGGCGCCTGCTCACCCCGACACTGAGACCACTCCTACCGGAAACCTGAGGAGAGAGAAGCCCCAGACAGAGTATGAGGCGTACCTCCGGAGATGCGGACATCCAGGGTGGATATCCGTCACGTCCGAAGACACTGAGGCTTCCGAGGACTCTTCCTCCACATCACCTTCCCGAAGCCGAACGCGATCCCACTCTCCTCAAGTAGCTGCTCCGACCCTCTCACCCATCCCACCTATTGGGAATAGGGGTGCGCGTACTGTCACCCGACCTCGCAAAAGCGTTAGGCCAGGATCCTCCGTATCCTTTAGGATGCCTCCTCCTCCTCCCCCGCCTGTTAGGATTCCGACATCGGTACCTCCACTGTTTGACCCTCGTGACGAACGCCTGATGCCGCCGAGACATAGTATGTATGACGGCCCTAGCGTACTGGCTGGTGATAGGTACTCCCAGTCGAGTCGCCGGGCAAGTGATGTAGGACCCTCTGATGCGACATTGGATGAGATTTTAGGACTGTTCGCCGTCATGAGCTGACTGTTCAGCACGCCACTCGAACTTCCCAGTCGGCTCAATTCCAGGCTATGATGGCTACAAAGGAGTGAAGCGTTTGGAGCAGGAGCAGAGGAAGAAGGGTACAGGATGGTTTGGATGGCTGAAGAGAAAGTGGATGTGAGAACTGGAGTACTCAGTGGGATTATCTGTCTGTGGACAGTAGAAGGAAACTATTTGAATTCTTATTCGATACTATTATTTATTATCATGGGGTGATGGCACCTTCCAAATTGTAAGAGCTTGACTCTGATTCTATTTTGTTGGATGATACTATCGTGAACTGCTATTGGGATGCTAGAATTATTAAACTGTCTGTATTAAATTGCTATATGTTTTGTTGTGCCTTGAAATTGGTCTGTGCCTTTTCTAAATGGTTGCCCAACTGTTATGTTATGTTTTGATTTGGACTTTGTAAGGTTCCTTAGTGGGTTGTAAATACATATGTGCATGCCATGATCCCTCTTCCGAGGCATGGTGTGATAGGATAATGATGCATAGGCTATTCGAAACAAAATTATGAGATGCTAAACGAATCTATTTGTGATACTATCAGAATGCCGACTCGCAGAGGAACACGTTTTGGACGACGTGGAGCCACCAGGGGCCGCCATGAGGAAGCAAGGCCGATTGGAAACCAACCTACTCCACCAGGGACTCCCCACGGGGAAAATGCTAATCAAGAGAGTGACGAAAGGATTGCTAACCTCGTAGCTCAGCAACTGGCTAACGCCATTCCGACTATTATTGCACAGATAAATGCGGACCGGGATAACACTACTGGTAACGACCGGCCGGTGAACGATGAGAGCCACGACGAAGAAGCCGAGGCATTAAGGAATGGATGCTCTTATAAGACCTTCATGGCATGTAAGCCTAAGGACTTCTATGGCACCGAGGGTGCTATAGAGACTTACAGGTGGATTGACGAAATGGAAGTTGTCTTAGACATCAGCGAGTGCAAGATGGAGCATATGGTGAGGTTTGCATCACAATCTCTCAAGGGATCAGCTCTTGAATGGTGGAAGTCCATTACTCAAAGCCGTGGAAGAAATGTGGCTAATCGAATGGGTTGGACTGAATTCCGAGAGCTAATGACCAACAAATATTGCCCCATCAATCAACTCGAGAAGCTGGAGACAGAATTTTTAAGCTTGGAGATGAAAGGACCCAACTACACCGAATACATCAATCGTTTCTTAGCCCTGTCCCGACTTGTGCCACATTTGGTGACGCAAGAAGCCAAAGGTGTAGCACGGTTCATCTGGGGACTACACCCAAGAGTTAGGGGTATGGTCCGTTCCTCCCAGCCTGTAACCCTGCAAGCTGCTGTCGACCTTACCAGCAGTTTGACTGATGATCTAATTAGGGCTGGATGGACCGATCAAGCAAGGGCTGATGAGAAGAAGAAGTTTGTTGGTGAGAAAAGGAAGTGGTTTGAAGCGAAAAGAGCGGTTGGAAGTAGTAGTGGGTCAAGTAGAAGGAGTTCTGAAGGTGTGAGACGTGATGACCAGGGAAGCAAAAACCGGAGATTTTATTCGGGGACAAGCCCATTCTGCAGCAAGTGCAAGTTACATCATCAAGGGGAATGTAACCCGATGCCCTGTTTTAGGTGCAAGAGAACAGGTCATTTAATTAAAGACTATACTTACGCACAGGGGAAACAATGCTATGAGTGTGGAGATCCAGGGCATATGAGGAACAAGTGTCCTAAGCTGGGTAGAGACAAGGATGCCAAGCACAACAAGCCTAAGGGAAGAGCTTTCGTAATGGACCCAGCAGGAGCTCGTAGGGAACCCGACGTGGTCAACGGTACGTTCCTTGTAAACAATCATCCGCTACTGTACTGTTTGATACTGGAGCGACTGCTAGTTTTATCTCTAGTACTTTTAGGCCATTGATTGACTTAGACGTGTGTACCTTGACTGATACGTTTACCGTAGAATTAGCTGACGGTAATATTTTAGAAGCTAACGAAATCATTAGGGATTGCCCCCTGAATCTAAAAGGGAATACGTTTAAGATTGACTTGATGCCCATTAAGTTAGGAGGATTTGATGTGGTTGTGGGTATGGACTGGTTAGCGAAGCATAAAGTCGAAATCGTATGTGATGAACGACTACTCAAGATACCGTTGAGCGACGAAGAAGTGTTAGTGGTAGAGGGTGAAAGGAGTAACACCCTATACCCTATGATATCCCACTTAAAAGCTACCAAGAGCTTGATGAAGGGATGTCCAGCTTTTATAGTATATGTGATGAAAGCCCAAAAGGAGAAGAAGATCGAAGATATTCCCGTGGTTTTGGAATACCCAGAGGTGTTTCCGGAAGAACTACCAGGACTCCCCCCGAATCGGCAAGTTGAATTCCAGATAGACTTGTTGCCTGGTGCTGCACCGGTAGCCAAGGCACCGTACCGACTCGCCCCACCTGAGATGAAGGAGCTAATGGTACAAATTCAAGAACTACTGGACAAGGGATTTATACGTCCGAGTGTCTCTCCATGGGGTGCCCCGGTACTATTCGTGAAAAAGAAAGACGGAACCCTGCGAATGTGTATTGATTACAGGGAATTGAATAAGCTGACCATAAAGAACCGTTACCCTCTTCCGAGAATAGATGACCTATTTGATCAACTGCAAGGAGCAAGTTATTTCTCCAAAATAGACTTGAGGTCAGGATACCACCAACTGAAGATAAGAGAAGAAGACATACCCAAAACAGCCTTCCGAACTAGGTATGGACACTATGAGTATTTGGTCATGCCCTTTGGACTGACTAATGCTCCAGCAGCATTCATGGACCTCATGAACCGCGTTTGCCGCCCTTACCTCGACAAGTTTGTGATCGTGTTTATTGACGACATACTGATCTATTCCCGAAGTAAAGACGAGCACGAGAAGCATCTCAGGCTAATCCTTGAATTGCTCAAGAATGAGCAACTATATGCCAAGTTCTCTAAATGTGAATTTTGGATGCGCCAGATCCAATTCTTAGGTCATGTGGTAAATGAGGATGGGATTCAAGTTGACCCTTCCAAGATTGAGGCCATAAAGAATTGGAAGATTCCTGAAACTCCTACGGAGATAAGGCAATTCTTAGGACTGGCTGGCTACTACCGACGATTTATAAAGGACTTCTCGCGTATAGTGCAACCTTTGACCGCACTAACCAAGAAGAACACAACCTTTGTGTGGGAGCGAGAGCAGAACGAGGCGTTTGAAACGCTTAAGGAGAAGTTATGCAGTGCACCTATCCTTGCTCTTCCAGAAGGAGTAGAAGACTTCGTGGTCTATTGTGACGCTTCGCGTCAAGGGCTAGGATGTGTATTGATGCAACGCAACAAGGTGATTGCTTACGCATCGAGACTGCTGAATGATCATGAGAAGAACTACACGACTCACGATCTGGAGTTGGGTGCCGTGGTGTTTGCCCTCAAGATGTGGAGGCACTACCTTTATGGCACAAAGTGTATCATCTACACTGACCATAGAAGTTTGCAACATATCCTTGACCAAAAGATGCTCAACATGCGTCAGAGAAGATGGGTCGAGCTATTGAACGATTACGAGTGCGAGATCCGCTACCATCCTGGTAAGGCCAATGTTGTGGCGGATGCATTGAGCCGAAAGGAAAGAGAAAAACCTCTTCGAGTACGAGCCTTAAGGATGAGTGTGTATACCAACCTTATTGCAAAACTGAAGGAAGCTCAAGGCGAGGCATTAAAGGAAGAAAAATTAAAGGAAGAAGGATTGACTGGAATGGAAAAGCAATTGAGATAGGGGACGATGGTACATATAGATATGGTGGAAGGGCTTGGGTGCCAAAACACGGAGGAATTCGAGAAGTAATCCTCGACGAAGCACACAAGTCTAGGTATTCAATTCACCCTGGAAGTGATAAGATGTACCAGGATTTAAAGACACTTTTCTGGTGGCCGGGAATCAAGAGATCAATCGCCGTTTATGTGGGGAAATGTTTAACTTGTGCCATGGTAAAAGCTGAGAACCAAAAACCATCAGGAACGTTACAGCAACCTGAAATCCCAGAATGGAAATGGGATAATGTTACGATGGATTTTGTTACCAAGTTGCCCAGAACGTTTAAAGGTCACGATGCTATTTGGGTAATAGTGGATAGATTAACAAAATCAGCTCACTTCTTGCCAATTAGAGAAGACTACGACATGACGAAATTGGCCCAACTATATGTCGACGAGATTGTAACGAGGCATGGAGTGCCTTTGTCGATCATCTCCGACCGTGATAGCCGTTTCACCTCTCGTTTCTGGAAATCGTTCCAGCAAGCTTTAGGAACCCGTTTAGATCTAAGCACGGCTTACCACCCTCAGACCGACGGACAGAGCGAAAGAACTATTCAAACGATGGAAGACATGTTAAGAGCTTGCGTGATGGACTTTGGCGGAAACTGGGATAACCATCTTCCTTTGGTGGAATTCGCCTATAACAATAGTTACCACGCGAGTATCAAAGCCGCTCCGTATGAGGCCCTATATGGCAGGAAATGCCGATCACCCTTGAGTTGGAATGAGATTGGTGATAGCCAAGTGATGGGACCCGACATAGTGTTGGAGACCACCGACAAGATCTATAAGATAAAGGAGCGACTGAAAGCAGCCAGAGATCGACAGAAGAAGTACGCTGACAGGAGGCGGAAACCTCTAGAGTTCCAAGTGGGCGACAGGGTAATGCTAAAAGTAGCACCGTGGAAAGGAACTGTGAGGTTTGGAAAAAGAGGAAAGCTAAGCCCAAGATACATTGGACCATTCGAAATATTGGCGAGAATTGGCCCAGTGGCATATAAGTTGAAACTACCCCCGGGGTTGAGTCACATACACGACACCTTTCATGTGTCAAACTTGAAGAAGAGCATGGTAGACAAAACCCTGGAACTACCATTAAAAGAAGCAAGAATAAACGACAAACTGAATTTTGTGGAAGAACCCGTGGAGATCACGGATCGTTTGGTCAAACAACTCCGGCGGAGCCGCATACCCAAGGTTAAGGTTAGATGGAACTCCAAGCGAGGACCTGAATTTACTTGGGAGCGTGAAGATGAAATGAGGAAGAACTATCCACACCTCTTCAAACCCACCCGTTCAGTCTCTAATCAGAGTTAAAATTTCGGGACGAAATTTCCTAAACGGTGGGAGAATGTGACAACCGACCTCCAGGTTGTTACCCTAACCCTAGATTACTTGCATCATTATCCATGTTATGAGTGCTAATAATTGAAACTATTCAACCCTACTATGAAATTGGAAACAATTCTTACTACTTGATTCAAATTATGATTTTATGTTATTTTTATTATTGACTTTTAGCTAATTTAGGTTTCTACCTTTTAAAAATTAGTGTTCCGGGAATGTCAACTAGTCACCCTTACAAAATTAAATTCAAGAGAAGGCAATTAAAATGTGAGCATACACACTCACACTTACATAATTTTTGGCCATGCATGCATGGGCATGCATTAGATGCCTCAATTCACCATCCACTAAATAATACATTATACCCAATATTACAAAATTACACTACATAATAACAATTTAAATTAAAATTTAAATGAAAAATCCCCCACTACACTCCAAATCGGCCGCCCCCCCTCTCCACTCCTCTCCTCTCTTCACCACCTCCACACCACCCACTAGCATTTCATGCAACTCTCTCCCTCTCTCCCTCTCTCCCTCTTATTCGAAACCACCAGCTGAAACACACACCCTCACCTCACAACTCACTCAAAGCAAATTCTCTCTAAGTCTTGTGCAAGAAATTCGAAGAACATCACCAAGTTTCATTCGGCCAAGTGCAAACCGCAAGGAAGTGGCCTAGTTCGCGAGTTTTGGTCACACAACCACACTTGTTCCACCTTTCCAGCCTTGGTTCGAGCTTCTACATTCAAGTCCAAGGAGTTTCAAGCCATCCACGACCATCAACACCTTCTAAACCGTGAGTTACATCAAGTGTAAGCTCATGTTGTCGGTTTTGTGACATTTCACTTGTTTTCTTCATTTTTCACCTAAAAACCGTGCTTTTTCCTTGTTGTAGCAGAAACTTCTCACCATCATCTTGTTCTTAAGGAATTCCCAACGTTCTTGAAGGTAAACCTCATGTTATGTTAGTCATTCTTGAGGTGGAAACCGATTTCCACCATGAAAACCCTCTTTTTGGGTGTTTTGGTATCATCTAACTTGTGAAAGTTGCAACTCTTGTAAACCAAACTTGTGACCTGCATTTTTATGACTTAATGGACTTCCAAGAAACTGTTTTTAAAAGTTCCAAAAGGCTACATACTCGAATCCACGGTTTATACATGGATTACACCTTGAAACCCTTCTTTCTACATGTAACAACACCCTTTTAAGCATTTGTTTGAAAAATCCTTTCAACCAAGACCCATAACTTACTCATGAACGACTTAATGACACCTTAATAATCTGTTTATGAAGTTAAATGAAGTGTTGGTAACGTTTAAACTCAAGATAAGATGATTTACACAAGTGTTATTGTCGGTTATGACATTTTCTACATACTTGAAGCATATGGATGTATAGATCAACTAGGCAACTTGTTGGGACTGAAATTTCAGTAGGTTTTTAATGAATATTAGAAGTGTTGGTAATTTTTAATCTCTGGAATAAAGGACATGTTGTGATTTACCCTCTTTTAGTCACTTTCGGGACCCGAAAACATGGTAAAATGACTTTAAAATAGTAAGAATATGAAAGTAACACTCTTGAAAAGTATTCCAGGCTCAAAATTGATAAATAAAGTGTTCTGGAGTCAATGGATAATTTAAATGGTCAAAGAAACAAATAAATGACGTTTTAACTAAAAACGGGTACAAACCGAGCATCGTTTTTGAGAAAAATCCATAAAAAAATAGAGTTCAAAGCTAAGGTTTATAAAAATCATATGATTTCAGTAAGTTAAGTAATAAAGGACTTAAAGGATTTGAAAAATTGGTCAAACAAGCTTTAAATGGTCAAACCCAGTCAAAACCGCGTTTTAACGGGTCAAATGTAAAAACAAGATTTTCAACTATAAAAGGCCAATTTACACAATTTAAGGACTTAAAAATTTATAAAGATATCTTTTAGAAAATACCTACTGGTCCAAGATTCAAATATATGAAAACTCCAATTTACGGTTAAAACTATCCGGCTTTTACCGTAACCGGGAGCGTTAAACGCGCAGTTTTTAAATCGGACCCGTAAACTAAAACTTTGAAACACTTACTCCATAATAATTATAATATGACTCTAATAATCTGATTTTTGGTCTTAAATGACATAAAGGGCAAGAAACTAAACTTGAGGGTAGAAACTGTCAATTCCTTGATCACATCTTATGGTTTTGACCTTGTGATCACATTGATTCTCAATCTTTAAGATGAAATTCTTCAGAATCTCAGGAGTAACAGGTTTTGTTAAGATACTATGGTGAACCATCCGGGCAGGTAGGGTTCACTGGTTTGGGGCTCAGTTCTTCCTTCGGGAATATCCGGTTAAACACAACTTTAGAAGAGGCCAACCGGGACTGAGTGCAGGGTTGATTATGATTTTTTCCCACGATGTTCTAACAATGATTATTTTCTTTTAATCAAATAAGGATTTGTTAAGTCCTTTTGTTTTAAACTTTAAGCACTTGAATTCACCAACCTTTAAGTTGACACAATTTTCTTTTGAGCATGTTTCAGGTAATGTATGAAGAGATCCTAGCTGTTGTGAAGACCTAGACTTATCCCCATGACATGGCATTGGCATATTTTCTTTGATGAAACATTTGAAAAATTTTATATTTGTGTTGAACAAGTATAATTTATTTTATGGATGATTGTAAAACTCATTTGGGGGCTTGATGTGTTTCTAGCCCCGCTATCTTTTCAAAAACATTAATGCCATGTGATATTCTCTCCTTTGAGCTCTTATAATGGTTTGTTTCCGCTGCCATATGTTGTTGCTAGTCTGTGACGTCCCACCCTACCTGGGCCCGGGGTGTGACATGAGAAACCTTGTGTTGCTTCCCCTTTAGGCATGCAACACAGTGGTCATCACTTGTAAACTCTTTCTTTGGTATTCCAGTTACCAAATCATTCTTAATTAATTTAGTCATGTTTTTAAAGTATACATGGCATATTCTTTTATGCCAAATGAAAAATTCATCATTATTTGCTTTAGACAGAAAGCATGAAACTTCTCCTGAGGGAGATGTTTCTTGCAAGTCCATCTTGTACATGTTCCCTTTCCTGGGGGCTTTGAGCAAGATGTGCTGATGAGGAATGACAACCCCGGTCCTGAGAACAATGCATTCATGCTCAGTGAAGAGCATGTTATGACTCTGATCACAAAATTGGGATACACTCAGAGGATTGTACCCAAGCTCCTTGACAAAGTTTACCTTTTCAATGCTTAGCTTACCATTTGTGACATTGCCCCTTCCTGTAATGTAACCTTCTGCATCTCCTCCAAAAGCAACTGGTCCTCCATCATTTATTTCAAACTTTTGGAGTAGTGACCTATTGCATGTCATGTGGCTGGAACAACCACTATCAATGATCCATACATTTATGTTTGTCTTGAGTTGTTTCTACACAAAAAAGATGACTAGTTACATTTGGAAACCCAAGCCTCATTGGTCTTGGGCTCATCAAAAGACGTTGAAGACAAAGCAACAGTAATTGATCCTATAGTCATGTTAGAACGATCATTTGCTGATGTTGATGAAGAACTTTCAGCCACATGGTCTTTCTTTGACTTCCACACCACCTTTGGAAGCTTAGACTTGACCTTCAATACTTTGGAAGTTTTGATGACTTCGGATATTTTGATGACTGGACCTTCGGAAGATCTTTCTTTCACTGCGGCAGGCTTCAGTGCTTCAGAAGTATTCCTTTCTTCCAAGACCAAATTTTCTTCCGAAGGCAAGTTTCCACTTGTCTTCTTCTTCATTTTGGAGCTTCCAAAGAAATAGATTTTCCTTCCGAAGCTTGCTTCTTCTTTTCCAAACCCTTAAAAGTTTCTTTCTTGGTCATGTGGAGTGTACTCTTTGGATTGTAAACACAATCCTTAGCAAGATGAGAAGTACTCCCACACATAACACAATCCATTTTCTTCCTTCTAGGAGTTTTTCTTTGTGAACAAGGCTGAACTTGATCACTTTCCTTCTCCATCTTCATCTTTGCAGATGGTGTGGCAGTTCTTGTGGGGATAGAACTACCTTTGGAGTTGGATGGTTCAAGTTGTACAGTAGTGATGCACAACTGATCAGCCTTCTTCTTGATGATGGGATGATTTGGACATGAACCAGAACTCTTGTTGATGGATTTCAAGTTGGTGTCTTCAGCCTTCATCACTTCAAATCCTGTAGAGATGAAGACTTGTTTCTGTGTAGAATTGAAGGTGACCTTGATGTCTTGAGCCTTTTTGGACTTTCTTTTGGCCTTCCTAATGAAGCTCTTTCTTCTTGACTTGGTCATCCTAACAACTTTGCTCTCCTCAGAGGGATGGTGACCCTTCTTAGAATGCTCTTCTCAACTCTTCTCAGAGCCATTCTCCACCATCTCCTCTTCATCCTCTTCAGTCACAGGATCTATGAGGGGAAGCTCATCTTCACAAGATCCACACTTAGGAGATCTTACAGACAAGATTGTGTGTGGAGGAGCTATCTCACAAGATCTTAGTCCCTGCTTATTTTGATAACAAACTTTTACATGCAAGGATGAGGATTTCAAGATCACATTTTTCTGCCTTGGCTTTGCTGATCACAAGCTCAGCTTGGCATTTAGTTAATTTAGTAATGAGGTATTTCATCTAAGTCCTCTAGTTTGTATGTTCATGTTTAAGAGTTGAAATAGTTTTCTCTAAGTCCTTTATCTTTAGTTTATAATCATTTTTATCTCTTTTGAAATCAGCTTTTAAGATATTTAAGAACTCAAGATCAGATCTCATTTCTAAACTATAGGACCTGTATCTATTGACTTTAGCCATGCATTAGAGGAGTACAAAGATGTTCCAATACCTTGGCTTCATCGTGGTCTGCCATGAGTGCTTGGTTTGGAGATGCATCTTCTACCTGAAAGCTCCAATCAAAGCCTCCTTCTTCAATAGCAACTGCAGCTTGCTGCTTTGGCTTCTCATTCTGGGGGGCTTTCTCAGTGTAGTTTGGTCTAGTTTGTGTTTGGTCACCATTTGTCCTTGGTGCCTTACACTCTCTTGCAAAGTGTCCCATCTGGTTACAGTTGTAACATTTACTTTGCTTTTATCCAGCCTAAACTTTCCACTAGCTGCATTGCTTGGAAACTTTCTCCCTGTCTCTTGTAGAACTTCTTGGCTCTGTGAGTGAGAAGAGCTATTTGTTGGACTATCTCCATATACTCCAGATCATCTGGATGGACACAGTCCAAATCTTCAAGGGTGAAGAGAAAGTTGCCTGAGGTTTCATCAGCAGAGACAAAGGCATGAGAAGAACTTGTCTCTTGTAAAGGACTTCCTTGAGTGTAGCTTTCCCTTGGAGTCTCTGGGAAGGTGATGAAAGTTCCCTTTTGTGAGTTGTCAGGGAAGCATATAAGATGATGTTGTGGTTCAATGCTTTCCCTTTCAACCACATGGAGGGCTGAACTCAGTTGATTGTTGGAGTTACCAGATAAGTTTTGCATGTTCATCTCCATCTGGTAGCCACTAAGAATACCATACAACTTTGTAAGAGTAAGAGTCTTAAGGTTCTCGGTCCTCTTGATAACAACACAACAATGTGTCTATTGTCTAGGAAGAGAGGACATAAACTTCCTTACAATGTCCCTATTCTCAAGAGTTACTCCAATATCCATTAGAGTATCCACAATCTCAACATAACTGAAGTATTGTTGAGTCATGGTTTCACCTGCCTTAAAGGTGAAGTTTTCAAACTGCTGCTTCAGGAGATCCTTCTTTTTCTCCTTTGCTTCAGTAGACCCCTCATACATCAGCTTCAGTGGTTCCCATAGCTTCTTGGTAGTTTTGAACTTCTTGAAGCCTATGTTGATGGAGTTTGAAAGAGCAGTTTGAAGGGCTGTCATGACTTTCTGATCAATCTCTATTCTTTTCATGTCTGCTTCAAAGTAGTCAGCCACAGCCTTAGGAATCATACCACCACCAGTAGCAGAAGTGGTGCTTGGTATGTAAGGTCCTTCAACAACAGAGTCCCAAATCCTGGAGTCTTGAGACTTGATGAAGCCTTCCATTCTTTGACACAAAGTATCAAAGTCTTCAGGAGTGATCAGTGGAGACTTTGTCATAGTTCCAGTTTCCATATCAACTTTGGTAATAGCTGCCATTTGAGTTGTTAAGTATTTTGTGTGTGAGGGATCTTAAGATGGTGACAACTTATATCAAGAGTCTGAAATGCTCTGATACCAAATGCAGGACCGGTGAAGGGTATGCACTTACAACACAACAACACAATGAGGAGAGTTGCTTAGAACACTTAACAAATCAAATAGGAAACTGGTTAGTTTGTTAATGAAAGATGCTAAGAACACAAGTAAATATGAGACAAAACAAGATGGCAAACAACACAAGTAATTGATTTTTAAGAATGCTATATATTGCTTCTCAAGTTCTATTACAAGTGTTACAAAGCATACGACAAAGTTACAAGTACTTGAGATACTTTATATTACATCCTACAGCTGGCCATACTTTGAAGGCCAGCTGGATACAATTGACTAGACAACTACAAAAACAAATGTAGAGTCAAAAGGCAGATTTGCCTTTTGACTAGTGACTATGACATGCCATAGCTCACATCCTAATATATTACAAAAAAGATAAAATTACATAAAGTAGAAAGCATGGACTCAAGACCTCAATGTACAGTTACCAAAAGCATGGACCTTTTCACCAACTCATGTAAGTTGGTGACTTTACAGAGTTACAACGGAAAGGTGGTCCAACTTTATGGTAAAGTCCATCAGATAAAAGCATGTCTTTAAAAGTCTTCGGAAGAAATCTGTCTTCACTCTTTGGCTTCGGAAGACTTTGTCATTGAAGCTTCGAAAGACTTCACTTTTGGCTTCGGAAGATGTTGGTCTTGGCTTCGGAAGATTTTACACTTAGAATATTTCTAGTGCATGGTGTAAAACTTCCGAAGCATTTCTACTTCTATTCTTCAGTGCATGCATGCAGAGAGACTTTGGATGTTTCGGCTGCATCAGACTTATAGGAATCCTTACAGGATTTCTAGCTCGGTATCTTCTACAAACTTGAAGAACAGGTTCTCTAATCAGGTACACTGCTCAACTGATGATCGGCCATCACTTACAGCAAAAATCTTAAACAAATTAACAAACACAATCTAGACATTTCTAATTAGATCATTTCATTTTAACAAAATAAACTAGTGTTTATCTGCGTGTGAAAAACAAGCGGGCCCGTGTTCGTTTGTGCGCAATTTCTGTGAAATGCATGAAAAATAATAAAATTGTAACAGAATAATATGGAAGAGCTAAAAGAAATTGAAATGAAATTTTGTTATAATTTTTTATTTTTTATTATATATATTTAATATATCATTTTTTTTGATCTATTATTTTTTTATAACCGAGAACTGAATAGATCAAGAGATCACATCCTTAAGATATACTTTAGCATAAAGGTGAATTAAAACATCGACAAGAAATGAGATCACACTCATAACTGAATATAATCACAGTCTTTGAATGATTTTGAAATTCTCAAACGGGTCAATAATGATTGCTGATATGTTTGTCCACTTAAACCCATGCCATATCTTTTTCAACAAGCAACAGATGAGTCGTTAAGGTTCGATTAAATACTTTAGAATGCTAGGACCCCACAATCATTTGGCGAAAACCCTCACCCAACCTCAGGATTTCTTGAATTTTGTTACCATCTTTATAGAGCAAGGGTGTGCATTAGTGCTCAAGTGATTATCAACAGAATATTGCATTTTGTGATGAATTCATCATTTAGATGATTTGACACTACTTAGACCAAAATGGTGAGAGCTCTAGGTCTATACTCACGTATAACAAAGGAGATGACCATTTAATCATGTGCCGATAAGAGCTCTAGGTCAGTACTATCGTATAGCAAAGGAGATCATCACTCGAGATCATTACTTTCGTACAGCAGATGAGATTAGCACAAACACAAGACACATAAATACACCAATCATGGCTCAAAGATATGGCTTATATGATTTGTATCATGGTGGGTGACAGATCAATTCTCAATCCATTTTTTGTCGGGACTCAGTTTTCGTGCAGGCCAAAATGATTGAGTAAATCCAGACATCCTTAAGCATATATTTTAATTTAAATCATTATGCTACTGTGTACTTTATTCTTCAGGTTGAGTCTACCAAGCATATCATTAAAGAATCTGTTTGTTTTTCTATTATTTACAATTAAAAATAAGATGTAAATCAGATAACAGCATCAGTTACTATCATCTCTCATTTATAAACGCAAGTCATGCAAAAACAAGCATTTCAAGATGATATACAATCATTTCTCAGTCATCAATAATCAAGTTCCCAATTCTCTTTTCATTTTTTACGTATTATACTCTCCCCCAAATTTTTATTTTTGCAAACCTTTTTTTTATTTTTTTTATATTTTATATATTTTTTATATTTTGTTTTTATAAAACTGTACAAAAATAGAAGTTTACCAAAGAAGATCCTCCAAACTACACTGATATGAAGATAAGAAATGAATTATCAAGAAATATGTAGTGATTGTGAAGTGAGAACTGTGATTATGCAGATAAAAATCCAGTTTGTGGATAAAATACCATGACCTTAACCTGTTTGTTCCGCCTCAAATTTGTATTAGAAACAATCTCTGTCAGTAAACCGGATTACTAACAGTCCTCCTGAATTGTTTCTGCACTCATTAACAAATTAGTTAGAGAGGGGAACCCAGGCCATCGTAGTCCTGGGAGTTCCTTTTTCAACGGTAGAAGTAACCTGATTCAACAAACAATCTGTTGAAATATTGGGGATATCTGTATCCTTCTTTTTAATTTGCCAAATTTGTTTCGATTCAATTAATTTGGATTTGAATGAATTAAATTTGGAAATCATTTTATGTTTAAGACCGGAAGGAAAATAATTTGGTTTTGAACCTTTGGTCATTTTCATCTTTGAATCATGTGAAACTGGCTTCACATGAGAAGATTTGGATGAAGGGTTTTTCATCAAACTGTTCAAAGATGTGTGCTTTTTACCTCTTGAACCAGATAAGCAAACCGTGTTGCCTTTACTGTCTGGAACATTCTTTGTAGACTTATATCCGGAGAAGCAATTTGGTTTGCCTTTACCATTCGAAGCAAGTCTTTGAGGACACTTCTTTACCATATGACCTTCTTTTCCACACTCAAAACAAGCCTTGAAAGGCTTTTGATTCTTTGTAGTACCGTGTAGTGCATTTGGAATTGGAGATTGCTTTGAGGTTGTGGTAGATTCTTGCTTGTTTTGGTGCTTGCTGTGCTGAACAGTGAATGAGATCTTCCCTGATTGACTGGGTTGTTGGTAGTTGGAGAAGAGATCCGTATTGGTCTTGAAGCAGATTTTGAAAATTTTGAGACCTGAAAATTTTAGGTTATTTTTGAGGAACTGGCATGGTCCTCTGTGTTTGATTCATCATCTGAGCTTGACTAGTCTCGTATACATAGATCTGCTTCCAATGGATCTTGATTGACAAAAATAGGATGTGTTGTCGTTGTTGGAACTTGATGATTAAGTGATTCTTGATTTATCTTTTCTGTCACAACCTTGATAGGCTCAAAAGTAGGAATTTCACCTGATTTAAACTTATCAGAGAAGTTAGAAGAAATAGTAGATATATATTTACAAACAATCGGGACTGAACAATCGTTAGCTTGACTGTCAGCATTCGGTTTATTGTATCCCATACCAATTGTAGAATCATAATCATTTCAAACCTCATTAAGATTGACACCGCTCAAACCTGCATGCAAATTATTAGTAGGTTTTTCACACAAAACATTTTTGGATGCGGTCTGGGGATTGGTGAATAACATAAAGTAGAAGGGGGTGGGACTGAATTAAATACAGTTTCACTATCAAATTTATATCCAATCCCATGTTTTACCCGCGCCCCTTGTTGTTTAGCAATAAGCTCATCCTTTTTCATGTGTGAAAGGGTCCATTTATCAAGCTTCGTTTGAAGTTGTGTTGTTTTAAATTGAGCTAAAACAGCCCTTTCTCTCAAAATATTAATTTCAACATTACGCTCTAAAATGGTTCTTCTTAAAAGATCACTTTCAGCCAATGTTTCATTAAGTTTCCTTGAAAAAGCAATTTCATTTTTCTTTAATTCCTGATTAATTCTTTTTCATTGTCCAATAACAATTTGTTTGCCTTATAAATCTCAAATAACCGGATTTTGCAAGACGATGAACACATATCCTGAAAAGTCTCATAAGGAAGACCCATGATAGTTCGTTCTGCAGCTAAGCTCTTCTCAAAGTTACAAACCCTTGTGTTTTTTTGTTGTTCCTCTTCTTTGACCTTCAGTATTTTGTCAGCCTCATATTCTTTCTCTCTTTTATCAGCTTTTCCAGCTTTATCATCATCGGTTCTTACAGACTCCGGTTTACTGTCATTGTCAACTCTCAAAGCTTCACAGTTCTCTTCAAAAGTTTCTATGAGTTCAAATTTTAAATTCAAATTAGTTCTCAATAACTTCAACTTTTCAATCATTTCTGTTTTGTAATCAAGTATGCTTGTTACAGAAGAAACAAGATTAGTATTAAGCGTGTTGGTTTGATGTGGGAACACGGCTTGCTGAATTTTTTTTCTTTGGATATCCAGCTCGAGAGATTTTAGTCTATTGATCATATCCGTAAGTATTGTGTCGACATAACCTCTTTCTTGCTTCAGCATTTTAACTTGATGATTCCATGCAGACGAAAGCGAGTCAAGAAGCTTTTGAATTTTTTCATGATTACTGAGATCTGGAACATGCTTCTTTAGATTATTTGCCACTTTCAAAAATCGATCAATCAAATCTGACAATTTTTCTTTCTTTATACCTACAAAAGAGTCAAACCGGCTTTGTGCCGTTGTGAGATTATCTGATTTAAAGTTTTCTAAAGATGACATTTTATTAAAAATTGTAAACAATTAAACGCACCAAAAATATTTTTCCCAAAACTTTTAAAATAATTCTCCTCCAGGAAAAGTAATTTTTATAAAATGTCACTCAATAATTTATAAATCCTTTAAAATCGTTGAATATTTCTTTATCGCGTTAAAAAAATTAATTATTTCTTTGATTTTAAATGAGCCCAACTTTGTTATATTTTTTATTGTTTTTAATGAGCCCACACAATAACATGAACCCAATTAACAAGTAAATTGATTACCCAATCCAAACCCAATTGGAGAAAAGTCTATTAACCAAATTTTTTATAAAACCCAGCCCAATCGTTTGAGAAAACCCAACCCAAAGACAAAAAGCCCACAACCAAACACAAACTAAAACCCTAACAAAAGTCAAACACCAACAAAACACACATACAAGTGTGTAGAGAATGAGAGAGGCGGATAAAAGCAAAATAAAAATTAGGGTTCCGGTGGCTTAACATAACTCCGGCGAATGACCGCCTTTCCGGCGAGCCTCCGGCGGCGAGTGAAGCACACAAAAAGGAAGATCCTAACTCCCTGATCACGATGGTGATGGTGGTTTAGATGTTTTCGCGTAATGGTGACAAATACAGCTGACAGAAGTGTGGTGATTTTAAGTTGAAATTGGTTAAAGATGGTGGTTCGGGTAACGATAAGGCAGTTGGTGGTTGCGGGTTTGGTTAGGTGGGTTTAATCGGTGGTGGGTTAAGGTGGATCTAGGTTGGTGATGTGTGGATCCGAAGGAAGAATGTGGATCCTGTTAAGAAAAATATATCGGAGCAGGTTAAATTTCCTAAAGATCTTGGTGTTTGTTTGAAGAAAAACAAGTAGATGGTGTTGGATCTGTTGGTTTCGGCTAGGTGATAGTTTTGGTAAGAGGCCGGTGGTTTAAAGGGACAAAGAAGACTCTGGATGGTGGCCGGTTAGAGCCGTTGCTGGTGGTTTCGGGTGGATTAGGCAGGTTGGTTGCTTTGAATCGGTGGTGGCGATGTGTAGATGGTGGTCGGCTTGGATGATTAGTGGTAGATGATAATTTCGCATAATGGTTTATGTAAGGATTCCTATATGTCTGATGCAAACCAAAACATCCAAAGTCTCTCTGCAAGTAATGCACTAAAGAACTTGTTGATACATATGTACCTAGATCCTGATATGAATGTAATGTGTCTTGATTGTCTTACACTTATGTAATGATTGGGATCTTAATGAAATGAGAATGTTTGATTGTGATTTATATTGTTTAATATTTCATTAATGAGTTGATATTGAATTGGTTATATAGGTTTGTGATTGTTTGAATTGATACACATAATGTTATATTAATAAATACATTCAAACTTAGCAATATGAAGTTCTCATGCGAATGGCCCATGCGAATGGACCATACGCATGAACAACTTCAGGCGAATGACTTAGTCGCACGACTGAACCAGGAGACTGGATCAGTCGTATGATTGTAACATGAGATTGGCTCAGTCGCACGAGTGAACACTCAGTCGTCCGAATGGATCAACCGCATGGCTCAATCGCACGACTGAACCATACTAATGGTTCAGTCGGCCGGATGAGCAACCCTAACCTATAAATACCACCTAATTCGTGGAAAAACATAAGCATTCATTCCAATTCGACTCCAGATGTACCCTAGCCGTCCAGAAACCTCCAAGTTCATACTCCAAGTTCATAGAACGCTGTAGATCGATTCCTAATCGATTCTTGATGTTAGATTCAATACATTATTGTTTCTACGTGCGTTCTCACTGATTGGATCGCCAATCAAATAGGATTCCGCACTATTTGGTTTGGTTAACACGTTAATCAGTTGGTGTTTTGTTCAAATACCAGATCCTAACAAGTGGTATCAGAGCTTTGGCTCTTGATTACGTGTGATTCAATCAATTTTGATACAAAGGTTGTGTTTTTCACTAAAAACGCAATCTTTTTGTGTCAAACATTGTCTTGGAAGTTCCCTGCTCATCAAGTTTTGGTTTCTCCGGTATAAGGCGATTAGGGTTGGTGAAAATTCAGGTTTTACGGCCAAAACACGTTAAACCTAGAAATATTCGAAATACAGTAGCTTCAGTCGCACGATTGACCCAATCGCACGACTAGACTTGTTGATACATATGTACCTAGATCCTGATATGAATGTAATGTGTCTTGATTGTCTTACACTTATGTAATGATTGAGATATTAATGAAATGAGAATGTTTGATTGTGATTTATAATGAATTAATGAGTTGATATTGAATTGGTTATATAGGTTTGTGATTGTTTGAATTGATACACATAATGTTATATTAATGAATACATTCAAACTTAGCAATATGAAGTTCCCATACTAATGGTTAAGTCGCCCGAATGAGCAACCCTAACCTATAAATACCACCTAATTCGTGGAAAAACGTAAGCATTCATTCCAATTCGACTGCAGACGTACCCTAGCCATCCAGAAACCTCCAAGTTCATACTCCAAGTTCATAGGACGCTGTAGATCGATTCCTAATCGATTCTTGACGTTAGATTCAATACATTATTGTTTCTACGTGCGTTCTCACTGATTGGATCGCCAATCAAATAGGATTCCGCACTATTTGGTTTGGTTAACACGTTAATCAGTTGGTGTTTTGTTCAAATACCAGATCCACTGAAGTAGAATTGCTTCGGAAGTTTTACACCATGCACTAGAAATATTCTAAGTGTAAAATCATCCGAACCCAAGACCAATATCTTCCGAAGCCAAAAGTGAAGTCTTCCGAAGCTTTAGAGACAAAGTCTTCCGAAGCCAAATAGTGAAGACAGATTTCTTACGAAGACTTTTAAGGATATGCCTTTATCTGATGTACTTTACCATAAAGCTGGACCACCTTTCCGCTGCAACTCTGTAAAGTCACCAACTTACATGAGTTGGTGAAAGGTCCATGCTTTTGGTAACTGTACATTAAGGTCTTGAGTCCATGCTTTCTACTTTATGTACTTTTATCCTTTTTGTAATATATTAGGATGTGAGCTATGGCATGTCATATTCACAAATCAAAAGGCAGACTTTCCTTTTTATTCTACAGTTGATTTTGTTTGTGTCTAGTCAATTGTATCCAGCTACCTTTCAAAGTATAGCCGGCTGTAGGTTGTAGTATAAGTATTCCATGCTCTAGTATCTTTCTTTATGCTTTGTAACACTTGTAATAGAACTTGAGAAAGCAATATACTGCATCCTTGAAACCCAATCTCTTGTTCTGTCTCTTACTTGTTACTTGTGTTCTTAGTATCATTATTATGGTTAATCCAGATTACTTTTTGATTAAGTTTGGTTAATCTCCTCTTTGTTGTTGTTGTGTTGTAATTGACCACCCTTCACCGGTCCTGCAATTGGTATCAGAGCTTTTCAGGCTCTTGATATAAGATCTCACCATCTTAAGATCCCTCACACACACAAATACTATACTTTCAAATGGCATCGATTTCAAAGACTGATATAGAAACTGAAACCATGAACAAGTCCCCACTGATCACTCTTGATGACTTTGATAGCTGGTGTATGAGAATGGAAGGTTTCATCTCGTCTCTAGACTCACGAATGTGGGAGTTTGTTAAAAATGGACCTTTCATACCCAGCACTCCTTCTGCTACTGGTGCTGGTATGATCCCTAAAGATGTAGCTAACTACTCGGATGAAAATAGGAAGAGAGTATAGATTGATAGAAAAGCCATGAGTGCTCTTCAAACTGCCCTTCCAAACTCTGTGTACAGAGGTTTCAAGAAGTGCAAAACAGCTAAACAGCTATGGGATGCACTAAAACTAATGTATGAAGGCTCCTCTGAAGCCAAGGAGAACAAGAAGGATCTCTTGAAGCAGCAGTTTGAAAACTTCACCTTCAAAACAGGTGAAACCATGACTCAGCAATACTTCAGGTATGTTGAGATAGTGGATACCCTTGTGGATGGAGGAGTTCCTCTTGAAAACAGAGACATTGTAAGGAAGTTTATGTCCTCACTTCCAAGGCAATGGACATACTATTGTGTGGTGATCAAGAGGACTGAATATCTCAAAACTCTTACTCTGACAGAGTTATATGGGATTCTCAGTGGCTACCAGATGGAGATGAACATACAAGGTTCATCTGGCAACTCCAACAATCAATTGGGTTCAGCCCTGCATGTGGTTGAAACGGATAGCATAGAACCCCAACATCATCTTATATGCCACCCTGACAACTCACCAAAGGGTCCTTTCATCACCTTTCCAGAGACACCCAGGGAGAACTACACTCAAGGAAGCCCATTCCAAGAGACAAGCTCTTCTCAAGCATTTGTGTCTTCTGATGAAAGTTGTGGCAACTCTCTTTTCACTCTTGAAGACCTGGATTGTATCCATCCAGATGATCTGTAATATATGGAAATAGTCCAGCAGATGGCTCTTCTCACTCATAGAGCAAAGAAGTTCAACAAGAGAACTGGAGGGAGGTTTCCAAGCAATACAACCAGTGGAAAGTTTGGCTTGGATAAAAGCAAAGTCAAGTGTTACAACTGAACTTAATGGGCCACTTTGCTAGAGAGTGTAAAGAACCTAAAACAAATGGAAGCCAAGCACAAACCAGACCAAACTACACTGACAAAGCCCCTCAGAATGAGAAGCCAAAGCAACAAGCTGCTGTTGCTGTTGAAGAAGGGGGCTTTGACTGGAGCTTTCAGGTGGAAGATGCTTCTCCAATCCAAGCACTAATGGCAAATCATGATGAAGCCAAGGTATTGGAACATCTCTGTACTCCTTAATGCATTGCTAAAGTTAACAGATACATGTCCTATAACTTGGAGATGAGATCTGATCTTGAGTCCTTAAACATTTTAAAATATGAATTTAGAAAGTCTGAAAATGATTATAAACCAAAGATAGAGGACTTAGAGAAAACCATTTCAGTTCTAAAACATGAGCATAGCGATTTTAGGACTCAAATCAAAGATCTCATAACCAAGCTGACTGAGTGCCAAGCTGAGCTTGTGATCAGCAAAGCCAGGGCAGAAAAGAGTGTTCTTGAAGAAGAGACCTTCAAGAACATGATATCCTCATCCCTGCACAACATGGTGTGTTATCAAAATAGACAGGGACTGGGATCCAATGAGATAGCTCCTCCACACACAATCTTGTCTGTAAGATCTCCTAGGTGTGGAACTTGTGAAGATGAGCTTCATCTCATAGATCCTATAAGTGAAGAGGATGAAGAAGAGATAGTGAAGAATTCCTCTGAGAAGAATGAAGAGGAGGATTCTAAGAAGGGCCTCTATCCTTCTAAGGAGAAGAAGATTACTATGATGACCAAGTCAATAAGAAAGAACTTGATCAGGAAGAGCAAAAGAAAAGCAAGGAAGGCTCAAGAGATCAGCTAAGAGTTCTGGTTCTTGTTCAAATCATCTCAGTACCAAGAAGAAGACTGATCTACTGTGTACCACTGCTACACAGCCTGGACCATCAAACTCCAAGAACAGTTCACAGCCCATAAGAACTGTCTCAGCATCTGCAAAGATGAGGGTGGAGAAGGGATGTGACCAAAGACAGTCTTGCTCTCATAAGAAGACTCTTGGAAAAAGAAAATGTTGTGTGTCATGTGTGAAAGTACTTCTCACATTGCTAAGGATTGTCCATACAATCCTAAAAGTACTATCCATATGACCAATACAAAGACTTCAAAGAGTTTCAAGAAGATTCAAGCTTCGGAAGGAAAGTCTGTTTCCTTCGGAAGCTCCAAATCAAGGAAGAAGGCAAATGGAAAATTACCTTCGGAAGAGAAGTTGGTCTCGGAAGAAAGGAATTCTTCCGAAGCACTGAAGTCTGCTGTAGTGACTGTTGAATCTTCCAAAGGTTCAGTCATCAAAACTTCCGAAGTCCCAAAAGCTTCCAAAGTTTTGAAGGTCCAGTCCAAGACTCCAAAGGTGGTGTGGAAGTCTAAGAAAGACCAAGTGACTAAAGTTTCTCCATCAACAACAGCTCAAGATCCTTCTAGCACAACCATAGGATTTATTACTATTGCATTACCTTCTATTATACTTAGAGAGCCCAAGGCAAGTAAGGCTTGGGTTTCCAAATGTAACTAATCATTTTCTTTGTGCAGAAACAGCTCAAGACAACCAAGAATGTCTGGATCATTGATAGTGGCTGTTCCAGACACATGACAGGCAATAGGTCACTACTCCATAACTTTGAGAGGATTGATGGAGGACCAGTTGCTTTTAGAGTAGATGAAGGTGGTTAGATTTCTGGAAGGGGCAAGGTCACAAATGGTAAGCTCAACATTGAAAAGGTAAACTTTGTCAAGGAGCTTAGGTACAATCTTTTGAGTGTATCCCAATTTTGTGATCAGAGTCATAACATGCTCTTTACTGAGCATGAGTGCATTGTTCTCAAGCTTGGAGTGGTCATTCCTCATGAGCACATCCTGCTTAGAGCCCCCAGGAAAGGGAACATGTACAAGATGGACTTGCAAGAAACATCTGCCTCTGGAGAAGTTTCATGCTTTCTGTCTAAAGCAAATAGTTATGAGTCTTTCCTATGGCATAAGAGAATGTGCCATGTAAACTTTAAGAACATGAATAAACTAATTAAACATGATCTGGTAACTGGAATGCCAAAGAAAGAGTTTACAAGTGATGATCATTGTGTTGCATGCCTGAAAGGGAAGCAACATAAGGTATCTCACAAGCCTAAGGAACGGAACTCCATCACTACTCCCCTACACTTACTGCATATGGATCTCTTTGGCCCCACCAGTGTAATGAGTCTAGGAAGGACCTCTTATTGTTTGGTGATCACAGATGATTTTACAAGATTCACTTGGGTTTTCTTTCTTAGAACTAAGGATGAGACCCCTAAGATTCTGAAGAATTTCATCTTAAAAATTGAGAATCAAAGTGATCACAAGGTCAAAACCATAAGATGTGATCAAGGGACTGAATTCAAGAATCAAATCCTTGATACATTTTGTGATGAAAAAGGTATTACAAGACAATATAGTGCTCCCAGGACTCCTCAACAAAATGGTGTTGCTGAGAGGAGAAACATGACACTAATTGAAGCTGCAAGAACTATGTTGTCTGACTCTAAACTGCCCATCACCTTCTGGGCAGAGGCAGTAAATACTGCGTGCTATGTGCAAAACAGAGTTTTAGTAGTTAAGACACATGGTAAGACTCCTTATGAACTTTGGCACAAGAGAAAACCTTTCATTGGTTTTCTCAGGTCATTTGGATGTTCTTGCACCATCTTGAATACCAAATATCAAATTGCCAAGTTTGCTGAGAAATCAGATGATGGACACTTCATTGGATACTCTTCCCAAGCTAAGGCTTATAGAGAATACAATCTCAGAACTAGAATTGTTGAGGAGTCAGCCAATGTGACTTTCAATGAACACACACCCTGTGTGGCTGGTTCTGGTCCTGATTGGCTATTTGATCTTGATTTAGTTACCAACTGTTTTAACAAATCTTGTGAGAATGTTTCAGGATCTGCAGAAAATTTAAATACAGGTGATCCTGATCCAAAATTTGAGCTAGGAAGACCTTCAACTCATACATCTTCAGCTCCAGTAGGAACTACTTCAGCAAATGAGGTTTCTATCAGCACTACAATGACAAATTCAGCTGATACATATGGGGTGCCTTCAAATTCCAGCTCAGAGGCTCCACAACCAGATAAAGATACCTCAATTGTGGAACACAACAATGGTGATGGTGAAAGTGATCAGGAATTCCTTGATGCTAATAACCACACCATAGATGACAACTTTAATGATGTCACACACTCATTGGATCAAGTTAATCTTGATAAGTGTGGTGCTGTGGAGGGTGAATCATCTATGCCACATCTAAATTTCTCAAATTTGGATCTTTCTTAACAACTTGTTGTGATCCCTCAGCTTAGGATCCACAAGTCTCACCCCACCATAAACATCATTGGAGATGTTGTCATAGGGGTAAGAACAAGAGGACAAACTCATGAACAAATGTTTGTCTTCACTCTTGGTTCTTATCCCAGATAGAGCCAAAATAAGTTGATGAGGCTCTAAAGGATGGAAGTTGGGTTGAAGCTATGCAACAAGAGTTGCTTCAATTCAAAAGGCAGAAAGTTTGGAACCTTTGTCCTCTTCCTCATGGGAAGACTACCATTGGAACCAAATGGGTGTTTAGGAATAAGAAGGATGACAGAGGCATTATCATCAAGAACAAGGCAAGACTAGTTGTTCAAGGATACACACAAGAAGAAGGGATGGACTACACTGATGTCTTTGCTCTTGTAGCAAGATTAGAAGCTGTTAGGATATTCTTGGCATTTGCTGCATCCAAGAACTTCAAGGTCTTTCAACTTGATGTAAAGTGTGCTTTTCTGTATAGAGTGATTGATGAAGAGGTGTATGTCAAACAACCACCTGGTTTTGTAGACCCTGATCATCCTGATTATGTCTGCAAGCTTGACAAAGCTCTTTATGGACTGCATCAGGCACCCAGGAAGTGGTATGAGACATTGTCTGAGTATTTTTGTAAACATGGATACAGGAGAGGTACTATAGATGGAACTCTCTTCATCAAAGGACATGGAAATGACTTATTGCTAGTTCAAGTATATATAGATGACATCATCTTTGGTTCAACTAATCCAAAGCTCTGCAAAGACTTTGAGAAGCTGATAAAAGACATATTTGAAATGAGTGCAATGGGAGAACTCAAATTCTTTCTGGGAATATAAGTAAAGCAAGTTGAAGATGGCATCTTCATAAGTCAGTCAAAGTATGTTCAGGACATACTCAAGAGGTTCAACATGACTGATTGTAAGATTGCTAAGACACCCATAGGCAGAAACCACTCCCTTGGACTTGATCTTGAGGGGGAGTGTAGATGAACACTTATACAGGGCTATGATTGGGTCTCTTATGTATCTTACAGCTAGCAGGCCTGATATCATGTTTGCTACATGTATTTGTGCAAGATATCAAGCCAACCTTAAGATGTCTCACCTAATCACTGTCAAAAGGATTTTAAGATACCTCAAAGGTGCTTCAACACTTGGTTTATGGTATCCAAAGAATACTGACTTCAATCTGTATGCTTATACAGATAGTGATTATGGTGGTTGCAACATGACTGCAAAGTCTACATCTGGGGGATGTGAATCCCTTGGTGGAAGGGTTGTCTCATGGCAATACAAGAAACAATCCTGTGTGTCTGCATCAACTGCTGAGGCTGAATACATTGCTGCTGCAAGTTGCTGTGCTCAAGTGCTTTGGATTCAAAATCAGATGCTAGACTATGGATTCAACTTCAAGGAGACTCCTATCCATATAGACAGCAATAGTGTTATCTCTATCACTGAGAACCTGTGCAGCACTCAAGGACCAAACACATCAATATTAGGTATCATTTAATAAGAGATAACTATGAACATGGATTAATTAAACTAGTCAAAGTTCATACAGATGAACAATATGCTGATTTGTTTACAAATGTTTTTGATGAACAGAGATTTAAATATCTAATATCAACTATTGGGATTATTAACTTTGAGTAGACCTTTTCTTAAAACTAATTCTAATTATTTCTTAAAATATGTGTGTCCTAAGTTGTCTAGTTCATCACTTTCATAAGCTCATGTTTTCTTTGGATATCAAATCCTTTTTGAAGACTTTCCTTAGATTCTTAAAAATTTTCTGGTCCTTCGGAAGATATATTTTTACCTTCGGAAGAAAATCATGTCTTCTAAATGAATAACTGTCTAAGAAACTTTACCTTCGGAAGAAGTCTAAATCTATCTTCTGAAGCTTGAAAAACTTGTCTCAGACACTTATTTGTTTTTAAGGACTTTTTCCTTCCGAAGCAAAACTAACTCTCGGAATCTTTGTTGTTTTATATACAAAGCATTCAAGTGTTTATTTCTCTTGCGAAGCAAATTTTTCAAGATTCTCAGGAAAATTTTCCGAAGTCATTTTAGCTTCGGAAGCTTTTTCATTAAAACTTCCGAAGACAATTTACCTTCAAAAGCTTTTTGAATTCCAAGAAAACTACTTTTTGAGCAAAAGTAAACTACTTTTTCAGAAGTGGGACCGGCATTTGGATTTCAAAGTTTATCCTCTTTCATTAACTTTGGTTCAAATCCTTTTCACATAAATACCCAACGGTTCCCCCTCTCCCTCACTATCTTTTTCAATTCTACTATTCCTCAAACCTAATTCCCAACCGCCTTTTCTTTCCACCTTTCTTCATCCTTAAGCTTCTCAAATGGCCAACCGTAACCGCAGAAACAACCCAAATTTCTCCATGCAAGTTCACAGGCGACATAACCAGGTTGCTCTAGTAAGCTCTGAGAAAGATGAAAGTTTCTCAGAGATTTGCCAGTTCTTAGCTCTATCAAATTACTTCACCTCCCTAACCATTGATCCTACTCTCTATGAGGATCATCTGCTTGAATTTTGGAAGACCTGCCAAGAGGTCATCATGGATGGGGAGAAGGCACTGTCTGCCACAGTGCAAGGGAGGACAATCTTTATCACTCCGGCCATCATCAACACTCATTTGCAGCTGGATGATGAAGAAGGTGAGTTGTCTTTCCTAAAGGAAGCTTTCAATCATTCTTTTGAGCAAATGGGCTATGATGGAGATTTCTCTGTAAAGACCTTCAGGAAAGGGAAGGTCTCATCCCAGTGGAAATACCTACTCCATGTGGTTATCCACAGCTTGTCATACAAGCATGGAGGGTGGGACCAGATTCCTGAGGATCTCTCCTTCATAGTGCATGGAATGGTTCAAGGGGTCAAGTTCAGGTACTCTCAATTTGTCTATACCAATTTGCTTGTTAACTTGGACTCCTTAGAGAATTATATGTTTTCCAGATATGTTCAACACATTCTCAACTGTGAACTGGGCTCACAGTTGAGAGAAACAGATAATATTCTTAAATTGGGACAGATGAAGCCCCGCATCTTTAAAATCACGAAGAAGCCAGCTGTAGGCTTCTCAGGAGTAGAAACAGCCCTTGTCCCTAACAACAAGCTAGTGTTGAACCCACACCTTCTACCTCTCTACCACTAAAAAGGCCTCAAGTAACCCTCACCTACCAAAGAAAATCCAAACAAACCCCTGCTCAAGCTATTGAGTCTGTGCAGGTCCCCATATACTCACCTTTACAGGAGGAAGTGGACACTAGAGCTCCCACTTCCCCTGAGGAGCAAACCACTCCTATCTCTTCAACTATCAGGGCTAAGGTTCCTCATGCTCACCCTGATGAGCTCACAAGCCCAACTGCGTTAAGCCTTCACTCTGAGTCGCAACACTTAAGTGAACAACCTTCAGGGGCAGTTACCATCCCCAGCCTTTAGATCTAAATCAACCCATTCCCAACCTATCCTTCTATACTGATGAAGACTTAGGTTTCAATGAGTACCATGAGTCTCTCTTCTCTTCCCCTACTCAAAGAGAGATGAGTACTCCTGAGTCTCCTCAGTCTAGCCCACATCAGTCACCTATAACTGAGGTGGATACTTCTGAACCTGTTCAGGATATCCATATGGAAGAGGCTCTCACTTTTGTAAGTGATTACATTATTAAGACCTCAACCATGGCAACTCAGCCCACTGACATCTCAACTGAGATTGCTAGTGAGCAGAGTAAAACCAGCAGCCAAGAACCTCAAGCTGGTGGTGAGAGAGAGGACTTTGGTCCAATCATCTCATCCCCCAATGATTCTTCTAATGAAGAAGAGGAGAATCTGAGACTAAAGGTGCAAAAACTGTCAAAAACATGCTCCTATTTAGTCTCTAAGGTTAGTCACCTAGAATCTTAGGTGACTACCTTACACAACAGGGTCAATGATCAGTAACTTGAGATATCTTATCTCATGGAAAAACTAGCTGGGAGACCTTTAAGAAGAGTTCAACCAGGAACACAAGAACCTGTGGATATGGTTGACCTAACCTCTAGCTCACCTATGCAAGAGGGTGATGCTACCAAAAAGGGGGAGAAAGTCATTACAGACACAGAACCTGGGAGCTACTCAGAGAGAATGGACATTGAGGACTCACCATCCTCACTTGCAATTGTGCATTCTCAGCAACTTCCTCAAGTTCACATTAATGTGGACTCTATAGACTCTATCATCAGGAGTCTCTTTGAGGAAGGTATACCAAGGGCTATGTCATCCTCACCTCAAGGAACTTCAAACTACATCATTGGGTGTAGGTATGATGCTGATAGAAGAGCCCTTATTCTTCATAGAGTTCAAGGGCAACAAGAAGTATTTGATTTTCAAACTTTGAACTTCTATGAAGGTCTGGATCTAGTCAACATGCCACTTGTCAACCCAAGCAACTCTAGACAAGCTGACAGATTGGCTCAAAGAATCCAAGACAGGATCACTACATAGTTTAGCTTAAGAAAGAGATTTAGGCAATCAGGTAATGCCATCGGTTAACTGGATGTTGAGGTAGACCCTAAGACTAGTTTCATAGGGGAAACCTTGACTGAAGGCCCACTAATATCAACTATTGGGATGATTAACTTTGAGTAGACCTTTTCTTAAAACTAATTCTAATTATTTCTTAAAATATGTGTGTCCTAAGTTGTCTAGTTCATCACTTTCAAGGAGACTCCTATCCATATAGACAGCAATAGTGTTATCTCTATCACTGAGAACCTGTGCAGCACTCAAGGACCAAACACATCAATATCAGGTATCATTTAATAAGAGATAACTATGAACAGGGATTAATTAAACTAGTCAAAGTTCATACAGATGAACAATATGCTGATTTGTTTACAAATGCTTTTGATGAACAGAGATTTAAATATCTAATATCAACTATTGGGATGATTAACTTTGAGTAGACCTTTTCTTAAAACTAATTCTAATTATTTCTTAAAATATGTGTGTCCTAAGTTGTCTAGTTCATCACTTTCATAAGCTCATGTTTTCTTTGGATATCAAATCTTTTTTGAAGACTTTCCTTAGATTCTTGAAAATTTTCTGGTCCTTCGAAAAATATATTTTTACCTTAGGAAGAAAATCATGTCTTCTAAATTAATAACTGTCTAAGAAACTTTACCTTCGGAAGAAGTCTAAATCTATCTTCCGAAGCTTAAAAAACTTGTCTCAGACACTTATTTGTTTTTAAGGACTTTTTCCTTCCGAAGCCAATCTAACTCTCGGAAGCTTTGTTGTTTTATATACAAAGCATTCAAGTGTTTATTTCTCTTCCGAAGCAAATTTTTCAAGATTCTCAAGAAAATTTTCCGAAGTCATTTTAGCTTCGGAAGCTTTTTCACTAAAACTTCCGAAGATAATTTACCTTCAGAAGCTTTTCGAATTCCAAGAAAACTACTTTTTGAGCAAAAGTAAACTACTTTTTCAGAAGTGGGAGCGGCATTTGGATTTCAAAGTTTATCCTCTTTCATTAACTTTGGTTCAAATCCTTTTCACATAAATACCCAACGGTTCCCCCTCTCCGTCACTATCTTTTTCAATTCTACTATTCCTCAAACCTAATTCCCAACAGCCTTTGCTTTCCACCTTTCATCATCCTTAAGCTTCTCAAATGGCCAACCTTAACCGCAGAAACAACCCAGATTTCTCCATGCAAGTTCACACGTAACATAACCAGGTTGCTCTATTAAGCTCTGAGAAAGATGAAAGTTTCTCAGAGATTTGCCAGTTCTTAGCTCTATCAAATTACTTCACCTCCCTAACCATTGATCCTACTCTCTATGAGGATCAACTGCTTGAATTTTGGAAGACCTGCCAAGAGGTCATCATGGATGGGGAGAAGGAACTGTCTTCCACAGTGCAAGGGTGGACAATCTTTATCACTCCGGCTATCATCAACACTCATTTGCAGCTGGATGATGAAGAAGGTGAGTTGTCCTTCCTAAAGGAAGCTTTCAATCATTCTTTTGAGCAGATGGGCTATGATGGAGATTTCTCCGTAAAGACCTTCAGGAAAGGAAAGGTCTCATCCCAGTGGAAATACCTACTCCATGTGGTTATCCACAGCTTGTCATACAAGCATGGAGGGTGGGACCAGATTCCTGAGGATCTCTCCTTCATAGTGCAAGGAATGGTTCAAGGGGTCAAGTTCAGGTACTCTCAATTTGTCTATACCAATTTGCTTGTTAACTTGGACTCCTTAGAGAATTATATGTTTCCCAGATATGTTCAACACATTCTCAACTGTGAACTGGGCTCACAGTTGAAAGAAACAGATAATATTCTTAAATTGGGACAGATGAAGCCCCGCATCTTTAAAATCACGAAGAAGCCAACTGTAGGCTTCTCAGGAGTAGAAACAGCCCTTGTCCCTAACAACAAGCTAGTGTTGAACCCACACCTTCTACCTCTCTACCACTAAAAAGGCCTCAAGTAACCCTCACCTACCAAAGAAAATCCAAACAAACCCCTGCTCAAGCTATTGAGTCTGTGCAGGTCCCCATATACTCACCTTTACAGGAGGAAGTGGACACTCGAGCTCCCACTTCCCCTGAGAAGCAAACCACTCCCATCTCTTCAACTATCAGGGCTAAGGTTCCTCATGCTCACCCTGATGAGCTCACAAGCCCAACTACGTTAAGCCTTCACTCTGAGTCGCAACACTTAAGTGAACAACCTTCAGGGGACAGTTACCATCCCCAGCCTTTAGATCTAAATCAACCCATTCCCAACCTATCCTTCTATACTGATGAAGACTTAGGTTTCAATGAGTACCATGAGTCTCTCTTCTCTTCCCCTACTCAAAGAGAGATGAGTACTCTTGAGTCTCCTCCGTCTAGCCCACATCAGTCACCTATAACTGAGGTGGATACTTCTGAACCTGTTCAGGATATCCATATGGAAGAGGCTCTCACTTTTGCAAGTGATTACATTATTAAGACCTCAACCATGGCAACTCAGCCCACTGACATCTCAACTGAGATTGCTAGTGAGCAAAGTAAAACCAGCAGCCAAGAACCTCAAGCTGGTGGTGAGAGAGAGGACTTTGGTCCAATCATCTCATCCCCCAATGATTCTTCTGATGAAGAAGAGGGGAATCTGAGACTAAAGGTGCAAACTGTTAAAAACATGCTCCTATTTAGTCTCTAAGGTTAGTCACCTAGAATCTTAGGTGACTACCTTACACAACAGGGTCAATGATCAACAACTTGAGATATCTTATCTCAGGGAAAAACTAGCAAGAGTTCAACCAGGAACACAAGAACCTGTGGATGTGGTTGACCTAACCTCTAGCTCACCTATGCAAGAGGGTGATGCTACCAAAAAGGGGGAGAAAGTCATTACAGACACAGAACCTGGGAGCTCCTCAGAGAGAATAGACATTGAGGACTCACCATCCTCACTTGTAATTGTGCATTCTCAGCAACTTCCTCAAGTTCACATTAATGTGGACTTTATAGACTCTATCATCAGGAGTCTCTTTGAGGAAGTTATACCAAGGGCTATGTCATCCTCACCTCAAGGAACTTCAAACTACATCATTGGGTGGAGGTATGATGCTGATAGAAGAGCCCTTATTCTTCACAGAGTTCAAGGGCAACAAGAAGTATTTGATTTTCAAACTTTGAACTTCTATGAAGGTCTGGATCTAGTCAACATGCCACTTGTCAACCCAAGCAACTCAAGACAAGCTGACAAATTGGCTCAAAGAATCCAAGACATGATCACTACAGAGTTTAGCTTAAGAAAGAGACTTAGGCAATCAGGTGATGCCATCGGTCAACTGGATGTTGAGGCAGACCCTAAGACTAGTTTCATAGGGGAAACCTTGACTTAAGGCCCAGTGGCAGAACCTGGGACCCCTATCTCATCATCATCAACTGCTGCAGAGATCCACATTCCTTCTGAGACACCTGCTGGTGAAGGTGCTTCTCAACCTCTCTGTGGCCAGAGCATGGATGCTACACCAAGCAATGAAGGCCAAAGCTCTATCCACCCTGAGTCACAAAGGTTTGTGGGTGACAAAGGGAAAATGATCTTGACTCCTGAGGAAATTAAGGAGGAGGAGAGAGAGAGGAAGAGGAAGCTAAGGGGAGAAAGTTCCTCTGGGTCTTCAGGTTTTATGCAAGCTGCAATTAGGGCTGCCCCCAGACCAAATACTCAAGATGATGAGTTGTGGGCAGTCAGGATTACTTACCTGCAGACCAGGAACTATGACGTTGATGAAATTATTTCTCTCCCCTTACAACTAAATGAACTGGCTGACATGGAAGTGTCAAGAGAGATGAAAGAAAAAGAGGATGCAAGGTTACTTCTCCAATTCAAAGAGGAGAAGAGACAGAAAAGACTCTACAATCATGCTCCTACTCTCTCCCCAGTTCAAGAAAGTCTTGTACAAGAAGATGTGGTTCAACAAGAACCTCAGGTAGACAAAGAAGAAGATAGGATCAAAAGGATCAACTACCTGAGTGCCACAGGCTTCTATCAGGCAGATGCACTTCTTCCGTCGTCCTATGACTATGTTGAGTTTGAGTACTAAAAACAACTTGAGCTTGAGTTAATCAAAGACAGAAAGACAACTAAGAAGAAACTAAGGGAAGAATCTGCAAAGTCAAGAGCCATCATCCAAAAGAGTATGAAGAAGTCTGCTGACAGACAAATGCTGATGAGCTTCTTGAAGCTGTATGGATTCTCCAAAAGGAGACTTGGCCCTATGTCTCTATCCATAATGAATTAGCATATAAGGGTAATCAAGCAGAGGATCAAGAGTGGAGAACTGATTGACTTACACTCTCTTCCAAGTCAAGTCCCACCTGAAGTGGAGGTTAAGGTTGAACAACCTGAGACAACACAACCCGGACCTCCTACTGAGCCACAGCAAGCTTCATCTTCTGATCCACAGCAGGGTCAACCTCCCTCTCCTTCTGAACCTGAGAGAGAGGAAGTCCCAACTGAGAGAGACAACAGAGATCAATCTGGTACTGCAAGCCAGTCTTCTCAGTTAAAACCATCAAAGAGGAAGAAGAGGATGGCTTTTAAACCAAAGTATAAGAAGAAGAAGCCTAAATCATCTACCTCTACACCTCAGGCTGAGTCAGATCAACCTCAGGAAGTGCATGAAGAGGCAGCCCAATCAACTCCAATACAAGTGGCTCCTCTTGCAGTTGAGACACCCATCTTATCCTGGACCTTCTTTACCAATCAAGAAAGATGGCATGTAATCAGAGATCAAGGTGTTGAGAATGTCTATAAATGGCAAGACATAATCAACTTACCTCTGCATGATCTCTTTGAGATGAGAAGATACTATGAAAGTCTGAATGATCCTGACCATCTAATGAAGAAGGGTATGGTCATCATTGTGCTGAAGACTACTAACATCTGAAGATCTTCTAAATGTTTTGGTAGCATCAGCCTAGGGGGAGTTTGTAAGGATTCCTATAAGTCTGATGCAAACTAAAACATCCAAAGTCTCTCTGCAAGCAATGCACTAAAGAACTGAAGTAGAATTGTTTCGGAAGTTTTACACCATGCACTAGAAATATTCTAAGGGTAAAATCTTCCGAAGCCAAGACCAATATCTTCCAAAGCCAAAAGTGAAGTCTTCCGAAGCTTCAGAGACAAAGTCTTCCGAAGCCAAATAGTGAAGACAGATTTCTTTCGAAGACTTTTAAGGATATGCTTTTATCTGATGTACTTTACCATAAAGCTGGACCACCTTTCCACTGCAACTCTGTAAAGTAACCAACTTATATGAGTTGGTGAAAGGTCCATGCTTTTGGTAACTGTACATTGAGGTCTTGAGTCCATGCTTTCTACTTTATGTACTTTTATCCTTTTTGTAATATATTAGGATTTGAGCTATGGCATGTCATAGTCACAAATCAAAAGGCATACATGCCTTTTGATTTTAAAATTTATTTTGTTTGTGTCTAGTCAATTGTATCTAGCTGAATTTTAAAGAATAGCCGCTGTAGGTTGTAGTATAAGTATTCCATGTTCTAGTATCTTTCTTTATGCTTTGTAACACTTGTAATAGAACTTGAGAAAGCAATATACTGCATCCTGAAACCCAATCTCTTGTTTTGTCTCTTACTTATTACTTGTGTTCTTAGTATCATTATTGTGGTTAATCCAGGTTACTGTTTGATTAAGTTTGGTTAATCTCCTCTTTGTTGTTGTTGTGTTGTAATTGACCACCCTTCACCGGTCCTGCAGTTTATAATTTTGCAGCTTCTTTTTATAGTTTCGCAGCCTGAATATATATTTTTTATATTTTTGCTGATTTTTCTTTAATTTCATAGGAAATCGAATTTCGCTAGAGTTTCGCCGGAATTTGACAATTTCGGTGGAAAAGGTAGTTTCGCCGGAATAGTTTCACCGGAGTTGCAGTTTCGCCGGAACTTCGCCCGAGTTTCGCCGGACAAAACTGTAATTTCGCCGGAAACTTTGAACTTTCGTTCAGAAAGGTGCTAAATTCGCTGGAAGAAGATGTTGAAGCTCCAAGAACACAAAGAACACACACTAGTGTGTAAGAGAGAAACTTATTCAGATTTGAATTTTTCTTTCAATTTCTTGCATAAAATATGTTGTAGATGATAAATATATGTTGTATATCTTCAAATTTGTAGTAGATTGTTATAGATCTGATGAATTGATTGTGTTTGAGATGAAATTTGAATTTTAGATCTACTTTCTCTCTCTAAACTCTCACTTTCTCTCTCTAAAAATATGATGAACACCTTTAAAAATCAGCAACAAATTCTTCAAATCTTCAATGCATTTGATCCAATATGGCTCTGATACCAATTTGTAAATCCAGGATAATCACACTTGAATCAAATCATGAAGATTATAGATCAAAATGTGATAATCACAATCAAAACCCCTTTGATCTTCAATTAGATTACTAATAATGTGTTTACAAGTAATCCCTCAATCTATTGGTCATACAACCATTAGTCAACACTAATGACAATTATCCTATTTATAGTGAATATAATATTCACTAATTGCACTTAACTCCCTAGACTTAGGCTAATTAATGGAAATTACATATAAAACAAAAAATGACTAAAACAAGATAAAATATATTTTGTTCACAAAAAATATATTTATTACAACAAAACTCCTAGTCATCTAAATCTTCAACGTCTCGTCTCGGTTCTTCGTCTCGAACGTGTCCGGTTTGACTTTTGTTGACTTTGACCGTGACGTTGACTTTTGTTGACTTTGAGTGCGTTGATAATATAGACTATCTTGAACAGCTCCAACAGAGCTCGAGGTCTATATTTACGTATAACAGAGGAAATCATCACTTCAGGTCAATGTTCACACATAGCAGAGGAAATAAGCACGAACTAATATACAACAAGTAGCTTCTTTGATACAAAAGGAGCTATCAAGTAGCACTTTTGATAATATGGGAATGGGGAACAAGGATTTTTCAAAGATAACACATCAAAGAAGAGAAATCACATTCTCAACCAATTTTAGACAAGGACTTGAAACTTTGTGAAGGCAAAAAATGTCAATGGGATAATCTAAGTCAATAAGTTTCTTTCTATTAGTTTAGCCACAAGATCATTGTCTACTTCGCGATCTGGCTCAGCCTATCATGCATATCCCAAATCAATACTGTTGACCTCCTTCACATCTTTCAGGTACCAAAATTTTATTCTGCACGAAAGACAAATAAACTGTATTATTCTCCCCCGAAATTTCTACAAATCAGCAAGATAAGAGAAATTTCCAAATTTTTTATTTTATTTAATATATATATATTTTATATTTTTTTATGTTTTTGTTTTTCTTTTGTTTTTTTGTGTAAAATAATGAAGGTCTATGGAGCTTAAAAGTGAAAAGAAAGAAAGAAAAAGAATGTGAAAAATAATGTATAATTTTTACATGAGACAATTAAGAAAACGAGTTTTAAAAAGACATTAATCCTAACATGGAGATCAATTCATAAAAACAAGGTTTATCGAATGTTTTAGTGAAAAGATCAGCTTTTTGATTTTTATTGTCAATAGGAATAATATTGATAAAACCCTTTTCTTGAGCATCACGGATTGCATGAATCCTTGTCTCGATGTGTGATGTGCTCCAAATTATACATAAACATCCTATCAAAAGCACATCAATTATTCCTTAATATCTCCCTTAAAATGATGAAAATGTACTTAAAAATGTTAAATTGTGTTTTCAAGTGTTTAAAAGGGCAAGATGGACAAAAGAAGCATATTTAACAAGAAATTGAAGTAATCCGAGTTTTGGAGTCCAAGCATGGGGTCGTGCCTCATTAAGCATGCCCCCATCCCTTGCCAGAAACACACTCCCGTGTTAAATTCACACATCCCCGTGCTTGGAATTCTTACAGGACAAAAAGTACTATCCCCTAAAAGTAGACATGGGGTCGTGCCCCATGAGGCACGGGGCCATGCCCCACCTCCAACACGGGGTCGTGCCCCATTTAGCACGTGGCCGTGCCTGACACAACCTGCATGTACGAGCCAACCAACTTTCCTAAGCATTGTACTAGCACGGGGTCGTGCCTTTTAGGCACGAGGCCATGCTTAAACACTCCAGAAAGCCTATAAATAGAAGCCTAAGTTCACCATTTTTGGCAAGCTTTGGTGGGAGAGTTACGCTGCAGAATTCTCTCGGGAATCAAGACTTCAAGGTCATTTGGAGGCTCGGGAGGTGCATACAACACTTGGAAGAAGCTCGGGATCGTCTAAACGTCATCCATTGTGGATTATCGGTTTGATTGTTCCATTTCACCGATGATTACATATCTATCTTCTTTGTTATCTGTTGTTATGTTCAAGCTCATTATAAGCTAAACTCTTTTTATCATCCTAATCGGATGAAACTTATGTAATCTGTGATGAACTAATGGTGTGATAAACTTATGTAATCTGTGATGAACCAATTAAAACTAAATCTGTGCAAAAAATCTGTATCAAAATATATATACTATCCGCACCCATCAAGTTTTTGGCGCCATTGCCGGGGACACACGGCAGTTTGAAAGAAAAACTAAATTTTTGACTATCTTGTATATAACTTGTTAATATATTTTTGTTCAAACTTTATTTTATTTTTGTTAGATAGTTTGCCTTAGTTAGTTTAGCTACATTTGCCTGATTCATTTTAAGCCTTAGTTAGTTTATGCTTCCTTAAGTTAGTGTATGTCCGACTCATCAAGTCCTGAACTTGTTTCGCCTCTTTCGGAACCCGAACAACTTTTTCGTCAAAGATTGCGCGAAAGACCACAACAAGCAGCACCAATCATTGAAGAAGACATTTTGGAAGGTACACCATCCGAAGAAAACATGGCTAACCAAGACGAGGAGATGAAGATGACACACTATGCCACACCGTCAATAGATGGTTACGAGTCTAGTGTTGTCCAACCAGCAATAGCGGCCAACAATTTCGAGATTAAGTCTAGTACTATCCAACTCGTAGAAAACTCTGTTCAGTTCCATGGATTACAAGACGAGGACCCTAATGCTCACATCTCACGATTCCTTCGTATATGTGCTACCTTCAAAATCAATAACTGTTCAGACGACGTCATTCGACTAAGACTTTTTCCATTTTCACTTCGAGGCCGAGCCATCGACTGGCTTGATTCACTTCTGCCTGGTTCCATTAGCACATGGGCGGAAATGGCTGAACATTTCCTATTGAAATACTTTCCACCCGATTGCACTGCCAAACTGAGAAGCAGCATCATAAGCTTTCGCCAAGACGATGATGAATCATTACACGCAGCATGGGCGAGTTATAAAGGTCTCCTTCTGTTGATACATATGTACCTAGTTTAGGAGCTTAATGTAAAATGTCTTTCATGTCTTACATATATGTAATGAATGAGTTGAATGAAATAAAATATGTGATTGATGCTTATATTGTTTAATGTTTCATTGTTTATTGTATCATAACGCATATTGAACTAACTATAAAGGTTTGTGGTTGTTTACATAGTTCTAAGTCAAGAATGGTTGAGAAATGTGTTTAAACTTAATAATATGAAGTATTCATGTGAATGGACCATGCTAATGGACCATACGCATGAACACTTCATGCTAATGGACCAGTCGCACGACTGAACCAGGAGACTAGATCAGTCGCACGATTGAGACATAAGATTGGCTCAGTCGCACGACTGAACTTTCAGTCGTGCATATGCACCAATCGTATGATTCAGTCGCACGACTGAACCATATAATGGTTCAGTCGCACGATTGAAAAACCCTAACCTATAAATACCACCTAATTCGTTGAAAAATGGGACACTTGAAGAATTTCAACTCACATACGTACCCTAGCCGTCCAGAGACCCTAGAGAACCTGTTCCAACTTCATAGATCGCAGTTGATCAAGTTCTAATCGTTCATAACGTTTCATTAATCTCTAGATTAAATCGAAAATGCGTTCTCACTGATTGGAACGCCAATCAAATAGGATTCCGCACTATTTGATTAGGTATACACGCATTATCAGTTAGTACTCCGTACGTACATGGTCCTAACACCTTCGGAGATGCCCACATCACGGACTTGATCTGTGGCTGTAGTGTCAAACCTTTTATGATGCAATCAGCGGAGCCCACAAGCAAGCGGTAGACCAAAGTGTGGGAGGAGATTTTGGAAGTGTCACGCCAACAGAAGCATACTAAGCCTTAGAAAGAGCAGCTAAGAAGAGCTTTACTTACAATCCCTTAAGAACCAAACCCAGTTCTAAAGGTATTCATCAAGTAGACTCTGAAACCCTAATTGCAGCCTAATTAGAAGCTCTAACCAAACGATTCGAACAATTGCAAAGCGAACTAAAGAAAACCCCAACACGATGCAACACATGTGGAAATTCACACAAGACTAACGAATGCCCACAAGGCATTATGATGGTTGAAGATGTTGACTACGTAGGAGGCTCAAACAACTCATACAACAACAACTCAAATTGGAGAAGCAACTCAAATTACAGAGATGCTGGTAATAACCAATCATCATCTGGATTCAACCGAAGGCCACCTTACCAACAACAGAAACCACCATACCAAGGTCCATGCAGTAGTAACCAAGACCGTGGAGCATCATCAATGGAAGAATTATTGCAGCAGTTGTTGTTAACCACACAAGCCACATATGAGTACATCCGGAAATTTGATCGAAGAAATGAGGAGAGGTTCCAAAGAAACGAAGCTGACATCAAAAACAACAAAGCATCATTGCAAACCATAGAGCACCAAGTAGGTCAGATAGCACAACAACTATCTGAAAGACCTCAAGGAGCTTTGTCCAGCAACACTGTGACAAACCCTTATGCTCAAGTCAAAGCAATCACCACTAGGAGTGGTAAAACCACTCAAGGTGATGAACCCGCATTACAACCCATCCTTGAAGAAGCAGAAACTGAAACTCCAATTAATGCGAGTGATAAGCAAAAGCAGCCTGTTGTTATTGAAGAAACAGCCAAGAAATACGTTCCACCACCACCCTATGTTCCACCACCTCCATACCCAGTTCGTTTGAGACAACAAAGAATGGAGGCACAATATGGCAAATTCCTTGGGTTGTTCAAGCAACTCCACATCAATTCTGCCCTTGGTGGAAGCCTTAGCCCAAATGCCAAACTACGCTAAGTTTCTTAAACGTGTCTTGTCGAACAAAAAGAAACTGGAAGAGTTATCACAAGTAGTTTTGAATGAGGAATGCTCTGCAGTTCTTCAAAACAAACTACCTCAAAAGATGACTGATCCAGGAAATTTCACCATACCTTGCCTAATAGGAAATCTTTCTGTCGGTAACCTGTTAGCTGATTAGGTGCAGGCATTAACCTTATGCCTTGTGCGGTTTTTGAAAAATTAAACTTAGGTGAACCTAGACCTACCCATATGAGCATCCAGTTA
Organism: Flaveria ramosissima; assembly: GCA_025215565.1. Classification (NCBI taxonomy): domain Eukaryota; kingdom Viridiplantae; phylum Streptophyta; class Magnoliopsida; order Asterales; family Asteraceae; genus Flaveria; species Flaveria ramosissima. Next base: position 40,147,888 of record CM046040.1, on the reverse strand, counting down.
GCTGACCGTTCTGTCGAATATCCGAAGGGCATCGTTGAAAATCTCTTAGTTAAAATCGACAAATTCGTATTTCCCATTGATTTTGTGATCCTTGACATGGATGAGGAGAAAAATGTTCCTCTTATCCTAGGTCGACCTTTCTTAGCGACTGCTCGAGCCCTCATTGATGTTTGTACAGGCAAACTCACGCTTAGAGTAGACAAGGAGGAAGTAACTTTCGATATAGGCCAATCCATGAAACACCCTCAACATCATGATGACTCACTCTATTATGTTGATGCCTGCGATTCGATCATAAGCTGTCACTTGAAAAAAACTCTTCAAAATGAAGCTTGCCACACTCAATTAATAGAGGTCCAAATCACCGAACCCATCTGTGAGAACCAAATCTTTCCAGAACTTAAAGTTAATGAAACATCATTTCATCAAGAAGCATTTGAGATCATTGAGCAATATCTAGAACCGAAAGCCAAACCTTCTATCAAAGACCCTCCAGATTTAGAGCTCAAAGAACTTCCATCTCATCTCGAATACGCTTTTCTTGAAAACACATCTCAACTTCCTGTCATAATCTCATCTCCCTTATCAATAGATGAGAAGAACAAGTTGAAAGCAGGGAAGGCACTGGCTAGCATAAACACTTATATGTTTTCTATTTTGGCTTCTATTAGTGGTTGTGCCTGCAACAATCTGAAGATATGGCTATATGATGTCTATGATTATCAGTTGCTTGATATGTAACGGATTGCATTGGTATAGTCAATTAGCTATATATGTAGCAACAATTGAATAGAATTTGCCAACTATTGCTTGTACATTCCAGGTTTTCTTTATGTTTTTATTGCTTTAGGTTATTAGTTTTTAGGGGAATAATGTATTACCATGGTCTTTGATTTCACGCATGGATGTTTACATAGAGTCAAATAGCTTACGAACATCTAGAGAAACACAAGTCCTTAAAGTGAAAACCCTTCCTGCAAATGTACTTAAGGCACACAAACGAGCAATTGCATGGAAAATCATGGACACTAAGGAAATCAATCCATCCTTTTGCACTCACAAAATATTTATAGAGGAGAACTTCAAATCCGTCATTCAACCTCAAAGACGTTTAAACCCGGGCATGCAAGAGGTAGTGAAGAAAGAAGTAATCAAACCGCTAGATGTCGGTTTGATTTACCCTATTTCTCATTCGCCTTGGGTCAGTCCTGTCCAAGTTGTTCCAAAGAAAGGATGGCTGTTGTAACTAACGAGAAGAATGAGCTTATTCCCACTCGTACAGTTACAGGATGGAGAGTTTGCATACACTATCGCAAACTCAATGACGCCACAAGGAAAGATCACTTCCCTCTTCCTTTCATTGACCAAATGCTTGAGAGATTATTTGGAAAAAAGTTCTATTGTTTCCCGGACGGTTTCTCAGGTTATTTTCAAATTCCTATTGCTCTCGAAGATCAAGAGAAGACGAAATTCACCTGTCCATATGGCACATTCACCGAGAGAAGACGAAATTCACCTGTCCATATGGCACATTCGCTTATCGGCGAATGCCCTTTGGATTGTGTAATGCTCCTCCTACATTTCAAAGATGCATGGTAGCAATTTTTTATGACATGATTGAACACTCAATGGAAGTTTTCAGGATTATTTCTCCATCTTTAGAAACTCATTCAAGCAATGTCTTGAAAATCTGGAAAAGATGTTGGTTAGATGTGAAGATTATAACCTTTTTTTAAATTGGGAAAAGTGCCACTTCATGGTTACGGAAGGAATAGTGTTAGGACACCATATTCTCTCGAGCAGGGCTTGAAGTCGATCAAGCCAAAGTCGATACTATTTCTAAACTTCCGCATCCCACAGATATCAGAAGTTTCCTAGGTCATGCAGGATTCTACCGTCGTTTCATCAAAGATTTCTCAAAAATCGCTCGACCAAAGACTCAACATCTTGAGAAAGACGCTCAATTCGTATTTTCTGACGAATGCATTAGTTCATTCAAATTGCTTAAGGAGAGACTGGTAACCGCTTCAATCATGGTTTCCCCAGATTGGACGCTACCATTTGAACTTTTGTGTGACGCAAGCGATTTCGCGGTAAGGGTCGTATTAGGACAGAGGAAAGACAAGCAATTTCACCCAATTCATTATGCGAGCAAAACCCTAAACGATGCACAAGAAAACTATACCACCACCGAAAAAGAACTTCTTGCGGTAGTTTTCGCATTTGACAAATTCCGCTCGTATCTAATCCTTTCAAAAACAATTGTTTACACCGATCATGCAGCCCTTCGTTATTTCTTCAACAAACAAGATGCAAAGCCGAGATTGATTCATTGGATTCTTCTGCTTCAAGAATTTGACTTCGAAATTCGTGATAAGAAAGGAGCTGAAAATCTAGTGGCCGATCATCTCTTGCGTCTTGAGGATTCAAGTCCTTAACAAACAAAGGAAACCACAATAAACGACAATTTTCCTTATGAATTCCTTATGCACATTCAATCCTCAATCGATGAACATCCTTGGTTCGCCGATTTTGCAAATTACTTAGCAAGCGGAATCCTTCTCAAAGGAATTACTTATCAGCAAAAGAAGAAATTCATTACTGATATCAAACATTACTATTGGGAGGACCCATATCTGTTCGGAATCGGTGCAGACCAACTCATTCAAAGATGCGTATACGGAAGTGAAGCAGAACAAATCCTAAGGCACTATCATGAAGGACCCATAGGAGGACACGATGGAGCAACCTTAACAGCCAAGAAAGTATTTGAGTCTGGATTTTACTGGCCCACGATCTTCAAAGATGCTCACAACATGGTACACACCTGTGATGCATGTCAAAGAGCAACCAATATCTCAACACGGGATGAGATGCCTTAGAAACCAGTTCAAGTATACGAGGTATTTGATATATAGGGTATTGATTTCATGGGGCCATTCCCGGTGTCATTTGGCAATCGTTACATCTTGGTAGCAGTTGATTACATTTCAAAATGGGCTGAAGCTCAAGCCCTGCCTACTAATGATGCCAGAAACATTGTCAGATTTCTTAAGAAACTATTCTCTCGTTTTGGTGCCCCCAAAGCTCTAATTAGTGACCGAGGAACTCATTTCTGTAACAACCAGCTCGAACGAGCAATGACGCATTATGGAGTTCACCATCGCTTTACAACTACTTACCATCCACAAGCGAATGGGCAAGCCGAATTCACTAACCGAGGCATCAAACGAATCCTTGAGAAAACTGTAGGTCAAAACCATAAGGACTGGTCTACCAAGTTAGATGATGCATTATGGGCTTTTCGAATAGCCTATAAGACTCCAATCGGCACAACACCATTCAAACTAGTCTATGGGAAGTCGTGTCATCTACCTGTGAAACTAGAGCACAAGGCCTTTTGGGCACTTAAAGTAGCAAACCTGGATCAAGACCTTGAAGGAAAGAATCGATTCCTACAAATTCACGAATTGGAGAAATTGAGAGAACAAGCATACAAAAACGCTAGGGTTTACAAAGAAAAGACAAGGAAATTCCATGACGCTCGATTAAATAACACAAAACGATTTCATGTGGGAGAACGTGTCTTACTGTACAGCTCTCGTTTACGTTTGTTTCCCGGAAAACTGAAATCACGTTGGGCTAGACCTTATACGATCAAAAACGTGTTTCTGAATGGTGCCATTGAAATTTTTAAACACGAAGGTTTAAGTTTCAAAGTGAATGGTCATCGTTTGAAACCGTATAACGATGGACCAACCAAGATTCCCTTGGAGGAATTACACCTCCGCCCCGACGAAAACTAAGTGTGGGGAAGGGTCGTGCCGAAGACCCAAAACTTAAATGCGGCACCTATACATAAATTTTTCTTAATTTGTTAACAATTTTTAGGACCCCACAAGCACAAGCACGTGGTCGTGCCTTATGAACCACGCCCCCGCGTCTCTGACAAATTTTTTCCACGATCTCCGCTGAAGTACGGTTCTTGAAAGCAAAATACGGTCTTGACAATCTAACCTTAAACGAGTCCTCGAGTTAGCATATCCCTTCTAGCTTGAAGTATTGTATAAGGAACCTTTTATTGCTTTCCTTGTAGTTTATGTTAGACAGATAAGCCAAGACTGTCGTCCTTAGCAATTAGCCACTTTTTTCCAAATATTCCATACCCGAGCCCGAGCCAAGTTACAACCCATCAAAGACCTAATGATTTATGCAAGTAAATATCTAAGTAGGTGGAGATTTGATCCCTTAACAAGCATATGATTTCACACGTATTCATACTAGACAATTGAGTGTATTAGTCATACTTAATCTTCATTATGACTCCATATATTGAGCCGAGTGTGAGTGCATCTTGTCAGAAGTGTGGATTTTTACATGATAATAATCTTTACTAACCAATCTGTTGCTTGTTAGGATATCATTTTACATATGCTTAGAATATTTATATTTGGATGAAATAATGTTTACTTGTGTATTTCTCGAAAGACATGTTTATAATTTGATTTATTCGGTTTTTGGTGGAATTGTCATTTAAGTTATTTTTGCTTGAGGACAAGCAAAGTTCAAGTGTGGGGATGTTTGATGTGATCCAAATTATACATAAAAATCCTATCAAAAGCACATCAATTATTCTTTAATATCTCCCTTAAAATGATGAAAATGTACTTAAAAATGTTATATTGTGTTTTCAGGTGTTTAAAAGGGCAAGATGGACAAAAGAAGCATATTTAACAAGAAATTGAAGTAATCCAAGCTTTGGAGTCCAAGCATGGGGTCGTGCCTCATTAAGCACGCCCCCATGCCTTGCCAGAAACACACCCCCGTGCTAAATTAACACACCCCCGTGCTTGGACATCTGACAGGACAAAAAGTATTGTCTCCTAAAAGTAGACATGGGGCCGTGCCCCATGAGGCACGGGGCCGTGCCCCTCCTCCAACATGGGGCTGTGCCCCATTTAGCAAGGGACCGTGCCCGACACAACCTGCATGTACGAGCCGACCAACTTTTGTAAGCATTGTACTAGCACAGGGCCGTGCCTTTTAGGCACGGGCCGTGCTTAACCAATCCAGAAAGCCTATAAATAGAAGCCTAAGGTCACCATTTTTGGCAAGTTTTGGTGAGAGAGTTACTCTACAGAATTCTCTCGGGAATAAAGACTTCAAGGTCATTTGGAGTCTCGGGAGGTGCATACAACACTTGGAAGAAGCTCGGGATCGACTAAACGTCATCCATTATGGATTATCGGTTTGATTGTTCCATTTCACCAATGATTACATATCTATCTTCTTTGTTATCTGTTGTTATATTCAAGCTCATAATGAGCTAAACTCTTTTTATCATCCTAATTGGATGAAACTTATGTAATTTGTGATGAACTAATGGTGTGATAAATATTATGTTAATGTTATGGTGGTCTTGGGAAAACAATTGATGGGTAGCATCTACTTTTGAACGGCAAGTTATAAATTTATGGTTTGTGATTGTGATTGTCATACAATGTTGAAAAACGTATGATTAACTTTCATTCGTGAAACCGGTCTTCATAATAAATCCATGACTAATGAACTAGAAATGGTTATTAGAAATCATATCACTTTAACTTTCAGATCTTTTGCGGGTTCCCTTTTATTAGTTTGAGAAATCTTCAGTAATTGTTATGGTTTTCTAAAATTAATGGCATGTTAGGAAGGAATTTGATCAACTCTCTTTTTAACATTAAGTTATGTTTTCAGAAATCGTATGTCAAATAGGTCACAAAAGATTTACCTACATTACTAGGGCTTTGATCTAAGCTGTAAAACTCAACCTGACGTGATCCTAGTCACTACGGCAACAGGATAGACGAGAAATCGAGCCAGCTCATCTTTATAAACATTAACATAATTACATTAATCCCTATCTTTAAATCACACCACCAATTCATCATGGTTACATAAGTGGAGTCTAATTAGGATGATAGCTTTTATTCCCTGGTTGTAAATCCAAACGCTTCAAATCTTAGTTTACTTTCTTTTTATTATTGTTTTTAAACCCTAAAAGTCTTTCCAATGCAACTTATCATTTTCTTTAACAAAAACCAAATTTGATAGTCAAACGTCAAGTTTGTTGAGTAGGCTAGGTGTGTCCACGGATTAATACTCGGTTCTTGCCAACACTATATTGCCACACAACAGGTACACTTGCCTTTTGTGTGTGTGGTTTAGTATTTGTGCTAACCAATTAAAACTAAATCTATGCGAAAAATCTGTATCAAAATATATATATTATCCGCGCCCATCAATGTGCTTGGTGCGGGAATGATGAATTGGATTCTTAGCGATTTCAATGGCTACTTCATTGTCACAAAATAATGGAGTATGTAGAAAATTGATTCCGTAGTCAATCATCTGGTGTTGTATCCACAGAACTTGAGAGCAACAAATAGAAGCAGCAATATACTCTGCCTCCCCCGTGGAAAGAGACACAATAGTCTGTTTCTTGCTCTGCCAGGATACCAAACAGCTTCCCACATATTGACAACCCTCCAGTGACAGATTTTTTATTTAACCTGCAACCATTAGAATCACTATCAGAATAAGCATGCAAATCAAAATTTCCACCATAAGGATACCAAAGACCCGAACGAGAAAAGCCTTTAAGATAGCAAGAAATCCGTTTGACTGCCTTCTCGTGAGACTCCTTAGGGTCAGATTGATATCGAGAACAATAACCCATAGCAAAGATTATGTCAGGACGACTGGCTGTGAGATACATTAGAGAACCGATCATTGATCTGTACAGATGAGAATCAACTAATTTCCCATTCTCGTCTGGAATGAGGCATGTTTGAGCTGTGAATGGAGTTAATTCAGAAGAAGCGTCATCCATCTTGAATTTCTTCAGAAAATCTTTGACATGCTTCTCCTGATGAATAAGAATTTCTTATGGCTTTTTTTCGACTTGAAATCCAAGGAAAAAGCACATCTCCCCCATCATGCTCATTTCAAAGCGACTTTGCATAACCTCCTCAAATTCCCAACACAGCTTTGGATTGGTGGAGCCAAAAATAATATCGTCAATGTAGACTTGCAGAATTAGCATCTCACGGTCATATCGATGGTGTCACGAGAGAAACCATTGCTCAGAAGATACTGTGTTAGAGTCTCGTACCAGATGCGAGGAGCTTGATATAAACCATAGAGAGATTTATCAAGGTTGTATACTTTGTCAGGAAATTCTGGATCCTCAAAACCTGATGGTTGACATACATATATCTCTTCATCAATGTCTCCGTAAAGAAAGGCACATTTAACATCCATCTAATAGACTTTGAATTGCTTGTGTGCGGCATGAGCCAGAAAAATCTTGATTGCTTCAAGACGGGCTACGGGAGCAAAGACTTTCGTGTAGTCAATCCCTTCTTTGTGGGCAAATCCTTGAACCACCAGACGGGATTTATTCCTCACCACAACGCCACCATCATCGGGTTTGTTCTTGAACACCCATTTCGTGCCTATTGGGCATTTGCTTGAAGGAAGATCAACAAGCATCCACACCTTGAGTTTCCTAAGCTGTTGAAGCTATAGTTGCATGGATTCAACCCAGCATGGATCTTGAAGAGCCGCATGAACATTCTTTGGAACAATTTGGGATATAAAACAAGAGAATAAGCACACATTTATCGAACCAGATTGACTCTGTGTCTTAACACCATCAGTGATTGATCCGATTATGTTATCATGAGGATGATCCTTCAATGATTTGAAATCAGTGATTAAAGGTAATTGATTGGATTGAGATGGGCTAGTGGAATGAGATTGTGTAGATAATAGAGAAGAGGATGGAATGGGTTGATCAGGTTGGGATGATGGAATGTTTAAGATGGAGTAGAGGTTGGTGTTGAAGGGGTAGATGTCGAAGCAGGTAGGGATGGAATGTCAAATGATGAAGAAGATGGAAGGTCAACTGAGGTGGGATGATCAGATAATGAAGTGGGAGGGACTTTAGGAACTTGAGGGACTTGAGGTAATGAGGCAGGAGAAATAATGTTCGTTTGGACAGTAGAGAAGGACGCATCATCATCAAAAACTGTAAGATTGAAGGAGTTGAAGACAGTATTTGAGTCAAAGAACCATGCAAGTTTTGTTCTGACATTAGAAGAATTAGATTCCTGCCAATCAACATAGAATGACTCCTGCACGATACGAGTTCTCTTGTTATACACCCGATAAGCTTTTTGAAAGGGGGAATAGCCAACAAAATAACACTCATCAGACACAGCTCCTAATTTGGTCTTTTGAGCATGAGTGTTCAGCAAGGTACACGAGCATCCGAAGGGATGAAAGAAATCAATCAATGGCTTCCTTTTATGAAACAGTTCATAAGGAGTCTTCATCTTATCCTTCACAATTAGAACTCGATTCAGGACATATGATGCATAATTCATCGTTTCCGCCCAGAATATAATTGGCAAACTAGATTCAACCAACATGGTGCGAGCGGCTTCTACAAGAGTGCGATTCTTTCTTTCAGCAACACCGTTTTGCTGAGGTGTTCTGGTGGCACTGAACTGCCTCAAGATTCCTTTGCTTGCACAAAAGGAGTCAAAGATCTGATTTCAGAATTCGGTACCGTTGTCACTTCGAATGGTTATTACCTTCCTCTTGCTTATCGTCTCGATTGAAAGAATTAACTTCTGCAACTCTTCAGCAGCTTCTCCTTTATGAGCTAGAAATCTTACCCATGAATACCTAGAATAATCATCTGTAACAACATGGCAAAAAGATTTCTTAGCAATGGATTTAACACTGATTGGGCCAAACAAATCAGTATGTAACAAATCGAGGGGATTAGCAATGCTATTTTCAAGTTTTGGTTTATGAGGTTTCTTATGTTGTTTTCCTTTGGCACATGTCATGCATTTCTCAACAATAGAAAAATATTTTAATGGTAGTCCCCAAACAAAATTGTTTTTAACCAATTTTTTAAGATTTTTATAATTAACATGGCCCAATCTGCGATGCCACAAGAATGATTCAGAGGAAGAAGCTTTAGATAGAAGGCAAGTGACAGTGGAGGTTGATTCTTTAGATCCCATGTCAAGAAGATAGGCATTATTCTTTCTCGGAGCTCACATGAGCACCATCTCCTCAGGAATAGCAAACCCAGATTTCAGAAATAGACACTCGTTGGAGAGAAGTAGAACCGGGATGTCTTTATCACAGATCTGAGATACACTCAAAAGATTGAATGCAAGCTCTGGCACAAAATTGACTTTCTCCAAAGTGAGAGAACCATTTGATACCTCTCCTTGGCCAATCATCTTACCACCCTTTTTGTCACCAGCAAAAGCCACATACCCTCCATTGATGATGCGATAATTTGTCGATAAATCTTTCAACCCGGTCATATGTCTAGAGCATCCACTATCAACATGCCAAAAACTATTTACAGCTTTAGAGGACGACTCCTGCACAAAATAGAATAATCAAATTAACCGGTTGAAATTGGAACCCAAGTTTGGACAACTTTAGGTTTAGGGACATAGGATTTTTTACAAAAGAAATTATTAACAAGGTGAGTTAATCTGCTGCCAAAAGAATTCTTATGTACATGTCTATAATGAAGCTCAGGATAGTTTTTAACTACATGATCATCTTTACCACATCTAAATCAATGGGATTTTAATCTTGGACTATTATGCAACAGATTAGGGATTCTATCCATGCATATTTCCTCATCACACTCAGATAATCTAGAATCAACATCACTGAAAGTCTCATACATTTCTCTGGTTCTGATTTTGTCTTTTAAAGAATGATTATTTACAAATGTTGATGCATCATCATTTGAAGTACATGTGGTACTTGTACCACTTGTGCATGCAGCGGAAGATTATATTACCCTTTAATTAGATTATGAAATGGTAATCGGGGTAAATGATGGAATGGTGATAGGATCAAATGTACCAATATGTTATAACAATTCAATGAAATTCACACAAAGTAATCAAATCAAAACAAGATATCAACAAAATTCAAGTTTTCATTAATATCAAGCTAAGACAATTACAAAGTATGAAAGCAGGTTCGAATACAATTCTTCGTTCCTACTACCTGTAAGTCTAAGCTATTTATAATGAAAACAAAAAGTAAAGGAACTAACTAATTACACAAATAGTCCCTATACTATTACAAAATATTAAAAGACAACTAAAGACATCATGTTAATCTTTCTTTGAGCACTAACAATACTCCCCCTAAGATTGACATGGTCTTCTGTCTTCAAAATCTTCAATCTTTGTCTTCATCCTTTATCTTCATCCTTCAAAGAAATCTTCTGGTTCTTTTTTGACCTTAAACATCGGCTTCTGTTTATACATCTCTAATTCTTTCAATGCATTTGAAATTACAGACTTGAATTTACTTGCAAGAATGCCTTGTTCGGGTTTAGATTCATTCGTCTTAATTTCCATCTGGTTCATTCTCTCCAAGGTATCTTTTGACAGACATGAGATATCAATGTTAGCATACAACTCAATAGGCTTTTGACTTTCCTTTGAGTATACTTCTAGTACTCCTTTTCTTGATATTCTCATGAATTCAATATCTTTAATATCTTTCTTGACAATGTTGGCATAAGTAAGAGCCTTTCTCAGAGATATTCTTTCCATAGCTGCATTCATCACATTAATAATGGAAATGAAATATTTCTTGTCTTGCTCCGCTATCTCAGGAGATACTTTTTCAAATTTTTGTACAGATAGAAACGAGATATAACTCGGATGTAAAAGCTTTAGCTCAAAATCTCCAAATAAAGTAATCATGTCCTCATCCCATCATTCTAGATTTTGGACCAACTTAAGCTCAAACGTCTCAGTGTTATAAAACCATCTGAGGATTGGCTTTGAGTTTTGATTACCAACTATCACTTTCAGATCAGGAGTTGTAACCTTCTCAAAATACTTGTCATAAAATTCAATCATAGAATGTTCCTCCTCAGATTGTAATCCCTTGAGCTTTTTATTATTCCTCATAATAACAAAGTACTCCTTATCCTCTTGCTCACATCTTGTATTAAGAAAATTACTTGATCGATCCAATCCTCTTCTTAATAATTCTATAAACATCTTGCCACGTTTTGAATCAGAAGGATTGATCAGAGGTAACCTATTCAGCTCTTTCAAAACTTGCACTGGAAGTTTTATGATGCTAGAGTAAAAGTGATATACATCACACACAACATTTACTCTCTTTATCAAAAACGCATCGAATACTTCATCATACTTCCATGCAATAATCTTTACTTGGTTGGTAAAATCTGGAGCAATCATAGCATTCAGCAGTTCAGCAACTGATTGTCCTCTTTGCAATACGTTTCTTACCAAATCTCCAGTTGATCTTGAATTGTCAAAAATATGTCTTTGTTCAGTAGAAGCTTTATAAGCTTGTCTTTCTGGATCAGGAAACATTTCAATCAACTCTTTCCTATGAACATGTGCATCAGCAAATCTTGACATTTGTTTAATCTCCTGTGGCTTTAACATTCTTATTCTCTTTGTTATTTCAAGATACTGAGGATTATCTGTATCAAGTACTATTATTTTCTTCAATTGTTTCTCAGTCTCTTGAAAACTTATAACAAGGTTCCTTAGTGATACAGATTGTAGCCTTTTTAGTTTCCTCCAAGGGTAGTTTCTAGATTGCAACCATGATCTAAGAGCAGGAATACTCATATCTTCTAGATCAGGATGGTGCGATTCAGAGCTAGATAGTTCTTCTACATTAATCACTTCTTTTGTTCTTCTCCGTCACCATGCTCAACAACAATCTCATTTGGATCTGTTGGTGCAACTGACTCTGCTGAAATACATTTCTCATATTCATCGTTAATCTGAGAAACAGTCAGTCCATCCAAATATACACGATTGTATTTCATCTTCACAAGATAATTATATCTTTCTTCAAAGTCTTGTGGTACTTCATCTTGTTCATGAGTATGTTCTTGTGAAGAGAAATGTGATACAAATTGAGCTTCATCAATGTCTTCATCATCTAGAACTTCATCATACCAATCATCAGTGTATACTTCCTCAATATCTTCTAATGCCTCAATCTGTTCTTGAACATTCTGTTCTTCAACAGTTTCTTCAGTTCTTTGCATCTTAGAAGATGATTCAGTTATACTTATATCTTCTACTTCATCCACTTTTCTTTTACCTTTTATCTGCTCAAGATTTTCATCAACATTTATCTCAGTACTTAACACTTATACTAGTGAGATAGGCTTCTGAGGTTCCTTTTCTTTTAGCAAATCATCTTTGAGCTTTTCATTTTCCTCAGTTAGTTTCTTGAACTTCTCCTCAAGAATATCATAATCTTTGATCATAACTACAAAATTCTTGATTACATCTTCTTTATCTTTAGCAAACCTCACAATCTTTTCATCTTTTAAGGCATTTTCTTCAGTCAACTTTAAGTTTTCATCCTTAAGCTTTTGAATTTCTTTTTTCAAGAGATATGTTTATCTCTTTCATTCTTTCATTCTCCAATCTCAACTCTTCAAGCTCTTTCTCTTTACTCAGATTTTCATCTTTCAATCTTTCCAACTCATCAATATTCACTATCTCCTCTGTTTGTACAGACACATTGTGTGTCGTATTCACAGGAATTTCTTCTACTCCTTCATTAAAATCAACTTCAAATACTGGATTGTATAGTATATCATTCATAAAATCAAAATCAAAGGTTTGATTTTGTGAATTAATTTCCTGTACAACTTTCCCATGAATCTCATCATCATTTCCTTCATCCATATTTTGTATTTCATTAACAGTATCATCATGAATATCATCAATATTAGTTTCTTCAACCACATTTTGAGGTTCATCTTCAGTATCTTCTTCATTTCTTTCCTCAGTTTCTTCTTGATGTGCTTCAGTGGCACCATCATTTCCATCATCATCATCATTATCATCACTTTCTTCACTTGATGAGCTTTCAGAAGATTCATCTTCACTTTCTTTAGCACCATCATTATTATCATCATTTTCATTGTCTTCATCATCATCTTCTTCTGATGAGCTTTCAGTAACATCATCTTCACTTTCTTCCTCATCTTCTACATCCTTAATCAGATCATTTGGATCTATTGGTTCTTCTTCAGATAGATGAAAATGTTGCTGATTAATGTCTACTTCATTCATTACTACATTCCTGATATAATAAAAAACCGGAATGTTTTGACCACCAGTGATCATTGCCAGTCTTTTGTAAACAGCATCTGACATATGCTCTAACCGGAGCTTTTCACCAGTAACTCCTTCAGCATACAAATCAGGATTTGCTTCATTAATAAGCAATTGGAGGAATCTTGGATACATCAAATACTTATTCCTCAGTCCTCTTTCAAGGTTGAAAATGAAACCATTCATTATCCACTTAGCCATATTGAATCTTCTATTTGTAGCTAAGGCAATAATGGGAGATGCAATGTCTATAGGGAATGAATCCCAACCAGCACTTCGTTTAGACATGCAGTGTTGAAAAATATAGCATAACAGCTTCCAATGCTTATACACTCGAGCTCTGAAAAATTGTTTTTTGGGGAAGTGATCTGGATGACCCATTTGTAGAAAAACCTCTCTACATTCATTAAAAGTATATTCTGATAAGTCTTCAGGGTCATTGTCACCAAGTCTTAAAGCCATTTTGATTGCTTCTTCAGATACTTCAAGCATTCTTTCTGTAGTAATAAAAGCTCTTAGAACTTTGTTTCCTTCATCATCTCTTTCAACTTGTGCAGTTCTCCAGAATCTCTTAATCATTCTTCCATTGATCATTGGTCTTGCACACATAGCAAAGACATATTTTGTTCTGAGCAGAAATCTAATAATTTCTTCATATCCAATGGCTTCTCTTATTTCATCATTTACGTAGGCAGCCACATTATGCTTTGGCTCAAACTTTAATTCTGCCATCTGCAAAACACAAAGAAATTATTATAAGAAAATTGAATATTGATTAATGAAATTTATTCCTACATATGACTTAGTAGTTTTAATTTATAACTTTTTCATTTCAATTTGACTTATTATTTTGACTTTTGATTTTGACTTTTGAATTTGACTTTTTATTTTTACTTTTGAATTGAGATTTAAAGTTGTAAAACATAAATCTTTATTCATTTTGAATTCATTATCTAACAATTTAGTTTTGATTTACTTCTTTTAAAAAAAATTTATTTTATTTTATTTTTATTTTTATTCAAATTTTTGACTGTCTGTTCATCTTCTTCAAGACCCGACTGCTTTAACAATCATCAATTCATTTTCACTTTCAAATTAAGAACATTACATCAACATACTCGCAAACAGATTCTTATCAATAATCCAGTGTCAATTTTAGATATGATTCACATTTGATTAGTTAAACTTGAATTATATAGGATTCGAACGCACAAATAGCATTCAAACGCCTATGTCAATACTCTGATTTAACCAAACATTTACAGATTTGAATCACAAACTTACGTTTATAGATCCAAATACTATCTATAATCAACAGAATTTGATGCAAACTCAGATGAAATGAGAGTATGAAGATAAGTGATAGTCGCAAGATCAGGGGTTTTGTCTGAGAAATTTTGAGTGTGAATGAAGAAATAAGCATAAGTGTTCAATTTATATTAAGTGAAATTTTAGGCGCATGAACCCTGTTTGGGCGTATGAAACCCTAAAATTCACTAACTTTTGAGACGCATGAACACTGTTGTGTGTTTTTACTTAGACGCATGGGAACTGTTCAGACGCATAAGCCCTGTTTAGGCGCTTTTGCACTGTTCAGTCGCATGGACTTTTTGAAACGTCTAACACTTGTACTTTTTAAACTTTCCAATTATATAGACGCATGAGACATTTCAAACGTCTAACACTTGGTCAAAATCAAACTCATTCACTGTTTAGGCGCATGGGATTATCACAAACGCCCAACACTTGAATAAAATCATGGACTTATAACAACTGTTTAGACGCATGGGAATGTGTCAAACGCCCAACACTTGTAAAATTCCATAGATTTATTACAACTGTTTAGACGCATGAGAATGAGTCAAACGTCCAAACACTTGTATAATTCCTGAAAATTTCATCATGCTCCTATTAAGACGTATGTGCACTGTTTAGGTGCATGAGTTGATTTTGAGTTGACTTTCAGTTGATTTTGAATTTGAGTTGACTTTCATGATTTAAACACTTGGGATTTCCAATTTCTTCACCTGCACACTTAATTAAAAATATTAGTAATATTTCATACTAATTTCTTAAACATTTGATGCATAATTTTGAATTTTTCAAACTTTTTACCTTTTAGTCCCCCAATTTTGAACTTTTTGCATTTTGCACTTTCAATTCATAAAATTTTATTTTCTTTTTATTTTTAAATTTATTTTGTCCCTTCATTTTAGTCTCAACATAATATCAATTACCATCTAATTTTCAACTTATGACTGAAGCATTTCCATTTGCAAATTTATGTAGGTTCATATTATATTTTTCAAAAAATTACATTTTCAATTTACACAAATACTTTGAACATATAGCATCTTCCTTTCAATTCAACATTTTAATTTGATTATGATTATTTTCTGGAACAACTCTTTCATTTATTACTCCCCCTAAACTTTTAAGTTTGAAAAACTTATAAGTTTTCTAGGAAAGATAATAAGATCACACATCACATTGTGACATTGCCTTCACACACAAAAATATGCATAAAAGCAAAATGAAATCAGAATCAAAATCTAATATAACCAAAAGAATTAATGTCTGCAGTGAGATCATATTAATGAAGATCAGCACATTAAAATAAAATAAATATGGATAGTCATAAACAACGAATAAATCCTGATCAAGTGTGTTCTAGGTCAGTGATATCACAACAAAGGAGACACAAGATCTAAGGACAGACAATGAGTGTTTTTTACAAATTATCAACTCACTTACTTTTTCAATTCTTGGATTGATTATGGTAGATTTAGATATGACATGATGTAAAACATATAAAGACTAAGAGAGCTCAACCATCATCATGATATGCAAGAAAGAACACATACTCAACTTATTACCTGAAACATATGTATCACCAGAGTTCATGTTACTTAAATTAATAGAGAATGATCATGGATAACCATTTGATCAGCTCTGACTATTCATTTGAATAGTTTGTGCACATTGGCATCTTTTGCATCAAAAAGAGAATCCAGGTCTGTAATCACTTACAACAAAGGATATCTCAGCACTTCAGGTCTATGATGACTCATAACAGAGAAGTGAAATGATGCTTTGTAACAGATCTCATGATTAAACACAGTATCAACAGGTGTGAGTGGTGTAACTTAACAATCATTCAATTTGATAAGCTAAAACAACTCAAAAGTACTCAGATGAATACACACAAGCATTAATATTTAGTTTGATCCCAAGAATTTACTTTTTCAGCATAATAGTCAGATATTGTCTACACATCATATCTGATCATGTCTAGACTTTATTTATGAGTGAAATATGCAACTGATCTCACTAATGTACTATCACTTCTCACATGATGCATAACATAATCCTTTCTAAAAGACTCTATTTTTGTAGTTTTGATATATATTTTTGTATTTGAGTTTTTCTAAGGAAAACAAGAATCACACACACACAAAATATAAACAGGCAATTAACAATGAGATGATCACTTATTATGATCTTTTGATTTTTAGGAGTTCACATATGATTTATAAGACCAATTGATTCTACTAAATACTCAAACCGTCCTGGTAGAAAGGCTTTAGTAAATAGATCTGCCAATTGTTGTTCTGTTGCAATTTGAATCAATATGATTAATCCTTTTTCAGAGTTATCTCTAAGAAAAATGATATCGAATTTCGATATGTTTTGTTTTTGAGTGTTGAACAGGATTAGCTGTTATGAACATAGCAGCTGTGTTATATGTAAATTGGTGTTTTAAGAAAATTGAACCCATAATCCAGTAGTTGATTTTGCAACCAAAGGATTTGAGAACATCCTGCTGATGCAGCAATGTACTCAGCTTTTGCAGTTGAAACAGATACATTTGTTTGTTTCTTACATTGCCACGAGACTAATCAAGACAAGAAATTGACACCCACCCGAAGTAGATTTTCTATCTTGACAGCATCCACCATAATCACTATCTGTATATCCATATAATTCAAAGTTACCTTCGTAGGGATACCAAAGCCCTAAGGCTGGTTTACCTTTGAGATACCTGAATATCCTTTTGACAGCAATTAAGTGAGATTCTTTCGGGTCTGATTGATACCTGGCACATACACAAACAACATACATAATGTCCGGTCTAGATGCAGTAAGTAATATACATCAAAGAGCCAATCATTGATCTGTATAAAGTTTGGTCAATAGATTTTCCTTTTGGATCAGGTTCAATCTTGGTGTTAACATCTACTGGAGTTCGTATGGACTGACAGTCTTGCAACTTAAATTTCTTCAAGAGCTTGTCAACAAACTTCTCTTGATTGATGAAGATTCCATCTTCAGTTTGCTTGACTTGAAGTCCAAGAAAGAAGTTAATCTCTCCCATAGAACTCATTTGGAACCGAGATTTCATGATTTCTTCAAATTGTTGCACAATTTTGGACTGGTAGAACCAAATATGATGTCATCAACGTACACTTGTACACATAAAAGATCATTATTATCCTTCTTTATGAATAAAGTTGGATCAATTTTCCCTCTTGTGTATCCATGTTGGATTAAGTGTGTGATAACGTCTCATACCAAATTCTAGGGGCTTGATGAAGTCCATATAAAGCTTTACTCAGCTTATATACTCGATGTGGAAATTGTGCATCCTCAAAGCCTGGAGGTTGCTTCACAAACACATCGTCAGTGATAGGACCATATAGAAATGCACCCTTTACATCCATTTGATACACCTTGAATTTCATGAATGAAGCATAAGCCAGAAAAACTCGAATTGATTCAAGTCTTGCAACTGGTGCAAACACTTCATCATAATCTATTCCTTCTTCCTGTGTGTATCCTTGTGCAACAAGTCTCGCTTTGTTCCTATTACAACACCACGATCATCAGTCTTATTTCTAAATAGCCATTTCGTGCCTATTGCATTTTCTCCTTCAGGTAGATCCACCAAATTCCACACTTCAGTAGATCCCACCGAATTCCACACTTCTTTGTTTACGGAATTGAGTACTTCTTCTTTGCATGGCTTCTATCCAACCATTGTCCTTTAATGCTTCGGTAACAAATTTAGGAACAATTTGAGAAAGAAAACAAGAGTATAAGCACACGTTTGCTTGTTCTAATTTACTCCTTCTTGTTCTCTCATTTAATGGACCAATAATCTGAGAAATTGGATGATTCTTGTGAACACGATATGTCGGAATCTCATCACATTGAACATTAACATCCAGATTTGTTTGGTTCAAGTTGGAAAGCTCATGTATCAAAGTAGAAGAATGTGGATTGAAGTTTGGAACTTGAGTTGGTGAGTTGATAAAGTAATCAAAGTTACCAGTATCAACTACATCACCAGAGATGGATGATGTTCCAGACTCAGGTATCACAAACTCGTTACCATCACTAGGATATTATGTGATCCTTCCTGATCAATTGAAACTTAATGACCTGAAACTGTATTATCATGATTTTGTATTGTTGAATCCTTGACGAATAATAAGAATGGGTAGTCTGAGCTAGAATCATCTAGGTCATCAGAATCTGAATCCTCACTGAAAGATCCAAGATCTCCTCTTGAGTTCTTCTTACCTGTAGAATCAAGACAATTTGGTTGATTAAACAAGTTAGATTGAAGAGAGTTTGATAATGAATCTAAGTCAAATAACCATGCAGGACCATTTGAAACTTATGGAAAAAAATTTTCCAAAAATTTAACGTTGAATGTTTCAAGAATTATATTTTTCCTAGAGTTGTAAACTCGATAGGCTTTTGAAACAGATGAATATCCAACGAAAAATCCATTATCAATTTTGCTTCAAATTTTCCTAATTGATCACTTGAATTAAGAACATAAAGGATAACCAAATGATTTTAAAAAGTTTATATTCGGTTTCCTGCCAAACATTAACTCATATGGAGTTTTCAATTTATCTTTCACGATTAAGATTCGATTCTGAAAAACACGCAGTTGATATTGCTTCATCCCAAAAGTGATAGGAATTTTTGCATCAGCTAACATAGAACGAGCAGCTTCAATCAGTGTTCTATTCTTCCTTTTAGCAACTCCATTTTGTTGAGGAGTTCTGGGAGCACTGAACTGATGAGCTATCCCTTTCTGTGCACAAAACATTTCAATGTTAGCATTTTTGAATTCTATTCCATTATCACTTCTTATTATTTTCACTTTATTTTCTAATTGATTTTCTACTTTAATGATAAATTCTTTTAGTAAATCAGCCGTTTCAGATTTGGCATATAGAAAGAAAACCCATGAAAATCTTGTGTAGTCATCAATGATAACTAAACAATATGATTTTCGTCCAACACTCTTGACTTTGTTGGTCCAAAAAGGTCCATATGTAACATCTGAAGAGGTTTGGATGTTGAGTTTATAGGCTTGGACTTATAAGACGCTCTGTGTTGCTTTCCTTTCAAACATGCTGAGCAGTGATCATTTGTTGCAAACTTCTTAGATGGAAGTCCAATGACATGATTTCCTGCTACAAGCTTGTTCATATTCTTGAAATTTGAATGACCGAGACGTCTATGCCAAAGCTGGCTTTCATCATTTGATGCCTTAGCAATTAGGCATGTTGTTTCAGTTGAAGGATCAACTTGAGACATATCCAACTTGTATACATCTCTATCTCTCTCAGCTGTAACAATCACCCAATCTTTGCTTATCTTGAAACCTGGCTTCAAAACATAACAAATGAATCATCGAATAGAACAGAATATGATTTGTCACATATTTGAGATACGCTTAAAGATTAAAGTTCAACTGTGAACAGAAGTTGACTTTATCAAAGCTTATTATCCCATTTGATACTGTTCCTTCTCCGGTTATTTTTCCTCCAGCATCACCACCAAAGGCGACGTGAGTTCCATCTTTTAACTTAAAGTCTTGTAACAAGGCAGGATTGCCTGTCATGTGCCGGCTACACCCACTATCCACATACCATGTATGGAGTGGTCTTTTTGGGCGTACTTGCACAACAAGAAAATTAAATTGAGATATCTACCCAAGCCGAGATGGTCTTGGGTTTTCCAAATTATCAACAATTGTAAATTGTTTGTAATGGAGATTATTCAAATCAGGTTTATTTTTGATGAATTTACCAATTTTATTTTGGAAATTGTTTTGAAAATTGTTTGATTTATTTTTGAGAACATTCATATCGTTTGATTGATCAACTTTGAAATGTATTTATGACTAACATTTTTATTAGTCATACTTACAGATCTAGGTATGAAATGTTCTTGCATGTTTTGTTTTGATCTCACATAATTATTCTTTGGAAAAGATCTCAAACCTAAAGTAGGTTGATTAATGACTTTTTGAAATCCATTAGTTTGATTTCTCAAATATTGTGGATTAACAACTCCTTTGCTCTTGTTTGATTGTGCAAAGTTTCTATTAAGAGATCTATTTCTAAAGTAACAATCTGCAGTATTGTGAGTCTTTTCATCACAATAAGTACAATATTTGTGAAAATAACAATCTGCTGTCGAATGATTTCTCATGTCACATATGTGACAGTACTTGTTGAAGTAGCACTCAGAAGAATTGTGATTTTTCATATCACAAATTTCACAGTACTTTTGTGGTGTCAAAAACAGCTTTTTGTTCATTTTTGACATTGACACAATGTTTGATTTTGGTGTCAAATAGTTAATCTTTATCTTTCATTTTTCACAATTTGATTTTGTGTCAGATTATTATGCATTTGTTTAACATGAACCTCCTTCTTGAATGTATTGGGAACAAATCTTTTTGCTACAGCGAAAGTCTTTGAATCTGAACTAGATTTCAGATCAGAGTGTGATTTGTTTATAATATTTGCTTTATTATTTTGAAGAGAATTCATATTTAACAGACCAGCTGACACAAATTTTATTGATTTAAGTTTTGATGTTTGATTTGTTGCTTTAATCAAATTTTCTGAACTTTTGTTTTGTTCAAATGTTGCTTTTGATGATTTCTTTCTTCTTCTTTGATTCTTTGATTTAGAAGAACTTGGTTTATTTTTAGATTGAACATCATCAGAAGAAGATTCCTTTTCTGATTGTACTTGTTTCAGATTAATGGTGTTTGAATCTTCTGATGTTCCTATCTGCTGTTTATCTTTGCTTTGAACTTTCACTTCTTCTATTACATCATGAATTTGATCAGAAGTGTTTTGTTTTGGTTGTTTTGGTTCATAAGATTTTATCTTGATTGGATGACCATTTTTGATCTTTTCTTGATCTTTTTCAACAAACACTTGAACATTTTCTTTTTCTTCTTCTTCATTCTTGGTTTTGATCTTGAAGGCTTTAAGTTTAGCTTTATTCTCAGGAGAATGATCATGAGTGTTAAAGTTCTCTGGTAGTGTGTTTGTAATAGATTCAGGAATAGGTTCATGAGTAAAACCTAACCCTGCTTTTTGTTTATCTTTTCTTTCACTTACCAGTTTTTCTACTATCATTTTTGAACTTTTTACTTTTGTCAGATCTATTTGAGTAGCAGCATGTGCTATTTTCTCCTGTTCAAGATTCTTGGTCATCTCTTCTAATTGTTTAGAAACAATTTCTAAATCTTTAATTGTTTTGTTCCATGAAGTTTGGAGAGAGATAATCTTTTGATCTGCTGTTTTATGATCAGATTTAAGTTTGCTATGCATAGATTCTTCTTGTTTTAGCTTCTCACAGATTTTGAATGAATAATTTCTGTAGTATTCAACATGTTCATAGCATGATTTGGTGCAAAGTTTTTCTCTCACTTCTGATGGGATTTCAGGAAATTTTGGAGCTGTGGTTTCAGTTTTTGAAGTTGAAGAGTCAACCTTTGGTTGATCAGACTGTGCCATTAGAGCTACTTCATCTGTATCCTCCTTAGGATCAGACTTGTCACTCCAGTCATAGTCATCTTCTTCTTCATCACTTTCCACTTTTGGTCATTGTTTTCTGACCAATCTTCTCCTTGAATTTCTGCAATAAGAGATAAACTTGATGTTAATTCATTTGTAAACTGTTCTGCATATGCACTCCAATCATAACCATCTTTTATGCTGACTACTAGAGCTTTCTTTGTTTCATCAGATGATTTGGTTTCATCTTTAAGCTCAGGCATAGGAAGACTTTGATAAGGCTTTTGAAAAGTCTTCTGAGCTTGTTGAAATCTTTGATTGCTTGAGCTTGATTGAGCATTTCCTCCATTATTCCTTGGAGCTTTGCATTCTCTTGAGAAGTGTCCATAACTGTTACAGTTAAAACATCTAGATTTTGACTTGTCAAATCCAACTGTCTTGTTTGCACTTGGCTTGTATTTTTTGTTGACATAAGAATGTTTTTGAGTCATGTAGGCAATCATCACCATCTGCCAGTTTAAGTCCATCTCTTCAACATCTTCAGGATCCATCTCAAATAAATCCTGCAAAACAAAATCTAGTTGAGTTAAATGGCTACCTTGATATGCTTGAAAACTGGCCATAAACGCAGTGAATGCAGTTTTGGACTCTTCATCCTCTAATAGGATGTTAATTACATCTTTAACTTTGCTAGATTTAGCAGATTTAGATGATGAAGAAGTCTCTGTTTGAACATTTGATGATTGGGTCTGTGGTTTAGGAGGAGATTGGAAATGAGACTGAGTTGTATAAGCAGGTGCACTGGTAAATGATGAGTCAGTGAAAAATCCTGCTCCAACAAACAGATCTCCCTCTTCTTCAGAACTTTTCTCACTCTTTGCCATGAATGCATTCTCTATTGTGGTTGCAGGAGAAGCAACAAACTGATATTTTGACATTGATGCTGCTCTATCATTGTTCCTTGAGCTTTCATCAATCTCCACTGATTCTATTTTTGCAATAAGAAGATCCATTGAAAACTTCTCAGTATGCTTTAGTAGGGTTACAGTTTGTTTCCATGATAATGGTAAAACATTGAGTAGTCTGAGATTTAAATCTTCAAGATCAGGTTTTATACCGGCTGTTGACATCTCTATTGTAAGCTGAACAAATCTGTTCATCATATGATTTATTGCCTCTCCAGACAAATGTTGAAACAATTCTAATTGTCTTTTTAGCTTTTGTTTCTTTAGATTTTGAATCTCCTTGCCTCCTTCACAAATGATCTTTAAGGCTTTGTATAGAGTGTATCCAGTTTGGTAAGCATCAAGCCTTGTAAGAACTTCCAAAGGTAGTCCTTTACACATCAATGAATAGGCTTTAATATCATTCTTAACTCTTTTTAGATCATCTCCTTGAAGATCATCTTCTGGATATGGTTCTGGAGAATCTTTAGTGTACACAAACCCTCTGTCAGGCCCATCAATAATAAGAGGAATGTATGGTCCTTTTTCTATAGATTTCCAAAGATCAGTGTCAATGGAATTAAAATGTTGTTTTAGCCTAAGGGACCAATTTTTAAAATCAGCTCTATTTTTAAGTTTTGGAACTCTGTTTTCAGAATCTTCTGATTTCACCATTCTTATATTTTTGTTGTTTTATATTTTTGAATTAAGAAAATAAATGCAAAAGTGTTTGAATTTTTTTTTTAAAAAAAATTCTAAGTGTCAAGGTAATACGCCTGAACAGTGGTTATACTCCCAAACAGTTGATGCGCCTGAGTTGAGAAACGTCTAAGGGAATGCCTTAGAAAATTTTCAAAAACGCCTAAGGTTTATGCGTCTGAACAGTTGTCAAGCGCCTAAATAGTTGTCAAGCGCCTAAACAGTTTTCATGCGCCTAAACACTTGTAATTTTTCTCAACAAAGGTAATACGTCTGAGATTCTTCTCTTCAACAGTATTCAAACGACTGAACTAAAAACGTCCACACAGTGTTAAAGCGCCTACACAGTGTTAATGCGCCTAACACTTAGACAAATTTTCAGTCAATCTCAGCTCATGCGCCACATTCATCATCTTCATATGAATGTAACAAACTCAAATCTTCTGAATTCTTCAAATGTTGATGAATTCGATTGAAACTTTCCAATTAAGTGAATTTTATGCCGATAAACATTCTTTTAACATCAATTTCATTCAATTTCAACAACAAATCACTCAAGTTTGATATTTTCAGTCCGAAAACTTGAAACCCTTTTTCGAACACAAATTCAACAAATTGACTTGAATTTGATTTATTGAACTGCTAATTGTGATTCAAATCATGTTTCTGATGATGAAACACAACTGAAATTCACAAATTTTCAATTGAATTGTATCTCAATCACAGATTCAGTGAGATTTTTGAGTTTTTAAAGTTCGACAAACTTCAAAAATCAATCACTAACAACTTACAACAGCTCTGATACCATTTGATAGGATCAAATGTACCAATCTGTGATAACAATTCAATGAAATTCACACAAAGTAATCAAATCAAAACAAGATATCAACAAAATTCAAGTTTTCATTAATATCAAGCTAAGACAATTACAAAGTATGAAAGCAGGTTCGAATACAATTCTTCGTTCCTACTACCTGTAAGTCTAAGCTATTTATAATAAAAACAAAAAGTAAAGGAACTAACTAATTACACAAATAGTCCCTATACTATTACAAAATATTAAAAGACAACTAAAGACATCATGTTAATCTTTCTTTGAGCACTAACAAATGGGATGAGAAAAGAATTTTTCAAAGCAGTTACTTTTTGTTTTATCTTTACCATTTATAACAAAATCATTCACAGCCTCATTCACATAAGAATTTGAAGCATCTTCATTACATCTGGAATCATTCAATGAAGATGTGGAACAACCACTAGAACATACTGAGTCAATGTCTGAGACAGACTTTTGGGAAACAAAAACATTACTTAAACTAGAACTATGATCTAAAACAGAACATTGAGGTTTAGGTGTACTAAAACTATTGCATCCAAGCCCACTCGTCGGTCCATAACCGTACTCCTCACGCACGTCCTTAGGATTCACATCTTCTAAACCTCCAGAAAGACTGTTAGTAATTGTGGAACTAGCATAGGTGAATAACAACTAGTACTAGGAGGAGGATAAACTAAAGCATTTTCATTACCCAGACCTGTTTTAATCCTAGCCCCCCATTGTGATGTACACAAATCGTCATGTTTCATTCCAGAAATTGTCCATTTATCAAGCTTTGATTAAAGTTTGCTTGTTTCAAACTCAGCAAGTGCAACTCTTTCAGTCAAAGTATTTATTTCAACATTTCTTTCTAAAATATTTCTTTTTAAATGTTTATTTTCTTTTAAAGCTTCATTTAATTAAAAAAATATTTTGACTCGTTTAGTTTTAGCTCTTAATTAATTCGTTTTAAGTCCTTTTCATTGTCAAACAACAGAAGATTTGCTTTATACACACCAAATAGCCTTATCTTGCAACCAGAAGAACACATATCTTGTATTACCTCATAAGGGAGGCCCATCACCACTTTCTCAGCTGCCAGAGCCTTTTCACATTGACACACTAGAGTACTCTTCTCGTTTTTCTCAACAGTGGATGTAGCATCATTCTTCTCTTTGCTCTTCTATTCTGTCTGGTTCCCAGCTAACTTCATCTTCTCACCTTCAACTTCTTTCAAATCATCAACCATCAAATCACCAGTCCCGTTTTCTCAACACACTCATTCCTTTCATTCTTAACACCCTGAGAGACTTCAGCTTCACTTGTAAATTCCTTGAAAGGATCAAACTCTTCCACATTCTTCTCCTCTTCTATAACCTCAGTGACAAAGGCTTGATTGATTTCTTCTTTCGTTTCCTCAGCTTTTGCACTCCAGTCAAAACTTGTTATCAAAGCTATCTCTTTCTTCTGCTTACTTTCCTTCTTTTCTCCACCCGAAACTAGTCTTGGAGCTCCGAAATTTCTTGGATTAGTGATAATTGGCAATGGACATTCTCTTTTGAAATGTCCTAACTGCTTGCAGTTGAAACATCTCAATTTAGATTTATCAAAGCCTAACTTAGAGTTAGAATTTTGACCTCCAAAGTTCTTCCTTCCTGTTCTTTCCATAAATCTCCTTGCTCTGAGAGTCAACATCACCATTTGCTACTGAATGTCAGTTTCTTCCAAATCATCCGGATCGGCCTGATATTGTCTTCCATAGTCATCCCTCACCCCCTCAGTTCACCAGCCACTAGTGCCTCGTAGCTTTGCACAAACACGCCAAATAGTGCCATTGTTTCAGATGGGATTAAAGTTCCTGGAGCAGCTTTTTAATTAGCTTAATCTCTGACTGAGTTACCACCACCACCATGTTGATCACATGAGACATTTTATGTCATTCCTCCTAGTCTTGATGCTTGCATTGGCGAGCTTGCAGCGGAAGTAAGTAATGCAACATTATGTGGAAAACTAGCTGATGGCATCATGGACTGATTGAACTCTCTTCTCTTCATATCCAATTCAAATGATTTCAGCTTGTTGATGATGTCCATGAGTTTGTAATCTATAAACCCTCTTTCTTGTTTCAGCATCCTCACTTGTAGACTCCACTGCGGTGGGAGTGAGTCCAACAGCCTATTCACTTCTTCACGATTTGAGAGTTTTTCATCATATTTCTTTAGAGTGCTCGAGACAGTCAGAAAACGGTTTGTCAGATCAGTAAGACTCTCATTCTTGTAACCACAAATGAGTTGAACTCTTTCTCAGCCTGAATACCTTTGTCTTTCATTAACTCATCATTCTCATCAATAAATTCACACAATGCATCATAAAGAGACTTGGCATTCTTGTGTTCAGCAAAGCGATTGTAAATATCTGGTGCAAGGCTCAAAGTTAATGCTCCAAATGCTTTCTGATCCCTATCAATCAACTTCAGATCCTTTTCATTAAACATGGTTGGGTCCTTGTTTTGAGAGACGACATCTCCAACAGTAACAGTCGGTATGTGTGGACCGGAGATGATTGATTCCCAATGATTATGATCTGTGTAGTAAAAGAATGCTTTAAGACATCTCTTCCAATCCTCAAAATTACTCCATTGATCAGCCTCGGGGGTCTATTAGGTGCCACACTCTCCAAATCAGCAAGGGTGAGAGTTGTCATCTTTGATATTGTAGTTTCGCAGAAGAATATGTAGTTACGCTGGAATTTGGTAATTTCGCTGCTACTTTCGCTGGGAATTTCGGCAGCAGTTTCGCTAGCAATCTGCTTGATTGTGCTAGTTTCGCAGACAATTTCGCCCGAAACTAGCTTGAACTTTCGTTCAAATGTAAATTCGGCAGCACTTTCGCTTGTTGATGGATCATAAACACACTTGAACTTTCGTTCAATGTGGGTACTTTGACAAAGGTTGCAAAAACTATCACAATGAGCAAAACACTTTAAGTTTCGCTGAAGGAAGCTGACAGTTTCGCAGGATGATCAGTAATTTCGCTGGATGATTCTGAAAAACTTTTTGATCACGAAAACGATCCAAAATCACTCAAATCTCAATGAACTTAAGATCTGATGATTACCAGAGCATTCCCAACCAAGAACTAAACAATTTCAATCAAATTCTATATCAAATACACTCAAATTTGATCCAGAATTGATGAAATAGTTATATTGACCAAAAAATAACCCAAAAACCAATCAATTAAGAGCACAAAGGCTCTGATACCATTTTTTTAATTCAATGTCAATAACCAACTCTCAATATAAACATATGGTGAAGAATAATACACCAAAAGTGTTCAAAAATAAACAAACCAAAGCCGACACTCACAATAAACAAGATCTTAATGATATTTCACTAAGATTCCAGCTTACAGAATGGACTTGCAACAATGATAACACGAATTAGGGTTTTGCAAGATTGCCTACAATGAAAGAAACAAATTCTATATATAGAGTTCATAGTTTCGCTGACAGTTTCGCTGTCAGCGAAACTATCATGCCCAAGCTTGGTTTCGCCCGGTTGTGAAACTCAGTTTCGCCGGGTGAAACAAGGCTGCTGACTTTGGGCGAAACTATAGTTTCGCTCATAGTGTCGCTGGGCAGCAAAAGTCTAACAACTATCTTACTTACAAAAGTAATAATAACATTTGACTAATTACATTTAAGCATAAACAAAAAATAATCTAAGGGGAGTCAACCAACCTTGATCTTTAAAGATATCCTGCTCAGCAATCAGATGTTTTCTCTAAGCCTCCTCCTGTCATCCTTCAAGTGGACCTAATGTTCAGAGTGACACACACATGGAGCAGCAAAGCATGGCTCTTTCTACACTATCTTCAAGACATCCTGCTCAGCAATTAAATGTTTTCCCTAAGCCTCCTCCTGTCATCCTTCAAGTGGACCCAAGGATGCTTATAGAGCTGAATAGGTTCCTAACCAGGTTCCTGATGGGCTCATCTCTTGAACAACCTAGTCTAGATGTTGTTGTGGCATACTTTGGAGCTGAAAAGTTCCAGAGGTTGAATGCACCATCTACCACTATCAAAGGAGTTGGTCAATGTAAGGTCCACATTGAACCCGAGATTGAATTCGAAGGGGACATGGGGACTGATGGCTCGGCAACTGAAACAGTTGGGATAGATAGTGCAATCCCACAAACTTCCGAAGCTGAAGTCAAAGCTGCGAAAGAAGTATTTCAATCTTTCGAAGCTGAGATCTAAGCTGCGGAAGAACTATATTCTCTATCTGATGATCTAATTATCATAGATGCGATCCTTGAAATGGCATCTGCCGTCAATAGTGAAGATTTTCTCAGATTACCTCTCACTCAAACACCATCATTACCACAAGCTCAAGTCACCACCCACTAACCTAAAACCTATGCACAAGAACCTTCAAAGTCTCAAGCTTCCGAAGACATTAAAGGAAAAAGGAAGCTGACTGAGGAAGAACTGTTAGAGGACGAATGGTTGGAAAAGCTTAAAAGAAAAGCTAGACTTCCAACAGGGAAGCTATTAGCTGAAAGTAGCAAAGCAGATGTAGCCAACCAGCAGGCTATCAACAACCAAATAAGGGTGGAGATTATTGATAGGCTTGTCAATCTAGGTGCAACAAATGAAGATGTTCTCCTCCTACTACTTGAGGAGTTGGTTGAGTTAGAAAAGGCAACTCTGCTACGAAAAAAACCAGAAAAAGCAGCAAGGTTGGCCTTAGAGGAGGAAGAACAGAGAAAGAAAGAGGAAGCTGAGCAACAGTTAAAGAATGAAAGGGTAGATTTTCTAAGCTTTAGGGGATTCTCTCTTGAGGAACTGGCACCTAAGGATAATGACACGTTCTTGTGGCTGTTCAACTAAGAACAAGATCAAATGAACAAAGAAAGAAAGAGAGCTTACAGGGAAAAGCTGAAAGAGAAGAAGAAGAAAGAGGAAGAAGCTCAACTTGCAGCTATCAAAAAGATGGGAAATAAAGCCTGGATGAAGGATTATCTCAGGGCCCATGGCTTCTCTGGCAGGCAACTTGGCCCCATGTCTGAGAAGATCCTGCAGTGACAATTCAGTGACATCAAGGCTAACATTCGCTCAGGAAAAAAAGGAGATGTGTTGAAGAGTACAGGGTATGACTTCTAAACCTACACCACAACCACAACCTCAACCTGATCTGATACCTCTCCTTTTTCCCATCAAAACCGAGCCAACCACTGAGCCATACACTCCTGAACCCACACCATCAGCCATACCCTCTTCCTCACCCATTCTATCATAACAACCACCACAACTACCCATCCTTAAACCCAAAACACTCCCTAGAACGCAATCATCAACTACCCAATAACCACCCAAGTCATCCTCTCCACCATCCAAACCTCTTTCCTTAGAAGAATTCAAGGAGATCAAGAGGAAGCTCATCAACTATACCACTCTGAGTGATATCTCTTATGAGGAGGGGTCCATCAAACTCACCTTCATTGATGGCTCCTCATGTTCCCTCACAAGAGAACAATTCCTCGATCTGCGTAGAGGAACACTAGACCAGGCACTTAGACTTCTGGCAACCAACTTGGACTCTCTTAGGGAAGAAAATAAGTTGCTAAAAAGAAAATTGGTGACTCTACAAGACACTAGAAAGGTTAACAAGTTACTATCTCAACCCCTTGTTCCTAGTAAGCAAATAGTCAAGTGGAGGTTCGAAAACTCTTCTCACAAATTTGTTGTGGAAAGAGAGAATGGTGAACTCAACAGGCTTAATGCCACTTCTCTGCTACACTTAAGCAGATTTGACATTGCTGAGTTAGCAGAGAAACCATTCCCAATCCCTCCAACTCTGAGGTAGTTGCTCAGA
The DNA here is from genome assembly GCA_025215565.1 of Flaveria ramosissima. NCBI lineage: Eukaryota > Viridiplantae > Streptophyta > Magnoliopsida > Asterales > Asteraceae > Flaveria > Flaveria ramosissima. The sequence goes on along the minus strand of CM046040.1, from coordinate 40,117,479 downwards.
TTAGAAATCATCAGAGTAGTCTTCATCTGGCTGAACTGACTGCAAGGACCAAGATTGAAGAAGGGTTGAAGCTGAGAGAGAAGGAAGAAAATAAAGGGTCAACCACCAAAGGCAAAGCTTTCTTACAAATGGTTAAAGGCCCTCAATTGGAACCTATAGTTCGATGGGAATATGACTACAACTCCTATCAACTAACTCTCTTTAGAGGGACACAACAAAGGGTGCATATCATTCAAAGTAATAGACTGGATCTTCTGTCTACGAATGATTTGTACAAACTTCTTAGCACCACATCTGGAAAGAACAAAGATACAGATAAGTATCTTCTCTCTTTGGTGCTGAAAGTTTGAGAAGCGAAAACAAGTGAAGTTTTGGTAGCATCAGCCTAGGGGAAGTTTGTTGGATCAAGTAAGGCTAGTGCAACCAAAACCAACACTTAGACAATTTTGGTACAACTGATGAAGAGCTTCCAAAGACAAAAGAAGAGCTTTTGAAGGCAAAAGCAGAGCTTCTGAAGGTTAAGTCTCAAAGAGCTTCCGAAGAGGAACTCTAACTTCCGAAGAATATTTGGTTGTTTGCATTTCAGTTCTATCTTAAATAATACAAACAAGTTTGGGAACCATGCTAAAAAATATGTTTTCATAGGCTACTTTAATCACAAAAAAAGGTTATAAGATTTGTAGCCTTGATCAAAAACAAATAATATTCTCTAGGTATGTAAAATTATATGAATCTGTGTCCTTACAAGGACAACAAAACTTTATCTAACAATGATGTTTTTGATTATGAGATAAATTCTCTAAACTTTTTTAATTTTTCTGTAACACATTCTTCTAATATTCCTATACCCGATGATGAGGAGAGGGTTCATATTCAGGACATGGATTCTGGAGAGTAGCCTTTTAATGTCACAGGCCCTATTGGCGGGACTGAAAATCAGCCATCATCCACTAATGATTCGGCTATCTTCCAACAACCACAAACTTGTGACATTACTGGCGAGGTTGGGCCAGAAGTGTCCTCAAATGATGAGACTTTGTATCCTGAGGGTCATCTCCCTACAACTCCTCCTAGACGATCCACTTGGTCCTCCACATTCCCAAAAAATACTCTCTGAGTATGTTGTAGAAGGGAAGGTGCAATATGGTCTAGAGAAAGTTGTAAACTACTCCAATCTGTCTTTAGAAAACTTCTGCTTTGTCTCCAATTTAAATAAAACTCAGGAACCAAAGAACTTTAATGAAGCAATTACTGACTCTAACTTGGTTATTACCATGAATGGGGAAATGGTGGCTCTAAACCAAAATCAAACTTGGGATCTTATTGACTTGCCCAAAGGTCGTAAGCCCATTCGGTGTAAATGGATTATTAAATATAAATCTTCCAGTGAAATAGATAGATTTAAGGCTAGACTGGTCGCTAAGGGTTATATTCAAAAAGAAGGTGTAGACTTTGATGAAACTTTCCCTCCAGTTGTTGATGAAACTTTCCCTCCAGTTGTTAAAATGGCCACAACTGGATGTCTTATTAGCATAGTTGTTTATTATGATTGGTCTATGTACCAACTCGATATTAACAATGCATTTTTATATCAAGATTCAAATGAAGAAGCTTATATGCAACTTCCTGAGGGTTATTTTTCAAACACGAGTCCAAATTTTGTAAATTAAAAAAAATCCTTATATGGCCTTAAACATGTCCCTCGTATGTGGAATTGTTAGGACCGTTTAGGTACGGAGTACTAACTGATTTATGTGTATACCAAACCAAATAGTGCGGAATCCTATTTAATTGGCGATGCAATCAGTGTGAACGCAAGTATAATCGATCAAAGAATGAATCAAAACGTTAAGAACGATTGCAAGATGATTAACTGCAATCTATGAACTTGGAACAGGTGTTCTTGAGTCTCTGGACGGCTAGGGTACGATTAGGTGCGTTGGTATTCGAATTGTCTTGTTTTTCCACGAATTAAGTGGTATTTATAGGTTAGGGTTTTCCATTCGTGCGACTGAACCATTAGAATGGTTCAGTCGTGCGACTGAAGCATGGGTTGATCCATCCGCACGACTGAATGTTCAGTCGTGCGACTGAGTCAATCTCCTATTAAAATCGTGCGACTAATCCAGTCTCCTGGTTCAATCGTGCGATTGGTCCATTAGTATGAAGTGTTCATGCGTATGGTCCATTAGCATGGTCCATTCGCATGAATACGGACCAAAAGAACCAATGAGCCTGATCAGAAAAACCTCTAAGTCCCACAGACATTACAACTGCTGAAGATAATCACATCAGCTGAAGACATCAGCTAATTACAAAGGTCTGAAGATAAAGTCTGAAAGCAAAGAACTAAAGACAAAGTCTGAAGAAGAAGTGCTGAAGACAAAGACTGAAGTCCAGAGTGATCAGCAGTTGTCACAACAGCTGAAGTAGTTAACTTCAGTAGTTGTGATGGTTTTACTTTTCAGTACTTGTAACTTTATATTTCAGTAGTTTATTGTTTCAGTAGTTATTAGTCAGTAGTTTTATGTAATTGTACTTAGCATTAACTGAGATGTAATCAGCTGTTGAGAACATCTCAGTAGTTTGCATATTTCAGTTGTTTTGTTAATTCTGTTAGATGTCACTGTCAAGTGACATCAGCAGACGTCACATTCCTCTATATAAGGGATGTTGACCTAGCTGTATTTTTAACCGAAGCATTACGCGTGAATGAAAACATTCCATTAACAGAAATATTCTCTCTATAATTGTGATTGATTGTCTTGCATATTCATTACCTTTCTTGCTTGAATTCGATCTCAATTTGTGATATTCCGCTGCATAATTCAAACCTAATTGATCCGATCCTATCAAATGGTATCAGAGCAGGTTAATCATTGATCGATCTAACAATTGATCATTGAAACTGTTCTTTTGATAGCAAAGGTTGATCGAATTAGTAGTTTTGCAAGAATTGATTATAGAGATTGATTTTCTGTGCTTCCGGTTCATTAATTGTGATTCTAATTGTGTTTTCTAAGTGTGTTGTTGAGTTTTCAAACTAGACCGATTTTAATCTCCTTGACTTGAATTGAATTAGTGAAAATGACTACTTCAATGAATGATCCTCACAATACTGGCTCCTCAACTAAGCCTCTATGCTTGTTAGGAGTGAGTATAACATATGGCAACGCCGAATGCTCCATCACCTGTCTGTTAACAGTTCAGGTTGTTGGAAGTCTGTGGTTCATGGACCATACAAGCCTATGGTGAGTAATCCTGAAACCAAGGAGATGGTTCCTAAAAAGAAGGAACAATATTCTGATGAGGATTTAAAACTGTTTGAGATTGATGCTAAAGCCCATGGAATTCTGGCCATGGCACTGCCTAATGAAATCTATTCTGGGCTCATGCATCATGAAACTGCTTATGATCTCTGGGTTGCTCTAAGGAACAATTTGGAGGAACTGATGAGGTCTTAGCAAACAACAGAGAAATCCTTGCCCAGCAATATGAGACATTCTCTCATAGGAAGGGTGAGACACTGACTCAACAGTTTAGCGGTTTTCATGTTTAATTTCTGAGCTTAAAATGGTTCAACATGAATACACAAACAGCCAGATGAATAACAGATTCCTCAGATCCCTGCCTGAGAGATGGGACACTTACACCATTGTCCTACGCTCCAGTGCAAATCTGGATACTCTATCTCTCACCCAACTTCATGGGAAACTCTTAACATTTGAGAGAGAGATAGAACAGAAAAGGAAACTATCTTCATCTGGAAAGCTCACTGATGACTTTGTACCAGGTAATACTGCTCTGGTTGGTCATGAGTCTGAATATGCTTCATCTGAAAGTTCATATGATGAGCATATTGATTTCTCTTCAAACAGTGGAAATCATGCTTTTGTTGGAGTTGAGGGAAACTCAAGTTTTAATGTTGATAATTTGTGTTTTATGATGGATGATTTGAAAGGAATTGCTGATGATGATCTTGAAGAGATGGATATTTTGAGCCAAATGGCATTGATTAATATCAGATCTCAAAAGTTTTATAAGAGAACAGGTAGGAAATTTCCTGGTCTCTCTGGCAAAACCAAGGTTGGTTTTGACAAGAGTAAGTTGAGATGTCACAAGTGCCACAGACTTGGACATTTTGCTAGAGAGTGTAGATCATCTGGATCTAACTCATCTGCACCCTTTGTGACTTTTCCAAGTAATAATTCACAATCCAAAGGGCAACATCCTACCAGTTCTGATCATCATTCACAACATCAATCATCTCCTGCATACTTTGTCCCTCAAAGCCCCATGCCATATCCTTATCCATGTTTTTACATGCCTCAGTCTGGTCAAGTTTCAGTACCAATGGCTCAACAACCACATGCTCTACCTGATCCTCAGCCTTCTCAATCAAATCAGCAATCTCAACCTCAATCTCATCAGAGCTTTTTCACCCCTGAGGTTGTTGACTGGAGCAGCCTACCAGATGATGTCTCTGGTTATTCTGAGCAATTTGCTGGTGCTGGTCAACATGGTGGTGACAATCCTTTTGGAAACCTTGCTTTAATGGCCCTGGAATCTACTGATGACAATCCTTCATCATCACAGGTACCACAGGTATCTTCTGAGGCTAAGGCCAAGATTTGTTCTGAATCATGCATAGCTGCTTTTGTTTCTATTAGGGAAGCAAATGTAGCTTTAATTAATCAAAATCTTGACCTAGAAAAGGCAATTTCCAAAAGAAAATCTGAGTTTGAGTCTGTTTTAAAAGAAAAGGATGAAGAGATTTATAAGCTTAAATGTCAAATTACTGATGAAAAGGCTAAGGTAGAGGTCATTCTAGAAAATCACAAGAATCTCAAGGAAACACTTGCAGCTACCCAAGTTGATTGTGAACGATGGGTAACATCCTGCAAGGGGTTTGAAATGCTTCTCAGTAAGCAAACTGCTTCCAATGTGAAGTTTGGGATTGGGTATAATCATACCATACCTCCCACAGATTTTACTCCTAAGTCAGAAGTACAATCTGAGGTTGAGAGTCATTCCCAAACCACATCATCAGGTGTTTCATCCTCTATTGAAAATTCAAAATCTGAGGATGAAGATAGTGTGAGTATCTCAGTTAATCAAATAACTGATGATCCCACTACTTCGAAACACTTGATCAAGAAGAGGCTGAGAAATTCAGGTGTTGTTCCACAAGGTACTCAAAGTACTGAAGGGCAAAACACAACACCTGAAGAGCATTTTAAATCAGAAGAAAATAAGCAATCCTTGACAACTGCTGAAGAATCTATCAGGATTCTAAAAAATACTGATAGCAAACCACTGAAGAAGAAATCTTCAGTTGTTGAAAATCCTTCAGTACTTCCCAAAAGTACTGAAAGGAAGAAAGTACTGAAGAACAAATCTTCAGTAGTTTCCTCAACTTCAGCAGTTGATCAAGAAAAGATGAAAAGAAAACCATGTGAAATATGTGGTTTGTTCAATCATCTGACTGATGAATGCTGGTATAACAAGGGTTTAAAATTCAATAAAAAGAAAATCATTAAGCAGGAAATGCATAAAATGAAAAATGAATTTCAAACCAAGTTTTACCTCAATCATCTCATTCTGATAAACCTAAGCTTTCTCAAAATGTCACTAAGAAAGAAGGGGTTTTTCAAACAACAGCTGCAAATATTCCTCAGGGAATATTGAAAACTCAGACTAAGTCTGTGTCTTTTCAAAAGAAGGGTGTAGAGAATAACAAGAACAAATCATCCACAAGTACTGATGTGTCAACTGAGTTGAAAACTCTGTCAACAAATCAGACACAACTTGTGATGATGGTTCAACATCTATTGGGGAGAGTTAACCAATTAGATGTTTCTGTGACTAAACCACTGAAAAGGATACCCAAGCAAAAATCCAAGGAATCCTTTTCAGCATCATCTACATCTTCAAAAGCTGTTAATCATGCACAACCTGTTAGTTTAACATCTGTTGATGAAAACAGACCCAAAACCAAAAAGGTTTGGGTCTCAAAGGCTAACTAATGTTTGTGTTAAATGCAGGGTTCTTCATCATGCCAAAGAAGCATCTGGTATGTGGACAGTGGAGGATCCATGCATATGACAGGGAGCAGCTCTCTTCTTCATGACTATTCCCAAAGGAAGAAGGGTTTGTTTCTTTCGGAAATGATGCCAAAGGTTACATCATTGGGAAGGGTTTTGTCTCAAATGGGGAGATAAGATTTGATGATGTCAACCATGTGGAGAACCTCAAATACAATCTTTTGAGTGTCAGTCAAATGTGTGATAAAGGGCATGTTGCACTTTTCACAAGTCAAAACTGTCGGATTCTGTCTTCCACAGTTTTGCACAAGATTGACAAAATATTGGATGAGTATACTCTCCTGAAAGCCAACAGGATTGGAAGAGTATATGCTTTAGATCTATCAAAGAAAATTGATCTAAAAGGCCATCCATGTTTGTTCTCCAAAGCCTCTCCTCAAGAATCTGAACTATGGCATAGAAGGCTGGGTCATGTGAATTTCAAGAACATGAATCAGCTCATTCATCATGGATTAGTGAGAGGCTTGCCATTGAAAGAGTTCAAGTGTGATGACACCTGCCCAGCTTGCTTAAAAGGAAAGCAACACAAAGCTTCATTCCCTTCTATAGAAGAACCTAAGTCCACAGCCTGCTTGCAATTACTGCACATGGATCTTTTTGGTCCTGTGAGAGTAATGAGCATGGCAAAGAAAAAGTACTGTCTGGTAATTGTGGATGATTACTCAAGATATGTATGGACTTTCTTCTTGCACTCCAAGGATGAAGCAGCTCAAAGTATCATCTATTTTGTGTTACATGTGGAGAAGCAGCATTCACTTCCTGTTAAGTGTGTGAGAAGTGATAATGGGACAGAGTTTAGGAATCACACTCTTGATGAATTCTATTTGTCTAAGGGAATCAAAAGACAATATAGTATTCAAAGAACTCCAGAGCAAAATGGAGTGGTGGAGAGAAAGAACAGGACCCTGATTGAAGCTGCAAGGACAATGTTGGCTGACTCTGGTTTGCCACTAACCTTTTGGGCTGAAGCTGTCAATACAGCTTGCTATGTTCAGAATAGAGTATTAGTGAATCAAAGGTTGATGAAGACTCCTTATGAGCTCTTACATCATTTGGCTCCTTTGATTTCATTCTTTAGAGCTTTTGGGTGTCCTTGTTATATTCTTAACACAAAAAGTATCCTTCAGAAGTTTGATTCTAAGGTGGATGCAGGGTATTTTGTTGGGTATTCATCTACTTGCAAGGCATACAGAGTGTTCAACTGCAGAACAAAGATTGTTGAAGAGACTTTGCATGTCAAGTTCAATGAATCCCCAAAAGACAAGATTCCTCAAAACCCTGTTGAGATGTTTGACTTGGACATACTGCAATATGTTCCATATCAGCCTCCACCTGTTATGTCTCTGAAGTTCCATCATCTCCAACTGAAGATACAAATGCAAGTTGTAGTGATCATCTGCCTGGTTCTACTACACTTGATGTTCCTGTAGCCTCAGCAGCTCCATCCACAACAAATGCTGATGAAATCTCTGAATCCTCTACTTCATTTGAACTGCCATCTCAGTCTAGGTTTCAAGAGTCTACATCAACATCTGCTGCTGCTGAATCTTCTACAAACACTTGCACAGATATTATTGCATATCAAGAATTGAAGAATCATCCTGTGTCCCAGATCATTGGTGACATAACTGCTGGTGTTTCAACAAGAAGTCAATTGTCCAATTTCTGTCTCTATGCTCTCTTCATCAGTCAGCAAGAGCCAAAGAATTATCATGTTGCTTTAAGGGACAATGGATGGGTTGAAGCCATGCAGCTTGAGCTTCTTCAATTTCAAAAACAGCAAGTGTGGGAACTGGTTCCTCTACCCCCAGGTAAGTGTGCAATAGGCACTAAATGGGTGTTTAGGAATAAAACTGATGAAAAAGGCCAAATTGTCAAGAACAAGGCCAGACTGGTTGTACAGGGGTTTTCACAAGAAGAAGGTATTGATTATGATGAAACTTTTGCCCCTGTAGCCAGACTGGAGGCAATTCGTTTGTTTTTAGCTTATGCTGCTTTTCATAACCTTAAAGTTTTTCAAATGGATGTCAAAAGTGCATTTTTATATGGTAAAATAAAAGAAGAAGTTTATGTGTGTCAACCACCAGGTTTTGAAGATCATAAACACCCTGATTGGGTGTATAAGCTTGATAAGGCTCTTTATGGTTGAAACAAGCACCCAGAGCCTGGTATGAAACATTATCTAACTTTCTTCTTCAAAATAATTTACTAGAGGCTCCATAGATAAAACTTTGTTCATAAAGAAAGCAGGCATGCATAAGCTCCTTGTTCAAATTTATGTTGATGATATTATTTTTGCATCATCTGATCCACAGTTGTGTGATGCATTACAAAATTGATGCAACAAAAGTTTGAAATGAGTGCAATGGGAGAATTACAGTTCTTTCTGGGTTTGCAAATCAAACAACTGACTGATGGAACTTTCATTCATCAGTCAAAATACACAAAAGATTTGTTAACCAAGTTTGATTTACAAAAATGTAAACCCTGTTCTACTCCCATGTGCAGCAACACACAACTGGATGCTGATAAAAAAGGTAAAGCAGTTGATGAAACTTTTACAGATGTATGATTGGTTCCTTGATGTACCTAACAGCTTCTAGACCAGATATTATGTTTGCAACTTGTGTCTGTGATAGATTTCAGGCTGCTCTAAGGATTCCCATATGATTGCAGTCAAGAGGATCTTTAGATATTTGCAAGGAACTAAATCTCTAGGACTATGGTATTCCACTGGGCACTCTTGTAAATTGGTTGCTTTTTCTGATAGTGACTATGCAGGGTGTAAGTTAACCAGAAAATCAACTTCTGGTGGATGCCAATTTCTAGGCAACTGTTTGGTCTCTTGGCAGAGTAAAAAACAAACATAGTTGCTACATCCACAGCTGAAGCAGAGTATATTGCACCTGCAAGCTGTACATCTCAGGTACTCTGGCTTCAAAATCAGTTATTGGATTATGACATTACAGAGACTAAGACTCCATTATTAATGGATAGTTCTTCAGCTCTTTGTATTGTTAAGAATCCTGTCCAGCATTCTAGGACCAAACATATTGAGATCAGACATCATTTCATTAGGGATTGCTATGAAAAGGTCTGATTGATCCAAAGTTTGTGCCTAGTGCTGATGAGCTTGCAGATATATTTACTAAGCCTTTGGATAGTGCAACATTTCATAATCTTGTACTCAGGCTTGGTATGCTGCAAGTAGAATAATTTGACAACTACTGATGCTCTTAGTTCATAAATACTGATGAGCATTAGTATACTTTTGTCAAAAATAAGTGCTGATAAGTCATTTTATCTTCAGTAGTTTTACAACTACTGAAGACTTAATACTTAAAAGTACTGAAGTATCTTATTTGTTCAAAAATACTGATGTAGTTCAAACTACTGATGTCTTTTGTAATAAATAAGTACTGATGACCAATGAAACATCTGAAAATCAGATGATCTGATGAGTAAGTGTCAAGGTCATTGAAACAGCTGAACTTGTGAATTGACGACAACTACTGTTTCATTTCCAAACAACTGAAGCCAAAACCAAGTCTTAGTAGTTTTACAACTACTGATGACCAACACCAAGTCTTCAGTTGTTTACAACATCTGAAAGTTAAAACCATGTCTTCAGTTGTTTTCTAACATCTGATGACTAACACCAACACTTTCAGTTGTTTTACCTCAGCCGTTTCATAACCTATATATACCTAACCCTAACTTCAACCTTTTCATAACCCACTTTCCAAACGTTCATCTTCCATTAATGGCGACCATGCAAATCAAACCTCGACACAACTGTGTTTCTCATCTTACCAAATCACCATTCTGGAACAAGTTTGATGCTGCTATCGACTTGATGGTCGATTCCCAATACCGCACAGCCTTTCTTCTCAATCCAACCATCTACCCAGATACCCTGTGCCAGTTCTGGACGAACGTAACCGTTCATACTGATGAGAATGATGCCACCATCACTCTCCAGTCCTTTGTTAACCAGAAACGGGTGATCATCACTCCTGAGATCATTCGTCAAACCCTAGACCTAAAATGCCACCTATCCCACCAAGTACCCAAAAGGCACCATTGATCTTTCTTTTGCCAATCATGGTTATGAAGGTGACCTAAGTGCTACTACCATCCTGAAGAAGCACTTCCATGATGCTGAGCGACTCATATTTCACATGATCAATGTCTGCCTGGCTCCCAAAACATCCTCGTGGGATCAAATGTCATCCAGATGGCAACAGGTATTATATTCTATCCTTGAGCATCAAAATCTAAATTTTTCTGATATTATCTTTTTGGAACTTAAAGATTTGGCATTGAAACCTGTGGCAAATAGATGGATTTTATATCCAAGGTTTCTTATGGCAATCATTTTGAATCAATTAAAATCTGATGGCCTTGTTGGCCTTGGAGTCCCTGCTCTGCTGGTTTTACCAGAGGTATACTCCAGGCACAACTCAAACCCACAACTCAAACAGGCTGCCAAACTGCTCAAACCCAAGCAGAGGGAACCCACAGCCTCCACCTCCAAATCTAAAGTCCCCTCCAAACCCAAACAAAGAAAACCAAAAAGGCTACTTAGGGAGTTGAGTCCCCTGATGATGCCCCTGCAGCACAAACGCAGGATGAGACTACAAGCCTTAATCCCCTTGTAGTTTCAATGACTCCACCAGCTGAAACCGCTCAGGTATCCTCTCAACAGGATCCTGATGCAACCAATATTGGGGAAACCACATTGCTGGAATCTATCTCACTTGAGAAGATTGCCATTGAAGAGCACCACTCTCCCCAGGTGCAAACCTTTTCACCCCCATCTCCCACTGATACCACCCCTTCAAGCCCAACTGTAGTCATTGCACAAGTGCTGACTCAGCTACATTCCTCTACCCCTCCCCAGAAACCTGTTACTACTGGGAAAACCTCAACAGCTGAGGGAGAGGATCAAAATGTAGTTGATATCCAACAGCATAGGGATTATCAAGTTCAGTCTCCTAGTGTAAATGTGGAGACTAGAACATCTGGTGAGGCTACCTCTTCCCCTGTTTCAGCACATGAACAGGATGAAGCTGGTATCATCTCTAAGCCCTCACCAGAGGCAACTGTCAATGAAGGACATGCTCCTGAGACAGGACGTCCCCAGTTCCAAGACATAGGGGCACATGTGATCACTGATTTACACTCAGCACATGTTCATCCTGATTCACTCAGGAGGTCAGGTGATTCAGTTTATACTGATGATGACCTGGGCTTTTTCTTTGAAGTCTTAGCCCACCAGCCTCTGGCTCAGGCACCATTTCTCAGGGAGAGAACCCCTCTGAGCAAATGGTTGCTGCATTTAAATCTTCCTTACCTCTCATCACACCCATCATCACATCCATTGTTCATAAAACCATTGATGAGAGGCTCTCCTCAGATATTACCTCACTTGTGACTGATGCTGTGTCCAAGCACCTTTCTGACATTCAAACCCCTGAACCCAATGCAACCAAAAAGGGGGAGTCTAAGTCAGCAAAGGAAGATAAAAGGAAAAGAGCTGAAGAGGAAGAAGATAAGGAAAAGAATTAAGGCAAAGAGATCATCACCTACAAAAGAAAGAAAAGTATTGGTGATCAAACTGAAGATGAGAAGAGGTTAGATGAGATGATCAAAGAAGCTGATGACCAACATAGCAGATCCATGGACAGGATCATTGATCAGCTCTTTAGGCAAGGATTTGACACTGCAAAACTTGACTCAGAGATCAGGAGACTTGAGATTCAAGAAATTGAAGATCGATGGGCAAGTTGCAATGAAGAAGAAAGGGAGAGACTAGAGGCTATGATTAGATTTCTTTCTAAACATTTGGGAAGGCCTATCATTGAGATTAAGTCATGGTCCAGAGATAGCATCTTGGAGATAACTACCAAGATATGCTCATCTGAAAGCTTCAACAAAGGCTTAATCATTGAAGCTCTGGATGAAGCTGGTGCTGGGAAGAGAACAGATATGGCCAAGTTATCCAAAGCCAACCTCACCAACAAAATGATAGAGCAGCCCCTCAAATCTCCCTTACCAAAACAATCCTCAAAGCCAACCACACAACCAAAACAGCCAATATCAAAACCTTCAAAACAACCAACTTCTCAACCTCCAAAACAATCAACCTCACAACCATCTAAACCAATCCCTTCACCCAAGAAACCTATCCAAGATTCCACCAGTGAAGCACCAAAAAGAAAAAGAAGGTTGCTGAGGATGGAAGAAGAAGAAGAAGAGGATGAAGAAGACAATCTGCCAATATCTGCTGTTCTTGAAAAGACGAAACTGAAGCCTAGGAGTCAATCACAAGCAATAACTCCTGAAACTCAAAGGCTGACAGTTAAGGTCAAAATTGAAGAAGAAGAGCAGCAGAAGCAGCATGATGAGCAGTTTCTTAAGATGGTTGACAAGGACTTCCCTCAGTCGTCATCCATTCAAGCTATGAAGATTCAAGCTCAAAGGTTGTACACTCTTAGGTACACTTTTCAACATCAAAAAGAGAGAGTGAGGATTTGGCCAGATCCTAGGGTAAGTTCTAGAATACACAAGAAAAATTTACCAAGTAGATATCATGGCCAAGTAAGAAAGACTTTGAATGCTGCAATCATGCTGGCCATGGTAGTCTCACCCTGGGAAATCATTGAAGAATTCAAGAGAGCTCACACATCGAAATCAACCCCTATGTCTATTCTTGAGAACAAAATGATCAAGAAGGGGTTGCTGTACAAAAGACTTGAAGATCTTCAGAAGAGTGAACTCCAGTTGTTGCTTGAAGGCTCTCATCCAGATGAATTCGCATATAGAGAGATAACAACTGTTGAGCTAAAGAATGGGAAGACAGTGAGGTATCTGTCTGAGTACTATGGGCCTGAGTTCTTCGTTGAGGGAGATGCAGAAAAACTCACTAAGGAGGAACAAGTGGTTCTCCTTGAGGCCTATGCAAGGGAGTCTTTCAGACTCATAAATGGGAAATAGGTTTCATGGTTGGGACAAGACCCTGTGTCCAATTTCCCCAAGACAGAGTTCCCTTCCATACTTAGCCAATCAAATGATTAGAAACCTTTTCTTGTCCTGTGCTTATTTGTTTACCTCTGAAGCTGATCAAGAGAGTACTTTTGCCAAAGAATAAGTGGGATCTTCAATAAAGTTAGAGGTTTTGGCTGCATTGGTTCAGGGGGAGTTTGTTGGACCAAAAGAACCAATAAGCCTGATCAGAAAAACCTCTAAGTCCCACAGACATTACAACTGCTGAAGATAATCACATCAGCTGAAGACATCAGCTGATTACAAAGCTCTGAAGACAAAGTCTGAAAGCAAAGAACTGAAGACAAAGTCTGAAGAAGAAGTGCTGAAGACAAAGACTGAAGACCAGAGTGATCAGTAGTTGTCACAACAGCTGAAGTAGTTAACTTCAGTAGTTATGATGGTTTTACTTTTCAGTACTTGTAACTTTATATTTCAGTAGTTTATTGTTCCAGTAGTTATTAGTCAGTAGTTTTATGTAATTATACTTAGCATTCACTGAGATGTAATCAGCTGTTGAGAACATCTCAGTAGTTTGCATATTTCAGTTGTTTTGTTAATTCTGTTAGATGTCACTGTCAAGTGACATCAGCAGACGTCACATTCCTCTATATAAGGGATGTTGACCTAGCTGTATTTTTAACCGAAGCATTACGCGTGAATGAAAACATTCCATTAACAGAAATATTCTCTCTATAATTGTGATTGATTGTCTTGCATATTCATTACCTTTCTTGCTTGAATTCGATCTCAATTTGTGATATTCCGCTGCATAATTCAAACCTAATTGATCCGATCCTATCAACTTCATACGATTAAGTTTAAACACATTTCTCAACCATTCTTGACTAAGAACTATGTAAACAACCACAAACCTATATAGTTAGTTCAATATGTGTTATCACACAATAAACAGTAAAATATTAAACATTATATGCATCAACCACACATTGTATTTCATTCATACCCATTCAATTACATATATGTAAGACATGAAAGACATTTTACATTAGGTTCCTAAACTATGTACACATGTATCTACAAACTCCCCTTTCGACCTAGTTTACATCATTGTCTAACGTTCTTCATTAGCTCATTAAACTTCTTGTACTTCTCCTCTCTTGTAACTCCAGCGTTTATCTCAAACGCGAAACAGAGTCTTATAATATTTTGGAACTGGAGGGCTTGTACAATGTCTTGTGAATCATAAAACAATGGCCACTTGTACAGTGTATATACATCATCAGCAGACAAGTTAGTCAGCCACATTGGGTCACATACCCGAATAGTATCCATTTGGCTCTCTTTTTGCAATACTATTACAGCTTCACCTGTTATCCAGTCGTAGTACCACCACTTGAAGTGTGGAGTGAAGTCCTGTGGCAATTCCGTTAGAGGGATTCTTGACATTGTGCGTGGTGGACTCCACTTCAACACTATCTTCGGCTTTCCAGTAATGGAATCAACTTCAGATCGTCTGATGTACCTCGTCGGTTGTTGAGGCCTGAAGTTAACCCACCTGGTGTGGCACTCTTTCCTCAATGTAGCCTTAAACCAGCTTGACATTTTCTTTGGATTAGCATATAGCAACTTTAGACGTGCCAGCTGGTTGAGCTCAAAACCAAGTAGAGTCTTTAGATCGTGTGGGAATCTAAAGTACTCTATGCCCTTTTCTCTCTTCACGGCATATACATTAAGATCCTCAAAATATGCCCATGCTATAATCTTTCCTGACACCTTTAGATGCTTCTTCACTTTGTAGAGCTTGGTGTAGGCACTCGTCTTCGGAGCAGTGCATTGGGCTTGGATCTCTGCAAAACAAGCCGCCCATTCAGCCTTTTTGATGTCAACATCGGCGTCTGAGGCTTGGGCTTGGCTTTTTGACTTCTCTGCCTCCTTCTCCATCGTATCCAGACTGTCATATGTACCACTGTCAAGAGTATCCCCAAAGTTAGGAACCACATTTCCCTCTCGATCAGTATACTCTGGATAATGATCAGCAGTGATGTCCTCGATCTCGATGTCATCTATGTCATTGAGCTCATCATCACTTGTAACTTCAACAGTAGGAGCGTCCTTGACAATCTCGTCCGCATTGAGCCGGAACATTTCAGCAAGCTGATCATCAGTAAGGTCATGAATGATTTCTCCTTCTTCAGGAGTATAGCTTACAGAACTTCTGACTATCCCTTTCAAATCAAGAATCATTGTAAGTTGAGACTTGATTTTGCTGAAGGGAAGTAATATCATACTCATCTTGCTGAGATGACTGATCTGCTTGATTTAAACATGTAACACGTCAATTGTTAGTAAGTAATCAAGACAATCACACATTTGATAAAGATGTATAAACATTAATTACATAATATTAATACAGGATTCAAGTACAAAAGTTTTCAAGTACATAAATATCTAATCATTACTTTTCCCTTGAATAGCCGGCGCGTCAGTAGGTGAGGCAAAAGATGAGGCTCCTTGGTCTTGATTTCTCTTTGTACGTCTCTCTTGACCCTGAGCTGAGGCAGATGCAGCTGCATCTCCTTCTTCATCATCATCATCATTCTGCCTTTCCATTGTCTCTTCATCATCACTTACCTCATCATCATCACTATCATCATCTTCATCATCATCATCATCATCATCTTCTCCTTCTCATATCTTGAGTGGCTCATCCTTTGATCCCTTGAGCTTGAGCATGATGGTCTTGTTTGTAGCCTCCAACTCCCCAATCCTTTTAGCTAATTGGTCGTTTTGCTCCTGGAGTTGGGCAATTTGCTGAGCTTGCTGTGAGATCTGATGTGCTTAGGTAGCATTAAGCTCTGCAAGCTGACGTAGTTGAGCAGCTCTCTCTTCATCAGTAGCCAACACCTTCAGCACCATTCGGTTGAGTGCTGACAGCTGTTCCTCTACCCCAATGGGCGGCAAAGATGATCTAGTGGTGAATGATGGGTGGGATGATGCTCCGGCTTGGTGGCTGGTGGTGGTAGTGGTGGCAATGGTGAATATGGGTGGTGGTATATGAGTGGGTGGTGATGGGTAGGCTGTAGTGGTGGTGGCGTGGTAGTAGTGGTGGGTGGTGTGGTAGTAGTGGTGGTCAATGTGAACCTTGGCCTCTTCCCCTTCTTGCCATAGGGGTGAGCCATTCTCTTCCTCCTCGAGCCTTTAGTCACAGTGGTTCCCCCTTGGCTGTTGGGTGGGTCCGGGGTATATGATGGATCTGTATCAGCAACTGCAGCGTCTCCAGACTCCCCGTGGCGTCCACCAACCGCCCTAATACCTCTCTCCATGGCTACGACCCGGCTCCCCACCGTTCGCACCAGTGGTTCTTCATCACACTCCTCCTCCTCCTCCATCTGGAAGTCAGGGTGAATAGGAGCTGGTTCACGTCCACCCTGAACATCCCCTCCCTGATCAGCATCATGATCATCACCGTGGGAGTCATCAAAGGGAAGAGCTATCTGCTTAATGTCCGAGTCACTGTCATCATGGTGCCACTTCCTCCGAGCTGGCGCCATATAATCCTCACGGGCTAGATGCCCAAATAGTCGCCTGACAGGGGTTTCACCTACTTCCCCCTGTACACCTTCATCCTACCTAAGGTGGTATTATCCATCACCTCAAGCACCACGACATCCTATTTCTCCTTTGGCAGCAAAGGGAGCTTCTGGTCTATAATCATCTGCATAAAGCGAGGGTACATGCAGAAGCCCTCCTTCCCCTACGCCTCGATGTTCTCCACCAGGTATGTGAAGATCATCCTCGAGAAGCTGAACGGATGGTTCAGCACCAACGCCACATAGGCGTTCTGAATCTGATCCGATAACTCATCGATGCCTCCCTTCCTTGAAGCAATACACTTGAGCAGCACATGGGCTAAGTACTTAAATTGGGGGCATAGTTTGCTCTTGTTGAGCACACCTGCATTGATATCCCCCGAGTACTTGGCCTGCAGAAAATAGCCTCGTACAATCAGTGGGTGTAGGCGTGTAGGGCAGTCAGCATCATCTCCCAACTCTAAGACTGTCCTTAGGTCCTCCTCACTGATGTCAATGGCCTGGCCGAAGATAGAACTCCGAATCCGGTGAGGCTCTGAAGACCTATCTACAACAGCGCTTTCCAAGAAAGCCTGCTGTATTGACCTGTATGGCGTGCACGGGGTAGAGATCGCTCTGAATATCCTCGATCTCCTCATAAATGAAATAATGCCTACGAACTCGGGTGTGTTCCGGGATGTCAAATCAAGATGAGCACATATATTGTGCTTTGTGCTCATCGTCCACCGACTCGCCATGCTGCTGTAATAAAAAATATATAAACATTAGAGTGTGTATTACTAAATGACAGATGAATTTATTGGACTTAAATCTTTCTGTTCTGTCATGCGAATGGACAATGCCACTGAGTCTGTGTCGTGCGATTGACCTCTATCGTGCGATTAAGCTTGCGACTGGGCTTAGTCGTATGCTTTCCCATGCGGTTCACTCATTCGTGCGACTGAACTCAATCGCATAATATAGTAGTGCGATTAAAGTTCATCAGTTATGTGTCCATTCAAATTTGAATCTTGAGCAAAACTTTATTTTAGACGTTGTGGTTTGACTCATTAGACTCGCAATCGTTCCCATTAACCTCTAACACATTTTTAAGTGTGCATTTTACTTATTTTGAAAGGTTATTTAGTGAACTGAGTTTTCGGTTCTTTTTAGGGCTTAATTGCTTCGAATTGGGGCAGGATTCGATGATTCTTTGATTGAATGACGCTGCACATTACCTGTATAATCAAGCGTGATCGATAGGAGCAATGGTAATCAGTCTATAGCAGTAAGTCAAGATTTTGGCAGAGTAACGATACAATCATGCGATTTGGGGGCGATTAGCGAGTGATGAGTGACTGCGACTGACTTCCCCTCTATTTATACTAGTGTTTCCTCCAGTCGTGCGACTGAACGTAGTCGCACTCTTGATTGGTGCGACTAAGGCTCAGTCGTGCGACTGTGCCAGTCGGTCACCTTCAGTCGTGCGACTAGGTTTCAGTCGTGCGACTGTCACATTTGGTCATCTCCCTTCATGCGATTGATTCATTCTTGTGATCCAATCGAGTGAATTTACTCATGCTTATGGTCCAATCGTACGGCTGGTCCATACTCATGGTCCAGTCGTGCGAATAGGCTCATACGTATGGTCCAATCGTATGGCTGGTCCCTACGCATGGTCCAGTCGTGCGAATGGGCTCATACGTATGGTCCAATCGTACGGCTGGTCCATACTCATGGTCCAGTCATGCGAATGGCTCAACTTATGATTTTGACTTTATGAGCATTTGACACTTAGCCCTTTTAACAATTGAGAAAACATTTCAAGCATTCGATCATCTCAGACATGACCATTCAACTTAGAGAACTTTTGATCACCTCAAACATGATCCTTTTACATTTGAAAACCCCATTGGTCACCTCAGACGTGACCCTTTTAGTGAGTGAGTCCCAGATTGACTTCCGATGCGTAGTCCGACATTTAACTACCAAATTGACTGAGATTAACTAAATTAAATAACTAGAAGTAAAACAAAGCTAAAACATAATTTTGTATTTTTGTGTGAGGGTGAAATCCTATGATAAGTATCTATCATATTTTTTTTCCTGGACAGTATAGCGTCAAGTTACTTTGATCAAAACTGGAACGATTCATTATGAAATCATACAGGTTTATCAAATCATTTGGGTCATTTTACCAAAGCCTTTTGATGCTAGTTTCTTGTTTTTATTGAGAGTCATTAGCAAGTTTAGGAAATCATACTAGTGTTGTGAGATACACACAATGATTTGGACTTTCATGAATTGCAGCCACGATGATTGTCAGTATACTTGTCCTCTTAAATCCATACATAGATTATTGACACAGATTGGTGATATGTTAGGTTTAACTATTTCAACAAGCCTTTGTGAATCCCACGCTTATATGGTAATCAACGTTCCTCAGGAGATTTGTGAGCGGTCTACGGGTATTTTAACAAGAAGAAACTATTCTAAGAGCTTTCAAAGAGATGCCAAGCCTCAGGTAAGTGCCATCGCACAGCATAGAGGCGCAAACAACAATGAATTCTAGAATATTTAGGTTATGCTTATCGTCAGGCCAGTGCCATCGCACAGCAGAGAGGCACACAACCTATCTTCTTGTGAGAGCATTTTTATTTTCTTTTTGCACATAACGCACCAACAACATTTGTTATCAGCTTGATAGCGCTTACACATTTTTTTTTGTGCTTTGCTCTTTTTATGGTCATCCGCACACATTTGTGGCGTTTATGTGCTCGTCACCCCTTATTGGAACTACGTTGATTGTGTTAAGGAGGGATAATATGGGAACCCACAGCAAGTTGAAGAATTTAGTTTGAATTTAAGTCACCAATGAGGTCTACTCATCTATGCTGTTGAATCTACCGACACATCATATAATGAGCTTGCAACCTCTACGTCTACTTTCTTTATGTTACCTTATTAGCATACTAGTTTTACTATCAATTTTCCTTTTATTTTGCTTAGACTTCTCACACTTATACTTCGCATTTTGCATCTTAATCAGTTAAGTTCTTTTAAAGTCCCAACCTCTTTGTTCCTGTGTACTATCATTTTCCATAAACATTGAATCAGTATCACAGATACGATCTCATTTCTATTAGCTAGACTGTCCTTCTCCCTCGTTTTTTAAGTACTAAAATTAAAACAACTAATTTAATACTAATTTTACCTATTCTCCACCTAAAATTCTAAAACCGAAAATATTTTTTTTTGCGTTTTTGGATTTTAAAGAGACGGGAAATTAAAATAAGAAAAATAAAAGAAAATAAAAAGAAAGCATTGTCGGACTACGCATTTTCATCCTCTGTGATCACATCACTTTTCTTTTTCACCCCGTTGACCTCTAACAGATATAAAAATCTTGGTTTATCAAAGGCATTTGTGTAGAGGTCAGCGCGTTGAAAGTCCGTATTAATTTTAACAACATCGATTAAATTCTTTTCAAAACAATCATGTATAAAGTGATATTTAATTCCGATGTGTTTGGTTTTAGGATGTTGGACCGGATTTTTAGTTACGGCTATAGTAGCAGAATTATCAACAAATATAGGAATGTTAGAGAATTTCAAATGTAGTCCCGCATTTGCTGTTGAATCCAGATGATTTGTGAACAGCAGCTTGCAGCACCTACGTATTCAGCTTCACAAGTTGATAGAGCAACCGATGTCTGCTTCTTACACTGCCACGTGACTAATCTTCTCCCAAAGAATTGACATCCTGCTGAAGTGGACTTGTAGTTCATTTTGCAGCCGCCATAATCCGAATCGCTATACGCTGTAAGCTCAAAGTCATCGTCATGAGGATACCACAACCCAAGTGTTGGAGTATCCTTCAGATAACAAAATATCCTTTTGACGCCTATGAGATGGTTGACCTTTGGTTTCGCCTGATATCTGGAGTAGAGACACGTCGCGTACATGATATCAGGTCGTGAGGCAGTGAGGTACATGAGTGATCCGATCATTCCTCGGTACATGGTGGCATCCACCAGATCACCATTTTCGTCGCACGCAACATCATGGTTTGTAGCAAGTGGAGTTCCAGCTGCCGAAGCGTTCTCCATATCGAACCAACATAGGATATCACCTACATACTTGGTCTGATATAGAAATATTCCATTTGGTGTCTGATCCACTTGTAACCCGAGAAATAACTTCATTTCTCCCATGGCACTCATCTCAAACTCAGCTTTCATTACTGCTTCAGATTCTTTACATAGATCTTCGTTTTTGGAACCGAAGATTATGTCATCAAAATAAATCTGTACGAGCAGTAAGTCACCATCCTTTTCCGTGATGAACAGTGTATAATCAATCACTCCTCTACGAAAGCCATGTTTCACAAGATGAGTCGAGAGCTTCTCATACCATGCTCTTGGGGCTTGATGAAGCCCGTATAGAGCCTTGTCTAGCTTGTACACTTTGTCTCGATGATACGGATCCTCAAATCCCTTGGGTTGACTGACATACACTATCTCTCGGATTTCACCATGAAGGAATGCACTCTTCACAATAAGCTAATAGACTTTAATCTTCATATACGATGCATAGGCTAGGAAGATACAGATGGCTTCCATTCTTGCCACAGGTGCAAACACTTCGTTGTAATCAATTCGCTCGACTTGTCGAAATCCTTGAACTACTAGGCGAGCCTTGTTTCTGATAATGACCCCTTGGTCATCCTTCTTGCATTTTAAAACCCATTTAGTGCCAATGACCTTAGCACCTTTAGGTTTATCCACCAGAGTCCACACTCCTAACTTCTTGAATTGAAGAAGTTCTTCTTGCATGGCACTCACCCAAGCCTCATCATTTAAGGCGTCACTTACATATTTTGGCTTAAATTGAGACACAAAACATCGATAAGCACCGTCATGAAGGTAGCCTTTTTCCATGACTGAGGCATAATCAGCTGAGTAGAGCTGAATTCTTGTTTGTACTCCCGATTGTACATCCCCTATGACATTGTCCAGAGGATGATAAACATTTAGTCGAGATCCAGGAGTGGTGGGTACAACTACCTCATTATCCAGATTATGAACTGCAGGTTCAGTATCTTAGGCAGTAGGAGTATGTGGTTCCGAAGTGTCAGAGGCATCTACATCTGATGCTTGTGTACTTGTAGTAGTACGAACCTCTGCCTCCTAATCCACCTGAACGTTTTCCACTTCTTCATCGTCAGAAGAGGAGTCACTTACCTCCTGGGCGCCCCCTGAGTTACTAGAAGACTGACCTTGTGACCCGGATATTGGTGAGTCTACGGGCGGTGTGTTTAAGACATCATACATCATCTTTGTCGAAAGCTCATCATCAAAAGGAGTGAGAGTAATGTTGAAGGACTTGAAAAATCCATCATAATCAAAAAAGAAGGCGGGTCCTTTTCCTGCAGGGGGGGTGGTGAATCTCTGAACATTGACGTTGCACCACACTTCTACTTGACCCGATGAGTTGTTGTAAACCCTCTTATTCGGTATGTTGTATCCTAAAAAAATACCTTCTTCAGCCTTTTCGCTGAACTTTCCTGACTGATGTTTCATCAGCAGTGTACATGCTGCGCCAAACGGTTCAAGATACTTCAGATTAGATTTACGTCGTTGGAGCAACTCGTAACACGTTGTACCATGTCGTTTAACCACCAAGACTCGATTCATAGTGTAACATGCATTTGCTACTGCCTCGTTCCAGAATTGGATAGGCAGTTTCGAGTCTGCTAGCATCGTCCTGGCTGTCTCTATCAAGCTTCTGTTCTTCCGTTCAGCAACTCCGTTCATCTGTGGTGTGTAGGCAGATGTGAACTGATGTACAATTCCCTTTTCTTTGCAGAATGCCTCCATCCACTGATTTTTGAATTCAGTACCGTTGTCTGAGCGAATCTGACGTACCTTTAACTTGTATAGAGATTCCAATGTAGTCACAAGTTGTTTGAACGAATCAAATGTTTCTGATTTGGATTTCAGAAACATTACCCAAGAGAATCTAGAATAGTCATCGGTGACTACATAACAATACAGATCTCCAGCGATGCTCTTTGTGCTCACAGGACCAAAAAGATCCATATGTAAAAGTTCTAGAGGCAATTCAATAGAGTTGACGTTCTTTGCCTTGTGAGACTTCTTGGTCTGTTTCCCTTTCTTACACGCCACACAAAAATCCGGAAGTTGAAAGTTTTTGACATTAACTCAGTTGACCAAATCATTCTGAATAAGATGATTCATCTTTCTTGGATTTATGTGTCCCATTTTCCTATGCCATGAGATGGATTCCTTCTTAGTTGCCTTTGACAAGAAGCATTGGAATTGATGATCGGTTGTGGAGACCTTTGATAGATCCAAGACGTATAAGTCATTATACCTTGAAGCTGACATTAGAATTTGGTCCTCCGGAATGATGTACTCCTTCTTCAACACGTAGCACTTCTTGTTGTCAAAAACAACCTTGAAACCTTTGTCACAAATCTGTGATACAGAAAGTAAGTTATTTTGTAGTTGCTGAACATAGTTGACCTTGTCAAACTTAACTTTTTGTTTCCCACTTCTCCATGTGCAGTGATGTAACCTCCTTTATTTCCAGCAAATGAAACATGTCCTCCCTTAATCTGTTTGACGTTTGAGAGGAGAGACAAGTTCCCAGTCATGTGCCTTGATGCCCCACTATCAACGATCCAGGTATTTGTAGAAGCACTATAGCGGACACCCTGCACATTTAAAGGAAATGATTAGTTTAGGTTAGGTACCCAAGCCTTAACTGGCTTGGGTGACCCAGAGGCATCACACATCATAAATTCAACCCACTGTCAATTTGAAGGTGAGGGCATATCATTCTTCTTACTGCTCTCAGTATCAGACATTTGATTTGATTTTTCTTTCCACATGCCAGTTTTGTTCAAGGCCTGTTTGTGATAAACAGACGACTGGCTTATGATTTGAACTTTAGTTTCATTATTTCTTTTAGGTGGAGTAATAGAACTCCTTTTAGAAGAATCTGTTTAGCATAATGAAGTTTAACTTTCTTTCTTGGTGTCTGATATTGAGGAAAATTAGAAGCAATGTGTCCTCTATTTCCATAATTGTAGCACGATCGACCTTCAACATGTTGGGAAAGACGTCTCTGTGGGGAAGTGTGTGAGACCGGTGTGACTTTGGGCTTGTTGGGTTTTTTCACTTCTAGTTTAGATGTTTTATCTTCTTTAACAAGATTAATTGTTTGAACCTTTTTAACATCTTTACCCTTTTGTTTATTTGGACTTAGACATGAAGCACATGATTGGTTAACTTGTTTGGTCTTTTTGTGTTCATTATTAGACGTTGTTGAACCTGACTTTACCTTAACCTTCACAAATTGCTCATCCAAATTAACGATGGGCATTTTACCCTTAGATTTCAAAGTGTCCTACTTCAGTTTAGTGACAGATTCCACCGTTTAACACGTGGAATCTAGATCACTAATTAGAGGAGTGGTCACCACATGATCCTTAATAGAATTGTTATTTACTGGTCGACATTTACTATTTAACAAGATCTCATGTGGTGGTGGAACCACTTTGTAACCTAATCCTTCCCCGTTATTTCGTTCTTTCACTAAGTTTTTAACTATGTGAGAAGAACTAGTCCAACTGTGCAGTTTTTGTTTTAATGAATTTACTTCGACTTCCAAAACCGCTTTTTCCTTTTTAGTTTCTTCAAGGCAGTTTAAATAGAACTTAATGTCATTTGCTTGGTTAAAGCCACAACTTCGGTTTCCCTAAGTTATTTATTTAACAGTTCTATTTTCTCTTTGTAACTGTGCTCATTTAGTTTTAAAATGAGATTTGCTTCTGTGCATAATTGCAAGTCCTTTACTAAGCTATCGTTGTGATCTAATAACCTAGCAAATTTCAAATCTATGCTTTCCCTAAATTTATTATATTCATAACAAGCATGATTATCAAACAGTTGGTCTTTAGTACTTACATGTGAAGATTCAGTTGAATTCGCCATCAGTGCAAAGGTTGACTCTTCAGCTTCAGGAGATTCTGAACATGTCGTTTTGGTATCTTCTTCAATCAGAGGTTTGACCACTTTCGCAGTATCTTCAGTTTTGACATTGTTAGTTCGACCGCGATATCAGCTTCACTTTCAGTATCGTCATCCAACACCTCGACATTTGCAATGTTAGATTCTCTCGGAGACTCAAATTTGAAGGTCCAATCTTGTCCTTCGTCACCTTGAACAGTCAAAGCCATTGTCTCTGTACTAGACGAGGTAGCTCCACCTGTTTGTTTATCTTAACGGTTAAAAGTCGAGAACGGGTTGCCGTTGCCTGTCTTCTTGGGCTTTACACACTCATGTTTAAAGTGCCCCTTCTCTCCACAGTTGAAACATGTAACTTTGGACTTATCGAAACCAAAAGTAGTGTCTTTAGTGGCTATCAAATTTTGTCCCGTCTTCTTAACAAACTTTTTAGCTCTCTGCACAGCACTTGCCAATGCCCACATTACGTCCATTCTTTCAAGCTTGTTCTCGTCTAACTGTTGGTAATCTTCATCTGCTAGATGGTAGTTACCAATCTTTCCAGCAACCAAACCGTCATACGAGTGAACAACAGCTTCCAATAGATCCATATGTTCTTTAGCCACCTCCACAGTGATATTCCCGAGATTCTCGGTCTTTAACTTGGTAGCATTAGCCTCATGTGCAATATAATGGGTACTTGATGATCCAGACATGTTAGACCCTGAAGCTATGGTTGGTGAAGGAGCAGATGAACTTGAAACAAATGTAGTCTGAAGGGGTGCTCCTGAACTGGCTGTTGTGGAAAAGGCGTTGTAAAGTGAAGGATTTTGGTCATATGTTCCTTCTGTGACCTGTATTTCATCCTAAGTTCCTCCTCTCTCAATTTCAGGATGAATTCGTTTATATCTAATTTTCCCAATATACTATTTTGTCTCAAATTAGATACAAACGAATCCCACTTCTCTGGTAAGCCATCCGCCAAGCTGGATACCTTGTCTTCCATTGACATTGTAACTCCTTGAATATGCAGCTCACTCAGGAGATGATAAACCTGTCGATTACATCATCCAGACTTTCTTTACCCATTGAAGAGAAGTTGTCAAACTCCTTCTTTAAAGCTTTTGCCTTTAGAGCTTTTAACGAAGCATTTCCGTCGTAGCGTTTTTCCAAGGCTATCCAAAGTTTCTTTGCCTGTTTATTCTCATAAAATTGATGGAATATATCCTTTGGAATAGACTGAGTTAATAGGGCATAAACCTTCTTCTCTGCATTATATTTTCGTCTTCTGGCTGTCAGTCATCCCTCATATCCTGTTTTAATTGATTCCCAAAGGTTGGGATCAACTCCATTGAGGTAGATCTTGAAACGTTTCTTCCACTGTGGGTAATCGTCTAACGTTATAAGCTTAGGTGGTTTATTATGATTCCCGATCTCATTCTCCAGAAGTAAGAGGTTCTGGATCCGTGTGTCTCTAACTGCAGTGAACGCTGAGTATTATTCTTCCATCTCGTTAACTTTAAACTTTAGAGATCAAGTATTTCACTTGTGCGAATGGACCACTCGTGCGATTGAACTTATGCGAATGAGTCAATCGTGCGAATGAAGAGTGCGGATGAATTCAATCGTGCGATTGGATTCAGTCGTGCGTAAGGAGAGTGCAGTTGGAGTCTATGCGAATGAAGCTGGTCAGTCGTACGAATGAACAAGACGACTGAGTTCAATCGTGCGTATGGGAAGTGCGAATGGGTTCAGTCGTGCGATTCAGTCAATCGTGTGACTAAAGGCTGCTGTTTTTGCAAAAACGAAGGTTTTGAACACTTAGACAAAAAAACAAGAATTTCTCACCAATCCTAATTGCCGTATGCCGAAAAACGTTAACTTTTTGACCTGGAGACCTCGAAAACACTGTTTGACACAAAAGATTGAGTTCTTTGAGTAAAAAATGGGATTTTTATATCAAAATCGATTGAATCACACACAAATCAAGAGCCAAAGCTCTGATACCACTTGTTAGGACCGTTTAGGTACCGAGTACTAACTGATTTACGTGTTTTACCAAACCAAATAGTGCGGAATCCTATTTGATTGGCTATCCAATCAGTGAGAACACAAGTATAATCGATCTAAGAATGAATCAAAACGTTAAGAACGATTGCAAGATGATTAACTGCAATCTATGAACTTGGAACAGGTGTTCTTGAGTCTCTGGACGGCTATGGTACGATTAGGTGCGTAGGTATTCGAATTGTCTTGTTTTTCCACGAATTAAGTGGTATTTATAGGTTAGGGTTTTCCATTCGTGTGACTGAACCATTAGCATGGTTCAGTCGTGCGACTGAAGCATGCGGTTGATCCATCCGCACGACTGAATGTTTAGTCGTGCGACTGAGTCAATCATACGATTAAGTTTAAACACATTTCTCAACCATTCTTGACTAAGAACTATGTAAACAACCACAAACCTATATAGTTAGTTCAATATGTGTTATCACACAATAGACAATGAAATATTAAACATTATATGCATCAACCACACATTGTATTTCATTCATACCCATTCAATTACATATATGTAAGACATGAAAGACATTTTACATTAAGTTTCTAAACTTGGTACACATGTATCTACAGGAATGCCATGTAAGAAAGTGTCCTAAATGAAATCGGTTTCACTTAAAGCAAAAGTGACTACTCTCTATTTGTTAAAATGTCTCATTCTATGCAAGTGTTCTTATTAGTACAAGTAGTTGACATTATTCTTACCAGGAACAACCCAAGTGAAACTAATATTGTAAAACCATGCTGAAATCTAAATTTATAATTAAAGACATGGGGACTTAAAATATTTTTTGGGAATCAAGGTAATCAAAACTGGATCTGGGTTGTGCTTGTCCTAACAGAAATACTGTTTAGAGTTGATGTGTGAATTCAGCCTTAGTGGTTGCAAACCTGTGAACATGCCTATTGAACAGGACTATGTTTTATGGCTAACTGTACTGAGTCTAAAGGTTTACTAAATATCACTAAATATCAAATTTGTAAACTTATATCTTTCAGATATTAGGCCTAATATTACCTACACGGTCCATTTTTAAGCCAATACATGCATAAACCCACTGAATCTCATTAGCAAATTGCCCTTCATTTACTTCGATATATAAAAAAGTCGGTATCTTGTTAAGAAAGGGTAGCAACTTAGATCTTTAGGTATATGATGATTCTAATCGGGGAAACGTGTCTCTCATCGGTCTGTAATTGGATTTTGCATTTTATTAGGTGAGTTTGTCATTTGTTGGAAAAGTAAAAAACAATCTACAATGTCTCGTTCAACTACTGAGGCTGACTACTAATCTATGTGTGCTGCTACGTGTGAAATAATTTGGATAATGAATATTTTGCATGATTTGTGTATTTCGATTTCCTTTCTTGTTTGTTTGTTTTGTGATAATACAACTGCAATGTCCATAGCTACAAACCCTGTATTTCATGACAGGATGAAACATTTTGAGATTGATTTATGTTTTCTTCGAGAAAAAATTCTTACAGGTATGATCAAAACTGTCCATATTAAATCTTAACTTCAACTAGCTAGCATGTTACAAAAGGGTTGTTGGTTTCCCAACATGATGTAATGTGTCAATTGTTAAATATGTTTGATGTTTTTTCCATTAGAATTGAGGGGGGATGTTGAAAATTAGGTGTAGTATTCAATTCAAATGTCATTTCTCTTCATATTTATATTTTTTATTTTTAACTTTCTCTTATTTTTGGTTTGAGATGTTGCTGGGCTTATTTGGGCTTTGTTATGCTATTATTGCTCGAGTCTAGCCTCTTCTCAGTCCCGTTTCATCTCTTTTTTTCTCATGGATCATTCCGGCTCGAATATTTCCCTGAAGCACACAACTCACTCTCTATCGTCAAGTTCTTGAGGTTATTATCGAGACTATACAGATCATCATCTTGGTGTTCTTATTAGTTTAATAAATCTCGGTTGGTGTGTTTCAAGTCATATTATTCATAGTCAGATCTGTATTTTGAGTTATTTTAGATAATAATGGATTTTAATATTACAATTTTGACAACCATACTTGCACTCAAACCTAGGTATGGCAAAATTTATCAGATTCCAAGACTGCAATGGATGTCCTTTGTAAACCTTTCTTAATACACCTTCTTCAATGAGATTTTCATCAGATGGCAGATAATATATCTTCAAGTTTCTATCCTTAAGTAGATCAAGAGCAAAAAAGGGTAGATATGATGAGAAAGTAATATTACTTTTTATCTTTATGAGAACAACCTCTTTATCTCTTGAGATAGAGGTAAGTTTTGTCCTCATCTCACTCTCCCCAAACCCTACTATTGAGTGGAATCTTTGATAGGATCGGATCAATTAGATTTGAATTATGCAGCGGAAAATAACACAATAAGATCGAATTCAAGCAAGAAAGTAAGTAATGTGTCACACCCCGGGCCCAGGTAGGGTGGGACGTCACAGACAAGCAACAACATATGGCAGCGGAAACAAACCATTACAAGAGCTCAAAGGAGAGAATATCACATGGCATTAATGTTTTTGAAAAGATAGCGGGGCTAGAAACACATCAAGCCCCCAAATGAGTTTTACAATCATCCATAAAATAAATTGTACTTGTTCAACACAAATATAAAATTTTTCAAATGTTTCATCAAGGAAAATATGCCAATGCCATGTCACGGGGATAAGTCTAGGTCTTCACAACAGCTAGGATCTCTTCATACATTACCTGAAACATGCTCAAAAGAAAATTGTGTCAACTAAAAAGTTGGTGAATTCAAGTGCTTAAAGTTTAAAAACAAAAGGACTTAACAAATCCTTCTTTGATTAAAAGAAAATAATCATTGTTAGAACATCGTGGGAAAAATCATAATCAACCCTGCACTCAGTCCCGGTTGGCCTCTTCTAAAGTTGTGTTTAACCGGATATTCCCGAAGGAAGAACTGAGCCCCAAACCAGTGAACCCTACCTGCCCGGATGGTTCACCATAGTATGTTAACAAAACCTGTTACATGCCACAAACGACCCCTTAGGATCTCAGTGGGGTAACCTTCCTAGAACGGAAGACACTGTGTGTGGGGGATTCCCCAAATAGATCTATTCATATAAAACAAGCGGTTCACGAAAGAATTAATGATCATGATATAAGTATCAACAGGTAACCACAACTCCCACATACAATCATCAAGTAAAGCACAATCATAGTTCATAAAAAGTAGAGCATGTTTCATCCCAAAACAATAGTAAAAAGGGGGATCACTAGAACTCACCTTAGGTTTCCAGTCAAAAGTCTCTTGGTGTACCGGGAAGTGTCTCAAGTCTAGCACCCTAACATGTACATATTAAGTAATAAGCTACTGCCCTAAACTCATTTAAGGTGCAACAATGGTGTCAAGAGTTTAGCTATTGAGTAAAGCTTTGGTTTCGTGAAGGTTTGTATAAAAAGTTTCCTTTTATGGCAGGTCAAGGCGTCTTCATGAAAATTGGGATTTTCACTTCATTAGGTTAAGTATATTAAGAAATTTTTGTTGTTCAAGTGTATTAGCTTCCTGGAAGTCGGTTATAAGGTTTGGAAAAATTTTACAGTTTGGTCCCTCAAGTTTCAAAATTGACAGTTTCTACCCTCAAGTTTAGTTTCTTGCCCTTTATGTCATTTAAGACCAAAAATCAGATTATTAGAGTCATATTATAATTATTATGGAGTAAGTGTTTCAAAGTTTTAGTTTACGGGTCCGATTTAAAAACTGCGCGTTTAACGCTCCCGGTTACGGTAAAAGCCGGATAGTTTTAACCGTAAATTGGAGTTTTCATATATTTGAATCTTGGACCAGTAGGTACTTTCTAAAAGATAGCTTTATAAATTTTTAAGTCCTTAAATTGTGTAAATTGGCGTTTTATAGTTGAAAATCTTGTTATTACGTTTGACCCGTTAAAACGCGGTTTTGACCGGGTTTGACCATTTAAAGCTTGTTTGACCAATTTTTCAAATCTTTTAAGTCCTTTATTACTTAACTTACTGAAATCATATGATTTTTATAAACCTTAGCTTTGAACTCTATTTTTTTATGGATTTTTCTAAAAAACGATGCTCGGTTTGTACCCGTTTTTAGTTAAAACGTCATTTATTTGTTTCTTTGACCATTTAAATTATCCATTGACTCCAGAACACTTTATTTATCAATTTTGAGCCTGGAATACTTTTCAAGAGTGTTAAATTCATATTCTTACTATTTTTAAAGTCATTTTAGCATGTTTTCGGTTCCCGAAAGTGACTAAAAGAGGGTAAATCACAACATGTCCTTTATTTCAGAGATTAAACATTACTAACACTTCTAATATTCATTAAAACCTACTGAAATTTCAGTCCCAACAAGTTGCCTAGTTGATCTATACATCCATATGCTTCAAATATGTAGAAAATGTCATAACCGACAATAACACTTGTGTAAATCATCTTATCTTGAGTTTAAACGTTACCAACACTTCATTTAACTTCATAAACAGATTATTAATGTGTCATTAAGTCGTTCATGAGTAGGTTACGGGTCTTGGTTGAAAGGATTTTTCAAACAAATGCTTAAAAGGGTGTTGTTACATGTAGAAAGAAGGGTTTCAAGGTGTAATCCATGTATTAACCGTGGATTCGAGTATGTAGCCTTTTGGAACTTTTAAAAACATGTTCTTGGGAGTCCATTAAGTCATAAAAATGCAGGTCACAAGTTTGGTTTACAAGAGTTGCAACTTTCACAAGTTAGATGATACCAAAACACCCAAAAAGAGGGTTTTCATGGTGGAAATCGGTTTCCACTTCAAGAATGACTAACATAACATGAGGTTTACCTTCAAGAACGTTGGGAACTCCTTAAGAACAAGATGATGGTGAGAAGTTTCTGCTACAACAAGGAAAAAGCATGGTTTTTAGGTGAAAAATGAAGAAAACAAGTGAAATGTCACAAAACCGACAACATGAGCTTACACTTGATATAACTCACGATTTAGAAGGTGTTGATGGTCGTGGATGGCTTGAAACTCCTTGGACTTGAATGTAGAAGCTCGAACCAAGGCTGGAAAGGTGGAACAAGTGTGGTTGTGTGACCAAAACTCGCGAACTAGGCCACTTCCTTGCGGTTTGCACTTGGCCGAATGAAACTTGGTGATGTTCTTCGAATTTCTTGCACAAGACTTAGAGAGAATTTGCTTTGAGTGAGTTGTGAGGTGAGGGTGTGTGTTTCAGCTGGTGGTTTCAAATAAGAGGGAGAGAGGGAGAGAGTTGCATGAAATGCTAGTGGGTGGTGTGGAGGTGGTGAAGAGAGGAGAGGAGTGGAGAGGGGGGGCGGCCAATTTGGAGTGTAGTGGGGGATTTTTCATTTAAATTTTAATTGTAAATTGTTATTATGTAGTGTAATTTTGTAGTATTGGGTATAATGTATTATTTAGTGTATGGTGAATTGAGGTATCTAATGCATGCCCATGCATGCATGGCCGAAAATTATGTAAGTGTGAGTGTGTATGCTCACATTTTAATTGCCTTCTCTTGAATTTAATTTTGTAAGGGTGACTAGTTGACATTCCCGGAACACTAATTTTTAAAAGGTAGAAACCTAAATTAGCTAAAAGTCAATAATAAAAATCACATAAAATCATAATTTGAATCAAGTAGTAAGAATTGTTTCCAATTTCATAGTAGGGTTGAATAGTTTCAATTATTAGCACTCATAACATGGATAATGATGCAAGTAATCTAGGGTTAGGGTAACAACCTGGAGGTCGGTTGTCACATAATGAATATGCAAATAATCAATCACAAATATAGAGAGAATATTTCTGTTAAAGGAATGTTTTCATTCACGCGTAATGCTTCGGTTAGAATACAGCTAGGTCAACATCCCTTATATAGAGGAATGTGACGTCTGCTGATGTCACTTGATAGTGACATCTAATAGAATTTACAAAACAACTGAAATAAGCAAACTACTGAAATGTTCTCAACAACTGATCACATCTCAGAGAATGCTAAGTACAAATACATAAACTACTGACTTAAAACTACTGAAACAATAAACTACTGAAAGGTAAAATTACAAGTACTGAAAGGTAAAACCATCACAACTACTAAAGTTAACAACTTCAGCTGTTGTGACAACTTCTGATCACTCTGGTCTTCAGTCTTTGTCTTCAGTACTTCACCTTCAGATTTTGTCTTCAGTTCTTTACTTGAGACTTTGTCTTCAGACCTTGTATTCAGCTGATGTCTTCAGCTGTTGTGATCTTCTTCAGCAGTTGTAATGTCTGTGGGACTTAGGGGTTTTTCTGATCAGGCTCATTGTTTCTTTTGGTCCAACAAACTCCCCCTGAACCAATGCAGCCAAAACCTCTAACTTTATTGAAGATCCCACTAATTCTTTGGCAGAAATACTCTCTTGATCAGCTTCAGAGGTAGACAGATAAGCATAGGCCAGGAAAAGGTTTCTAATCTTTTGATTGGCTAAGTATGGAAGGGAACTCTGTCTTGGGGAAATTGGACACAGAGTCTTGTCCCAACCATGAAACCTATTTCCCATTGATGAGTCTGTAAGACTCCCTTGCATAGGCCTCAAGGAGAACAACTTGTTCCTCCTTAGTGAGTTCTTCTGCTTCTCCCTCAAAGAAGAACTCAGGCCCATAGTATTCAGACAGATACCTCACTGTCTTCCCATTCTTCAACTCAACAGTTGTGATCTATCTATATGCAAATTCATCTGGATGAGAGCCTTCAAGCAGCAACTGGAGTTCACTCTTTTGAAGATCTTCAAGTCTTTTGTACAACAACCCCTTCTTGATCATTTTGTTCTCAAGAATAGACATAGGGGTTGATTTGGAGGTGTGAGCTATCTTGAATTCTTCAATGATTTCCCAGGGTGAGACTACCATGGCCAACATAATTGCAGCATTCAAAGTCTTTCTTACTTGGCCATGATATCTACTTGGTAAGTTTTTCTTGTGAATTCTGGAACTTACCCTGGGATCTGGCCAAATCCTCACTCTTTCTTTTTGATGTTGGAAGGTATGTCTAAGAGTGTACAGCCTCTGAGCTTATCTCTTCATTGCTTGAATGGATGAGGACTGAGGGAAGTCCTTGTCAACCATTCTAAGAAATTGCTCATCATGCTGCTTCTGCTGTTCTTCTTCTTCAATTTTGACCTTAACCATCTGCCTTTGAGTTTCAGGAGTTATTGTTTGTGATTGACTCCTAGGCTTCAGTTTCTTCCTTTCAAGAATAGCAGATATTGGCAGATTATCCTCTTCATCCTCTTCTTCTTCTTCTTCCATCCTCAGCAGCCTTCTTTTTCTTTTGGGTGCATCACTGGTGGAATCATGAATGGGTTTCTTAGGTAAAGGGGTTGGTTTAGAGGGTTGTGAGGTTGATTGTTTTGGAGGTTGTGAAGTTGGTTGTTTTAAAGGTTTTGAGATTGGCTGTTTTGGTTGTGAAGTTGGCTTTGAAGATTGTTTTGTTAAAGGAGATTTTAAGGGCTGCTCTATCATTTTGTTGGTGAGGGTGGCTTTGGATAACTTGGCCATATCAGTTCTCTTCCCAGCACCAGCTTCATCCAGAGCTTTAATGATTAAGCCTTTATTGAAGCTTTCAGATGAGCATATTTTGGTGGTTATCTCCAAAATGCTATCTCTGGACCATGACTTGATCTCAATGATAGGTCTTCCCAGATGCTTGGATAGAAATCTGATCATAGCCTCTAATCTCTCCCTTTCTTCTTCATTGCAGCTTGCCCATCGATTCTCAATCTCCTGAATCTCAAGTCTTCTGATCTCTGAATCAAGTTTGGCAGTATCAAATCCTTGCCTGAATAGCTGATCAATGATCCTGTCCATGGATCTGCTATGTTGTTCATCAGCTTCTTTGATCATCTCATCCAATCTCTTCTCATCCTCAGTTTGTTCACCAAAACTCTTCTTTCTTTTGTAGGTAATGAGCTCTTTGCCTTTATTATCCTCCTTAGCTTCTTCCTCTTCAACTCTTTTCCTTTTATCATCCTTTACTGACTTAGACTCCCTCTTTTTGGTTGCATTGGGTTCAGGGGTTTGAATGTTAGAAAGGTGCTTTGACACAGCATCAGTCACAAGGGATTTAATATCTGAGGAGATCCTCTCATAAATGGTTTGATGGACAATAGATGTGATGATGGGGGTGATGAGAGGTAAGGAAGATTTGAAAACAGCAGCCATTTGTTCAGAGGGGTTCTCTCCCTGAGAAATGGTGCCTGAAACAGAGGCTGGTGGCTTGTTTGATTTGAGTGGCTCAGTGTTTGGTGAAGCTTCAACAAAAGCTGCCATCTGTGGGTTTATTGGGGCAGATGGACTTGATTCCTGAGACATATTTCTAAGCAGTTCTTTTAATCTACAAACCTCAGTCTCAAGAATGGTGTTTTGGGCTAAGACTGCAAAGAAAAAGCCTAGGTCATCATCAGTATAACCTGAATCAGCTGACCTCCTGAGTGAATCAGGATGAACATGTGCTGAGTGTAAATCAGTAATCACATGTGCCCCTTTGTCTTGGAACTGGGGACTTCCTGCCTCAGGAGCAACTCCTTCATTGGCAGTTGCCTCTGGTGAGGTCTTAGAGATGATACCTGCTTCATCCTGTTCATGTGTTGAAACAGGGGAAGGGGTAGCCTCACCAGATGTTCTAGTCTCCACATCTACACTAGGAGACTGAACTTTAGAATCCCTATGCTGTTGGTTATCAACTATATTTTGGTCCTCTCCCTCAGCTGTTGAGGTTTTCCTAGTAGTAACAGGTTTCTGGGGAGGGGTAGAGGAATGTAGCTAAGTCAGCACTTGTGCAATGACTGCAGTTGGGCTTGTAGGGGTGGTATCAGTGGGAGATGGGGGTGAAAAGGTTTGCACCTGGGGAGAGTGGTGCTCTTCAATGGCAATCTTCTCAAGTGAGATAGATTCCAGTAATGAGGATTCCCCAATATTGGTTGCATCAGGATCCTGTTGAGAGGATACCTGAGCGGTTTTAGCTGGTGGAGTCATTGAAACTACAAGGGGATTAAGGCTTGTAGTCTCATCCTGCGTTTGTGCTACAGGGCATCATCAGGGGACTCAATTCCCTGAGTAGCCTTTTTGGTTTTCTTTGGTTTTGGTTTGGAGGGGACTTTAGATTTCGAAGTGGGGGCTGTGGAATCCCTCTGCTTGGGTTTGAGCAGTTTGGCAGCCTCTTTGAGTTGTGGGTTTGAGTTGTGCCTGGAGTATACCTCTGGCAAAACCAGTAGAGCAGGGACTCCAAGGCCAACAAGGCCATCAGATTTTAATTGATTTAAAATTATTGCCATAAGAAACCTTGGATATAATATCCATCTATTTGCCACAGGTTTCAATGCCAAATCTTTCAGTTCCAAAAAGATAATATCAGAAAAATTTAGATTTTGATGTTCAAGGATAGAGTATAATACATGTTGCCATCTGGAGGACATTTGATCCCAAGAGGATGTTTTGGGAGCAAGGCAGACATTGATCATGTGAAATATGAGTCGCTCGGCATCGTGGAAGTGCTTCTTCAGGATGGTAGTAGCACTTAGGTCACCTTCATAGCCATGATTAGCAAAAGAAAGATCAATGGTGCCTTTGGGGTATTTGGTGGGATAGGTGGCATCATTCAGGTCTAGGGTTTGACGAATGATCTCAGGAGTGATGACCACCCGTTTCTGGTTGACAAACGACTGGAGAGTGATGGTGTCATCTTTCTCAGCAGTATGAACAGTAACGTTTGTCCAGAATTGGCACAGGGTATCGGGGTAGATGGTAGGATTTAAGAGAAAGGTTGTGCGGTATTGGGAATCAACCATCAAGTCAATAGCAGCATCAAACTTGTTCTAGAAAGGTGATTTGGTAAGGTGAGCAACACAGTTGTGTCGAGGTTTGATTTGCATGGTCGCCATTAATGGAAGATGAACGTTTGGAAAGTGGGTTATGAAAAGTTTGAAGTTAGGGTTAGGTATATATATAGGTTATGAAACGGCTGAGGGAAAACAACTCAAAGTGTTGGTGTTAGTCATCAGGTGTTAGAAAACAACTGAAGACATGGTTTTAACTTTCAGATGTTGTAAACAACTGAAGACTTGGTGTTGGTCATCAGAAGACTTGGTTTTGGCTTCAGTTGTTTGGAAATGAAACAGTAGTTGTCGTCAATTCACAAAGTTCAGCTGTTTCAATAACCTCAACACTTACTCATCAGATCATCTGATTTTCAGATGTTTCATTGGTCATCAGTACTTATTTATTATCAAAGACATCAGTAGTTTGAACTACATCAGTACTTTCTAACAAATGAAGTACTTCAGTACTTTTAAAGTAATTTAATCTTCAGTAGTTATAAAACTACTGAAGATAAGATGACTTATCAACACTTATTTTTAACAAAAGTATCCTAATGCTCATCAGTATTTATTGACTAAGAGCATCAGCAGTTGTCAAATTATTCTAGTTGCAGCATACCAAGCCTGAGTACAAGATTATGAATAGTTGCACTATCCAAAGGCTTAGTAAATATATCTGCAAGCTCATCAGCACTAGGCACAAACTTTGGATCAATCAGACCCTTTTCATAGCAATCCCTAATGAAATGATGTCTAATCTCAATATGTTTGGTCCTAGAATGCTGGACAGGATTCTTAACAAAACAAAGAGCTGAAGAACTATCCATTAATAATGGAGTCTTAGTCTCTGTAATGTCATAATCCAATAACTGATTTTGAAGCCAGAGTACCTGAGATGTACAGCTTGCAGCTGCAATATACTTTGCTTCAGCTATGGATGTAGCAACTGATGTTTGTTTTTTACTCTGCCAAGAGACCAAACAGTTGCCTAGAAATTGGCATCCACCAGAAGTTGATTTTCTGGCTAACTTACACCCTGTATAGTTACTATCAGAAAAAGCAACCAATTTACAAGAGTGCCCAGTGGAATACCATAGTCCTAGAGATTTAGTTCCTTGCAAATATCTAAAGATCCTCTTGACTGCAATCATATGGGAATCCTTAGAAGCAGCCTGAAATCTAGCACAGACACAAGTTGCAAATATAATATCTGGTCTAGAAGCTGTTAGGTACATCAAGGA
This sequence comes from Flaveria ramosissima, assembly GCA_025215565.1. Taxonomy (NCBI): domain Eukaryota; kingdom Viridiplantae; phylum Streptophyta; class Magnoliopsida; order Asterales; family Asteraceae; genus Flaveria; species Flaveria ramosissima. Next base: position 40,079,606 of record CM046040.1, on the reverse strand, counting down.
ACCAATCATACATCTGTAAAAAGTTTCATCAACTGCTTTACCTTTTTTATCAGCATCCAGTTGTGTGTTGCTGCACATGGGAGTAGAACAGGGTTTACATTTTGTAAATCAAACTTGGTTAACAAATCTTTTGTGTATTTTGACTGATGAATGGAAGTTCCTTCAGTCAGTTGTTTGATTTACAAACCCAGAAAGAACTGTAATTCTCCCATTGCACTCATTTTAAACTTTTGTTGCATCAATTTTGTAAATGGATCACACAACTGTGGATCAGATGATGCAAAAATAATATCATCAACATAAATTTGAACAAGGAGCTTATGCATGCCTGCTTTCTTTATGAACAAAGTTTTATCTATGGAGCCTCTAGTAAAATTATTTTGAAGAAGAAAGTTAGATAATGTTTCATACCAGGCTCTGGGTGCTTGTTTCAACCCATAAAGAGCCTTATCAAGCTTATACACCCAATCAGGGTGTTTATGATCTTCAAAACCTGGTGGTTGACATACATAAACTTCTTCTTTTATTTTACCATATAAAAATGCACTTTTGACATCCATTTGAAAAACTTTAAGGTTATGAAAAGCAGCATAAGCTAAAAACAATCTAATTGCCTCCAGTCTGGCTACAGGGGCAAAGGTTTCATCATAATCAATACCTTCTTCTTGTGAAAACCCCTGTACAACCAGTCTGGCCTTGTTCTTGACAATTTGGCCTTTTTCATCAGTTTTATTCCTAAACACCCATTTAGTGCCTATTGCACACTTACCTTGGGGTAGAGGAACCAGTTCCCACACTTGCTGTTTTTGAAATTGAAGAAGCTCAAGCTGCATGGCTTCAACCCATCCATTGTCCCTTAAGGCCACATGATAATTCTTTGGCTCTTGCTGACTGATGAAGAGAGCATAGAGACAGAAATTGGACAATTGATTTCTTGTTGAAACACCAGCATTAATGTCACCAATGATCTGGGACATGGGATGATTCTTCAATTCTTGATATGCAATAATATCTGTGCAAGTGTTTGTAGGAGATTCAGCAGCAGCAGATGTTGATGTAGACTCTTGAAACCTAGACTGAGATGGCAATTCAAATGAAGTAGAGGATTCAGAGATTTCATCAGCATTTGTTGTGGATGGAGCTGCTGAGGCTACAGGAACATCATGTGTAGTAGAAACAGGCAGATGATCACTACAACTTGCATTTGTATCTTCAGATGGAGAGAATGGAACTTCAGAAACAACTACAGGTGGAGGCTGATATGGAACATATTGCAGTATGTCCAAGTCAAACATCTCAACAGGGTTTTGAGGAATCTTGTCTTTTGGAGATTCATTAAACTTGACATGTAAAGTTTCTTCAACAATCTTTGTTCTGCAATTGAAAACTATGTATGCCTTGCAAGTAGATGAATACCCAACAAAGTACCCTGCATCCACCTTGGACTCAAACTTCTGAAGTATATTCTTTGTGTTAAGAATATAACATGGACACCCAAATGCTCTAAAGAATGAAATCAAAGGAGCCAAATGATGTAAGAGCTCATAAGGAGTCTTCATCAACCTTTGATTCACTAATACTCTATTCTGAACATAGCAAGCTGTGTTGACAGCTTCAGCCCAAAAGTTAGTGGCAAACCAGAGTCAGCCAACATTGTCATTGCGGCTTCAATAAGGGTCGTGTTCTTTCTCTCCACCACTCCATTTTGCTCTGGAGTTCTTTGAATACTATATTGTCTTTTGATTCCCTTAGACAAATAGAATTCATCAAGAGTGTGATTCCTAAACTCTGTCCCATTATCACTTCTCACACATTTGACTGGAAGTGAATATTGCTTTTCCACATGTAACACAAAATAGATGAACTTTGAGCAGCCTCATCCTTGGAATGCAAGAAGAAAGTCCACAAATATCTGGAGTAATCATCCACAATTACCAGACAGTACTTTTTCTTTGCCATGCTCATTACTCTCACAGGAACAAAGAGATCCATATGCAGTAATTACAAGCAGGCAATGGAATTAGGTTCTTCTATAGGAGGGAATGAAGCTTTGTGTTGCTTTCCTTTTAAGCAAGCTGGGCAGTTATCATCACACTTGAACTCCTTCAATGGCAAACCTCTCACTAAACCATGATGAATGAGCTGATTCATGTTCTTGAGATTCACATGACCAAGCCTTCTATGCCATAGTTCAGATTCTTGAGGAGAGGCTTTGGAGAATAGACATGGATGGCCTTTTAGATCAATTTTCTTTGATAGATCTAAAGCACATAATCTTCCAATCCTGTTGGCCTTCAGGAGAGTATACTCATCCAATATCTTGTCAATTTTGTGCAAAACTTTGGAAGACAGAATCCTACAGTTTTGACTTGTGAAAAGTGCAACATGCCCTTTATCACACATTTGACTGACACTCAAAAGATTGTATTTGAGGTTCTCCACATGGTTAACATCATCAAATCTTATCTCTCCATTTGAGACAAAACCCTTCCCAATGATGTAACCCTTGGCATCATTTCCAAATGAAACAAATCCCTTCTTCCTTTGGGAATAGTCATGAAGAAGAGAGCTGCTCCCTGTCATATGCATGGATCCTCCACTGTCCACATACCAGATGCTTCTTTGGCATGTTGAAGAACCCTGCATTTATCACAAACATTAGTTAGCCTTTGAGACCCAAACCTTTTTGGTTTTGGGTCTGTTTTCATCAACAGATGTTAAACTAACAGGTTGTGCATGATTAACAGCTTTTGAAGATGTAGATGGTGCTGAAAAGGATTCCTTGGATTTTGGCTTAGGTGTCCTTTTCAGTGGTTTAATCACAGAAACATCTAATTGGTTAACTCTCCCCAATAGATGTTGAACCATCATCACAAGTTGTGTCTGATTGGTTGTCAGAGTTTTCAACTCAGTTGACACATCAGCACTTGTAGATGATTTGTTCTTGTGATTCACTACATCCTTCTTTTGAAAAGACACAGACTTAGTCTGAGTTTTTAATATTCCCTGAGGAATATTTGCAGCTGTTGTTTGACAAACCCCTTCCTTCTTAGTGACTTTTTGAGAAAGCTTAGGTTTATCAGAATGAGATGATTGTGGGACAAACTTGGTTTGAAATTCATTTTTCATTTTATGCATTTCCTTCTTAATGATTTTCTCTTTATTGAATTTTAAACCCTTGTTATACCAGCATTCATCAGTCAGATGATTGAACAAACCACATATTTCACATGGCTTTCTTTTCATCTTTTCTTGATCAACTGCTGAAGTTGATGAAACTACTGAAGCTTTGTTCTTTAGTACTTTCTTCCTTTCAGTACTTTCGGGAAGTACTGAAGGATTTTCAACAACTGAAGATTTCTTCTTCAGAAGTTTTCTATCAGTACTTTTTAGAATCCTGATAGATTCCTCAGCAGTTGTCAAGGAATGCTTGTTTTCCTCTGATTTAAAATGCTCTTCAGGTGTTGTGTTTTGCCCTTCAGTACTTTGAGTACCTTGTGGAACAACACCTGAATTTCTCAGCCTCTTCTTGATCAAGTGTTTCGAAGCAGTGGGATCATCAGTTATTTGATTAACTGAGATACTCACACTATCTTCATCCTCAGATTTTGAATTATCATTTAAGGATGAAACACCTGATGATGTGGTCTGGGAATGACACTCTACCTCAGATTGTACTTCTAACTTGGGAGTAAAATATGTGGGAGGTATGGTATGATTATACCCAATCCCAAACTTCACATTGGAAGCAGTTTGCTTACTAAGAAGCATTTCAAATCCCTTGCATGATGTTACCCACCGTTCACAATCAACTTGGGTAGCTGCAAGTCTTTCTTTGAGATTCTTGTGATTTTCTAGAATGACATCTACCTTTGCTTTTTCATCAGTAATTTGACACTTAAGTTTATAAATCTCCTTATCCTTCTCTTTTAAAACAGACTCAAACTCAGCTTTTCTTTTGGAAATTGCTTTTTCTAGGTCAAGGTTTTGATTAATTAAAGCTACATTTGCTTCCCTAATAGAAACAAAAGCAGCTATGCATGATTCAGAACATAACTTGGCCTTAGCCTCAGAAGATACCTGTGGTACCTGTGATGATGAAGGATTTTCATCAGTAGATTCCAGGGCCATTATAGCAAGGTTTCCAAAAGGGTTTTCACCACCATGTTGACCAGGACCAGCAAATTGCTCAGAATAACCAGATACATCATCTGGTAGACTACTCCAGTCAACAACCTCAGGGGTGAAAAAGCTCTGATGAGACTGAGATTGAGATTGCTGATTTGTTGGAGATGGCTGAGGATCAGGTAGAGCATGTGGTTGTTGAGCCATGGGTACAGAAACTTGACCAGACTGAGGCATGTAAAAACATGGATAAGGATATGGCATGGGGCTTTGAAGGACAAAGTATGGAGGAGATGATTGATGTGGTGAATGATGATCAGAACTGGTAGAATGTTGCCCTTTGGATTGTGAATTATTGCTTGGAAAAGTCACAAAGGGTGCAGATGAGTTAGATCCAGATGATCTACACTCCCTAGCAAAATGTCCAAGTCTGCGGCACTTGTGACATCTCAACTTACTCTTGTCAAAACCAACCTTGGTTTTGCCAGAGAGACTAGAAAATTTCCTACCTGTTCTTTTATAAAACTTTTGAGATTTGATATTAATCAATGCCATTTGGCTCAGAATATCCATCTCTTCCAGATCATCATCAGCAATTCATTTCAAATCATCCATCATAAAACACAAATTATCAACATTAAAACCTGAGTTTCCCTCAACTCCAACAAAAGCATGATTTCCACTGTTTGAAGAGAAATCAATATGCTCATCATATGAACTTTCAGATGAAGCATATTCAGACTCATGACCAACCAAAGCAATGTTACCTGGTACAAATTCATCAGTGAGCTTTCCAGATGAAGATAGTTTCCTTTTCTGTTCTATCTCTCTCTCAAATGTTAAGAGTTTCCCATGAAGTTGGGTGAGAGATAGAGTATCCAGATTTGCACTAGAGCGTAGGACAATGGTGTAAGTGTCCCATCTCTCAAGCAGGGATCTGAGGAATCTGTTATTCATCTGGCTGTTTGTGTATTCATGTTGAACCATTTTAAGCTCAGAAATCAAACATCAAAACAGCTCAAACTGTTGAGTCAGTGTCTCACCCTTCCTATGAGAGAATGTCTCATATTGCTGGGCAAGGATTTCTCTGTTGTTTGCTAAGACCTCATCAGTTCCTCCAAATTGTTCCTTCCGAGCAACCCAGAGATCATAAGCAGTTTCATGATGCATGAGCCCAGAATAGATTTCATTAGGCAGTGCCATGGCCAGAATTCCATGGGCTTTAGCATCAATGTCAAACAGTTTTAAATCCTCATCAGAATATTGTTCATTCTTTTTAGGAACCATCTCATTGGTTTCAGGATTACTCACCATAGGCTTGTATGGTCCATGAACCACAGACTTCCAACAACCTGAACTGTTAACAGACAGGTGATGGAGCATTCGGTGTTGCCATATGTTATACTCACTCCTAACAAGCATTGGAGGCTTAGTTGAGGAGCCAGTATTGTGAGGATCATTAATTGAAGTAGTCATTTTCACTAATTCAATTGAATTCAATGAGATTTAAAATCGGTCTAGTTTGAAAAACTCAACAACACAAATTGAAAACACAATTAGAATCTCAATTAAATAACCGGAAGCAACAGGAAATCAATCTATATAATCAATTCTTGCAAAAATGCTAATTCGATCAACCTTTGCTATCAAAAGAGCAGTTTCAATGATCAATTGTTAGATCGATCAATGATTAACCAGCACTGATACCATTTAATAGGATCGGATCAATTAGATTTGAATTATGCAGCGGAAAATAACACAATAAGATCTAATTCAAGCAAGAAAGTAAGTAATGAATATGCAAATAATCAATCACAATTATAGAGAGAATATTTCTGTTAAAGGAATGTTTTCATTCACGCGTAATGCTTCGGTTAGAATACAGCTAGGTTAACATCCCTTATATAGAGGAATGTGACGTCTGCTGATGTCACTTGATAGTGACATCTAACATAATTTACAAAACAACTGAAATAAGCAAACTACTGAAATGTTCTCAACAACTGATCACATCTTAGAGAATGCTAAGTACAAATACATAAACTACTGACTTAAAACTACTGAAACAATAAACTACAGAAAGTTAAAATTACAAGTACTGAAAGGTAAAACCATCACAACTACTGAAGTTAACAACTTCAGCTGTTGTGACAACTGCTGATCACTCTGGTCAACTACTGAAGTTAACAACTTCAGCTGTTGTGACAACTGCTGATCACTCTGGTCTTCAGTCTTTGTCTTCAGTACTTCACCTTCAGATTTTGTCTTCAGTTCTTTACTTTCAGTCTTTGTCTTCAGACCTTTGTAATCAGCTGATGTCTTCAGCTGTTGTGATCTTCTTCAGCAGTTGTAATGTCTGTGGGACTTAGAGGTTTTTCTGATCAGTCTCATTGGTTCTTTTGGTCCAACAATCTTGCTAGATATGTTCGTTGTTTATCCTTTCGAAACAAAGAAAAATATTATATGTTTATGTATTTGTTATTTTAAGTTGTATTAGTAACAGTTATTTTCAAAAAACATCATCTAAAGTGGAGTACCTACGAAAATTAAATGCTAGTATGGTAATATATTTACGAATAATGGCAATGCCGTATCAAATGACAAATATGCCACTTTTAATAAACAATAAAATATAACAAATTAGTCATCCACTACATTTAATATTTAGTTGAAGGTATGTTTCTTAACATCAAAAAGTACACATCGTGTTTGTACTCAGAAAAATGATATATCCTCACACAAATCCTTGATGATATTTTGACCTGAATATATAACAGTCCTATGATACTGAATCTGAAAAGTGAAAACCCTGGATCAATAATTAAATGTGAAACCGTAATGTAAATAAACAAATGCTAAAATTAAAGGTGGTTAAAGGAGATGGAACAAACTGGCAATTTAGTGGTCTGAGGTAGAACATATAATTGTATTCTTCAAAAATAAAAAAATATAAATATGTAACAATAGTTATTCCACTGGAATGATAAAAATATGAAATAAACAAAGTAATGAAATCAACATGCTTGCGTAGAAAGGATCATTGCATGCCAATATGCTATAACGGAAAGGTTATTGATATCAAAGTAATAGAGTATTTACCTGTTTCATCTCAAACAAATTGCCAAGGTTGAGCCCCTTAGACATTGAAATCAACTCAAAAGCATTCATGGCTGCTGGATTTTTTATCTTTTCTTTTGTTGATTTCTAAGAGCATACACAAACAACACAACAATAACTTTTGTATAAATATAGTGTTGGATTTACTTGATAGAAATCGATAACAATAGAGTATGTACATTCCCCTATATATACATGAGGAATGTCGATTGATAGGATAACTACCACTAACCGCAAATCTTTCTAACTTATACTTTACATATAATTACATAATAATGTCACATACATAATAATTATAATATACTTAGGATATCTTTGATGATAAAGATTATGGTCCAAAATTGCATCCCCTAATCTTTTAATCATCAAAGTTTATCTTCTTCCTACTCCTCATCGCTGCTTGAAGTCTTGGAGCGTTTCTTAGGTGGCAGGTCTTCTTCCTTCCAGGTCTTATGCTCATTCCTTGCTAACTTCTTCACTATTTCTTTTAATTCAATGAGATTCTTTCTTTCTTTGAACTCTTGAATGATAGCAACCTAACACTTCTAAATACTTGTAGTATGCCATCTTCAAATCTTCCACGATCAAGTCTCCATCTTGTATTTTAGACACACCAAATGCATAACCCATGTATATTGCGATTTGCACCAATAAATTATGTTCATTAACCAATTTAAATCCAACAACTTTCTCGACTGTCATGAAGAGATCTAAGAGGTTAATGTTTCTTCCAAGATAATCACAAAGTGGGATTGGAATATAAAGGTTAAGATTTAAGAAATCTTTAATAAACCAAGATATTATTCGGTTGACTCTTGTTCGAACTTTCCTTTATGAACTTCAACTTGGGTGGCAATTTGAATTAAGTCAAAGAATGTTAGACTATCTTTCACTGTAGGTTTTCGAGTGGGATATAATATTGATCCCTTTTTTCTAATAGTACTTGCACCATCTTTATCATAATTATTTGAGAACATTTCAAAGTGATTCCAAAACATATTTCTTTCGTAAACTTCATCAACTTTATCACTGACTGGGTGTGAGAATGATATTCTCTGTTGATGTGAATCAACAAGGACCGAATATGATGATTGAGTCAATGATTGTAAGGCGGAATCAAACAACCAAAGAACATTGAATGCAAAAATACTCATAAATGCTCTTTATATTAATGGAGGTGATTGGTTACAATGAATGCTAGGGTTTGAGCATTAAACAGTAACAATACACCTTTAGAACATAAGACTAAATAAATTATTCTGATTGTCTAAAATGTCTATCAATAATCACCTCACATACGAGGACTTCTATTCTATTTATAGGCTGACAAGATGTCTTTTACAAAAAGACTAAACTACCCGTGACCTATACATCAGAGAACTAGTCTAAGTACAAAAGTCTTCATCAGCATTTCTTCTGTTCATCTTCAGCACTAGTGTTTGGTCATCAGCATTGACAAATGCGGATGAACAAACCCTTAAGCGCATTTGTTGCTGAACATCCGCATTAGTAAATGCGGATGTACAAAGTATTTGTGAGCATTTGTTCAGCTATTCGCATTTGTTAATGCGGAAGAACAAACACTTGTTAGCATTTGTTCTATGGTCATCCGCAAATGCGGGTAGACGACACATGTCTTCTATTCTTTATGCAGATTCCTCATCCGCATTGGTTCTTGGACTTGTGGGATTTCTAGCAGAACAACCATCAACCCACCACTTGAATTGGTATGAATGATCCTTTCAGGGTGCAACAATACTCCCCCTAAGGATTATAAGGGTTTGATGGTGGATGAGGTAGTGAGGATTCTGCTGGGTCTTGTGCAGCTGGAGAGGAGACTTGTGGTTCTGTAAGTGATGGATCCAAAATGGCCTTTATCATGTTGACAAAGTCATTGGCTTCAGACATCTTTTCTCTATTCAGCACATGAATCTTCATCTGACTCATAGTGTGAATGGCTTCAATGGGCAGCTTTCTCAATGAGATAGGCTCCCAGATGGACACAATTGACAGTCCATCTCTATGTATTAGAAGATATTTGTCCATGTCCACCTCTAGCTTCACAATATTTCCCAATTGCAAAGGAGTTTTTTTCTTCCTCCTTTGCTCTCTCTTGGCAATGATTCTGTCAAATGCCATCTTCAGGATCTTTATGCACTTTAAGAAGAAGTGCATGTCAGCTTCTCCCAGCTTATTGTTTATCTCTCTGAAGTGCCTTGTGTATATGTAGTGGATATAATATTCATCTAGCAATCTCACTTCATATGCACTAAACAATCTGATCTCAACACCTACTTTTCCTCCCCATCTTCTTTCAACACTAACTCATATGTATTTTCATCATAATAGACATTTGAGATTGGTTTGGAGGAATGAGTTCCAACTACTATCTTTCTCTTTAATGATTCAGTTGGCTTCACCTTGAGCTCAGGGAATACCACTTCTTCAGCTTATTTTGTCTTTTTCTTCTCAACAGGGTTAACAAAAGATCTATCTTTCCTCATACATATAGCCTTGAGAGATTTGAAGTTGTCTGTTCTTTTAAACATCCTCAGAATATCTTCAAACTCATAACCCCTTAACATAGCCTTATGATTAATTAATTCTAGATTGGCTAGTTCTTTTAGATCATGGATCTCAAGGGAGTTCACCAGAGCAGAGTACTATGTGACGAATTGGACAAACCCTAAGATCCTTTTGACCATAAACATATTCCACTCACTGTCATACTTTCAAGAAATTATCTTCTGATTAGTCTTGCCCTGGGGAGTAAACACACCTCTGATCATCTCTGCAGTAGTGAGCCCTTCTTGAAGTTTTAACTGTGAAGGCTCAGCAAACCACTCAGGATATCTATGCAAAACAGGTGCCAAAGAGTCATGATCTCTATGGGTGAGCTGCATATCTTGTGCTGAGACTCTGGTTCTTTTCTTTTTCCAGTTTCTTCAGCCTTTCTTTCTTCTCATTGATCATCCTAAGGATAGCAGCCCTTAGGGAATTTGTCTTCATATTGCCTAGTTTTCTCTTAGTGAATCCTTGATCAGACAGATAGTCCTTCATTTCCCTATCAGTCATACTGTAGGGATCATGATACAGTGGTTGAGGAGTTGCAGTCTGCTTCGCCTTTGAAGAGAATTTGACCACTGGAGCTTTGGGTGGATGAGTCTTTTCAAACCTAGTCTCATGTGTCGGGTCCAGTAGTTTTTTTAGCTTTTCTTCTTCTGCTATTATCCCCTCATAAGTCAACCCGAATACCCCATCAGGATCATACGTGTGGTAAATTAAAAACATGGCCTTCACCATCAGATCATCAGATTTGGCTTTTTCCACTATCTCATGCACTGATGACTCCTCCTTCACAGGGCTTTCCCTAGCTATTGGTTCATCAACCACATAGCCACCCTCTATCTCTCCTTCCAGATCAATGAATTCAGCCTTCTTTTTCAATTGGGCTTCAGCTTTTTCATGTTCATCTAAGAATTCAGCAATGGCAGCAAGGCTACGGGTATCATCTTTTTGTTTTTTCTTAACTGGTTCTTCTTCTTCTATTGGTCTTTTGCCCTTTGCCTTTTCAGATAAATATTTCCTCTTTCTGGTATATGTTTGCATTCTTGAACCAGATGAGGTTTCAGCCTTTTCAGCTTGTTGGGGCACTTTCTCAGCCTCTTTCTTTTCTGTTTCATCAACTGCAGCTACTGATTCTTCTCTTTGTTGTTGTTCTTCATATAATTTTCTTATCAACTCCTTTTGTTCATCAGATAATGATACAACAGGCACAATTTGCAAACTCAATTCCTTCTCAATTGGGACAGGAGATTGAGGAATGACTACTATTGGTTTAGCAGTGCCTTTGATCAACAATGAAGTCCCAAAACTCATCATCTATAATGCATTCTTCTACAGTAAAGATGTCAAGAGCTTTGATCATATCACCACTCTCCCCTGATGAACCTTCATCACTATCATCTTTATCACTATCTCTTTTTCTTTTCTCTTCTCTTTTATCACCCTTATCATCTTTTTCTTTTTTTGCTTCTTGTTTAATCATGACCAATAGCTCTAACTCTGAGACTCTCTTGTTTAGAGATTCTATCTGTTTTTGCAGGTCTATGATTATATCAACTTGCTCTTCAATCAGCCCTTCCTGTTCTTCCATAGCAATGGTTTGGATGGCTAAAGTGTCAACATGACCACTTACTTCATCCCTGGAATGCTGAAGAGCATCCTTCAAACTTTCAATCTCTTTTTCTTTCTCTTTCTTCTCAATCCCATATTTTTTTCATATCTTTTAACTCCTTTTCCTTTCCATCCAACTCCAGAAGTCTGTCTTGAATGATACAAGATCTTCTATTCAGCAGTTTCTCCATCTTTGCTACTTTCTGTAGCAGTTTTGAGATCATCTCATCTTTTTCATCAGGCCTGTTTACCTCTGATTCAGCAACACTTTCAGATGGAACAGTCTCAGAAGTAACTTGCCTAACAGGCATCTGTGTTTGATTATCCTCCTCATCAGATGTTGATTTGGATTCCTCTAAAAAGCTGGCAGAATCACCATACTCAATAGGCTCAGTAGTAGCAGGGGATGAATGAACAGGAGATGTAGGTGAATGATGGATTGGTGAAATATGGGGTGAGTGTATGGGTGATATGTGGAGAGATGATGGATTATGTTTGTGGAGATGGGATTGGTGATCTATAAGGTGAGGGTATTGGTGTGGGCATAAAGGGTGAGGCTATATCAGCTTCATGGACAGAAGGCCCAGTGTGAAGATCACCCCCAACATCAACCTGGGGTGACACAGGCCTCTGACCTTCATCCCTTTCAACAGCATGCTCATCAACAGTTTGTTGATCATGAGCAGCTTGTTCTTCTTCTCGATCAGGCTCATCAACAGGAGCCTCTTGTTCTGGTTCTTCTATATTCTCATCTTGATTGATCTGTTGAATCATCCATGGCAGTAGAGGGAATAATATGCCACTGTAACAATTCTTGAGATCTCTTTTCTTTATATACTTGTAGGACTTAGCATTGTAGTAAGGAATATCCATCACTGGTGCCACATGCACTATGTTAGGAAATGATTCATTGATGAAGCATTGTATGAATCTTGGGTAAATTAAGAACATGTGTCTTCTGCCCTTTTGGATGTTAGAGACCAAACCAATAAAAATATAGGCTGACATGTTAAATGGTTGGTTAGTGCACAGAGCAGATATAGCAGATGATGTAGTGACAGAAATGTCATTCCATCCAGTTTTCCTTTTGGACAAGCAGTGTTGGAAGATGTGAATTAGGAATCTCCATTGCAATTCCACTAGCCCTTTGACTATCTGCTTTCCCTCATATCCTCCTTCATAGCCAATGTTGGCAAAGGTCATAATCTCATCATCATCCAACTCTAATGGAGTGTCTGCATCTTCACCAAACTATAGACACTGTCTCATAGTTTGTTAAGTGATGGCTAGAGTGTAATCTTCAGTAATTCCTCTTGAAAGAGTCCTTACTCCATCTATATCAGTCACTCAGCAGTTCCCCAAAATGATCTTATGAAGTTCTCATAGATAATTGGTCTGACAGTAACAGCATGAGCCACTCTAGTAGTCAAGATGAATCTGATCATGTCTCTTAAACCTTCTGCCTCAGGTACATCAGGGTCAAGATAACCACTGACATTTTGGAGCTTGCTCCATGTAAGGTTAGCCATTGTAACTTGCATTAGAGGCATGTGAATTAGAATAATGAACAATAATTATCAGAATGTTTATCATAAATCAGAATGAATTTTCTCAGTTTGACTTTTCATGGTTAAAATTGAGTGTTCATAGGTATTGTTTCATAAGAGTTTGACCTAATCTGATTTAATGATGCATGATCATTTTTATTGAGTTATTCATGGTTGTATTGATCATCTTTTCTGATTTTAACCCATTTCAATCCTTGGAATCAACTTTTGTTTTCAACATTTCAATTTCAGAGTTACCCTGTTCATGCGATGAACAGAATTCAAGAAAATCACTTGTTTGTTGTTTATCTTCATAATTATCAAGTTATTGTCAGTCGAAAATGTCAATGATTCCATAATATCAGTTTGATTTTTCATGTTTCTTTCATGAACTGATGTTCTAAGTTCATCATCAGTGTGAATGTTCAACGGTTTTTTAGGTTATGAACATTGAAGATTTTCACCTCTTTTCGATACTACTGTTGTAATGAATCGAAGCTGAGGAATATTGAGGTGAATAGATCTTAAAACAAGGGTTTTCGGTGATGGAGATGATGATGAATGAAGAACAGTGATGACTGCTCGTCGCACTTTTAAGTCTTTTAATTTGAAAAGTATTAAATGACCTTCTGATTTGGGTTTATATAGTCGATTTAATGACCTTTGCAAATGTTACAAGTTTTAAAACAAATGCGGTCAATTTTTAAATTCACTGTAGCAAATGCGGAAGAGTTTTTGTCATCAGCATTTGCGTACTGTTACAAATGCGGAAGAGTAAAAACTTAACAACATTTGTTCACTGTAGCAAATGCGGTTGAACAAAGTTGGTTAGCATTTGTTCACTGTAACAAATGTTGTTGAATAAAGTTGTTCAGCATTTGTTCACTGTAACAAATGCGGTGGAGCAACTTCCTTTGTCCACATTTACTTCAACAAATGCGGCAGTGCAATAAAGTTGTCCGCATTTCTTGATTTTCATCATCATGACTGTGACAACCGACCCCCAGGTCGTTATTCTAACCCTAATGAGTACTAATAATAGAAACAATCTAACTCTATTAGTGAATTTGGTATCATCTTTTGCTATTTGTTCCATTTTATGATTTTATGTGATTTTAGTGACTTTTAGTTAATTTGAGGTTTACCTTTTTGAACTTAGTGTTCCGGGAAAGTCAATTAGTCACCCCTACTACAAAATCAAATTATTATTGAAACAATTAAAGTGTGTGCCTACACACTAAAATTTTCGGCTAAATGCATGCATCATGCACATGAGACATCAACTAACTAAATTTTACCACCAAAAATACTACCCAATACTACAAATAATACCACTACACATAATATTATTTAGCATTTAAAATTTAAATTTAAACCCCCACAAGAGGCCAAAATCGGCCGCCCCACTCTCCTCCACTCCCCTCTCTTCTACACCACCACCATATCCACCACTCTCCTTACATGCACCACTTACACCTTTCACTCCTCTCATATCTCCCTCACATTTTTGGATTCTCCAGCAGAAACACACACACACTCCATGATTTCTCTCTAATCACAGCCTCATTCTCGAAGAACAACACCATTCCATCCTCGGCCAAGCTCAAGAACCGTAAAGGTGAAGTTGTGGGTGCTCTTGGGTACATGGTTCTCACTAGTTTGGCCTTCTCCAGCCTTGCTCAAGATTCTCCAGCCTTGTCCAAGGAGTTTCGAGCCATTCAAGACCATCTACACTCTCCAAAACGTGAACAATACCAAGTGTAAGCTTCATGTCACCCGAAAATGGTCATTTCATGTGTTTTCTTCACTTCTCTTTTAAAAACACCTCCTCTCTTTGTTGTAGCAGAAACCCGACACCATTATCTTGTTATTGAGGAGCTTTCAACTTCACAAAAGGTATCTCACATGTTATATTGGTCATTCTTGAGGTGGAAACCGATTTCCACCATGAAAACCCTCTTTTTGGGTGTTTTGCACCTTCTAACTTGTAAATCTTATAACCCTTGAAAACAAAACTTGTAATCTGCTTGCTAAAGGTTTAATGGACTCCTAATAACTTGTTTTAAAAGTACAAAAGGTTATATAACTCGAACATGTGGTTATTGCACGGGCTACACCTTGAAAACATTCTTTCTATATGAAATAACCCTATCTAAGCACTTGTTTGAAAACCCTCTCAACCAAGGCTCATAACCTGCATATGAACGACTTTGGAACACCTTAATAATCTGATATTAAAGTTAAATAAGGTTTGGTAATGTTTAAACACATGCTATAAGGATTTACACATGTGTTATGGTTGGTTATGGCTAAATCACTAAGTTTATGATTCATTGTTGTATTGGATGACCTAGCCGTGAGTTTGGGACATGATTTCAGAAAGTTTTGATGAATATTAAGTGTGTGATAAATGGTTAATCTCTGGAAATTTAAGACATGTTAAGATTTAACCCACTTTAGTCATTTTCGGGACCCGAAACATGGTAAAACAACTTCAAAAATAATAAAACATGGATTTAACCATCTTAAAAAGTATTCCAGGCTTAATAATGGTTAATAAAGTATTCTGGAGTCAATGGGTAATTTAAATGGTCAAAAGAATAAATTAAATGGCGTTTTAACTAGAAACGGGTATTAACCGGGCGACGTTTTTGAGAAAAATCCAAGAAAAAGGGGTTTAAAGCTAAGATTTATAAAAACCATGTTATTTCAGCAAGTTAAGTGTTAAAAGACCTAAAGGATTTGAAATATTGGTCAAATAAGCTTTTAAATGGTCAAATTCGGTTAAAACACGTTTTAACGGGTTAAACGTAAAAACGAGGCTTTCAACTATTAGAGGAAAAATTTCACATTTAAAGGACATGAAACTTATAAAAATTTCCTTGAGATGATACCTACTGGTCCAAAACTCAAATTTATGGAAATCCTAAATTAACCGTTAAAACTCTCCGGTTTTACCGCAACCGGGAACGTTGAACGCATAGGTTTTAAACCTGATCCATATTCTGGAAATTTGGAACACTTGCTCAATAATAAGTCAATTTTTACTCTAAGAACCTGACTTTTGGTCTTAATTTTCATAAAGAACAAGAAACCAAACTTGAGGGTAGAAACTGTCAATTTTGAAACTTGAGGGACTAAACTGTAAAATTTTACCAAACTTTATAACCGACTCTTATGAAACTAATAATCACTTGAACAGCATATTTACCCTATATCCTTAACCTAATGATGTAAAATCCTAAATTATATGGGAAACCATGACTTTCCATAAAAGGAAACTTTTTATACAAACCCTTATGGAATCAAAGCCTTATCCGACAACTAAATTTTTGACCCACTTGTTGCACCTTAAATAAGTTTAGAGCAGTAGCTTACCACTTAATATATACATGATTAGGGTGCTAGACTTGAGACATTCCCGGCACACGAAGAGTTATTTTTGGCTTAACACCTATGGTGAGTTCTAGTGATCCCCTTTTTACTACTGCTTTGGGGTGAAACATGCTCTGTTATTTATGAACTATGATTGTGCTTTACTTGGTGATTGTATATGGGATTTATGGTTACCTGTTGATACTTATATCATGATCATTAATTCTTTCGTGAACCGCTTGTTTTATATGGATAGATCTATTTGGGGAATCCCCCACACACAGTGGCTTCCGTTCTAGGAAGGGTACCCCATTGAGATCCTGAGGGGTCGTTTGTGGCATGTGAAAGGTTTTGTTAAGAAACTATGGTGAACCATCCGGGCAGGTATGGTACACTGGTTTGGGGCTCATTTCTTCCTTCACGAATAGCCGGTTAAACACAACTTTAGAAGAGGCCAACCGGGACTGAGTGCAGGGTTGATTATGATTCTCCCAAGATGTTGAAACTATGATTCATTTCTTTTTATAAAATGAGGATTTTGTTAAGTCCATTTTGTTTTTAAACTTTAAGCACTTGAATTCACCAACTTTTTAGTTGACACAAATTTCTTTTTGAGCATGTTTCAGGTAATTTTTGAAGAGATCCTAGCTGATGTGAAGACCTAGACTTGTCCCCGTGACCATGGCATTGGCTTATTTTACTTAATGAACAATTTGAACAATTTACATTTATGTTGAGCAAATACAATTTGTCTCTATGTTGGTTGTATAACTCATTTGGGGGCTGGATCTGTTCTAGCCCCAGTATCTTTTGAAAACTTTTAATGCCATGTGATATTCTCTCCTTTGAGCTCTTGTAATGGTTTGTTTCCGCTGCCATATGTTGTTGCTAGTCTGTGACGTCCCACCCTACCTGGGCCCGGGGTGTGACAATGACAGAAGAGATTAAGCACATTGTTTATTCATTTTGATACACATGAAAAGTTTTGTTGATGTCAACCACTTTTAGGAAATGCGGATGAGCAAAAAGAAATGCGGCAGTACAAAAGTTTACCAAATAAACAAATGCGGTTGAACACTTTTGTCCACATAGGTTTTTAATACTTCAAACTTTTATGTATACTTCTTTGAAACAAATGCGGTAGACTTAACTTGTCCACATTAGTTTCACTTTGTTTCAAATGATATAAAACAGTTACCCGCATTGGTTATATGCATGGGTTACCTCCACCCTCATTAACCAATGCACTTTCCTAAATTAATATTTGAACTTAATCAAATTAATGGTTTAGCAGATTGAATTCTTTTCTGTTTTCTGCTAATCTATTGGATGTTATGAAAAACTGTCTTTGACTGACTTGTCTCTTATGAAGTTTTTGACTGTGGCTGTTGTTGGGGTTGTCAATTCTTGCTTGGATTGACTTGTATATCAGATGTGATATAAGTTTCCCATTGTTTGACTGATCTTGGACTTCTTATGCTTCCAAGAATCTACATAAGCTGAGATACTATAGTATAACTTCTGCACCAACACAGTCAGTTTCTTTTTTATTTGTTTTATAAGTTTTAAGAAAGTAAATATCTATACAAGCTGATCAAAATTTTAAATTACTCCACCTAAAGTTTATATCCAGAACTAGATAGAAACTTTAAAGATTTAAAACTTTTGAACATGAAATATTTTTGATGTTGTTGTTTTCTGATTTAAACATGAAGAGGAAGTATACCTTTTCTTGGGATCATATCAATCTTACATTACACGTGCACTCTTTCGTTAGTAAAATAGACATGTTTATGATCTTATTGATTGAAGGTATGTTTGTCCTCTTAAACTCATACCTGGTTAATATTTTCATGCTTGTGATATTTATCATGTTTTGGTTGATTTGATTATTAGACATGTACCTCACACACAAAAGCATGGTATGATCAACCATCCTCATGTAATGCATAGTAGAACTTTTTCACAACTTGCTTGACCAGGTCACTTAAAGTATGAGATCTCATTTCCAGTGATCCTCATTGGGATTCTTTTACTTTGATCCTTTTCATGATTTGATCCATATTGGAATTCTTTTTCACTTCACTTTGGAAGGTGATCCATGATGGGATTCTTTTTGTTCATTCACAAGGAATGTATTCTTTTGTTGATTCATCCAATTTGGATGCGTTCCTCATTGGGAATCTTTTGGATCATTACATCAGCACTATGTGCTTGTTTCTTCAGGTCTTTGCTCAGCAAAATAGAGAAGAAACTGATGTAGGTGAAAGAGATTCATAGAATATCATTACCTGGTGTGTTTAGGTTACTACACAGCCGGATTATTTGTGACAGCTGCTATGTTTTCAATGTGAATTGGAGTGTGCATGAAGTTAAAACCATAATCAAGCATCTGGTTTTGAATCTAGAGAACTTTAGAGCAACAGGTTGATGCTGCTATATACTCAGCTTCTGCTGTTGAAATAGATACGTTTGTTTGCTTCTTGCACTACCAGGAGACCAGTCTGGGACCAAGAAATTGACAACCGCTAGAAGTGCACTTCCTATTGAAGTTGCATCCCTCGTAATCACTATCAGTGTAGGCATAAAGATTGAAATCTCCTTTCTTTGGATACCATAATCCAAGAGCAGGCTTGCCCTTAAGATATCTGAATATCCTTTTGACAACATTCACATGAGATTCCTTAGGATCTACTTGATATATGGCACACACACAAACACCAAACGTAATGTCAGGCCTACTGGATGTTAGAAACATAAGTGAACAGATCATAGATCGATAGTGAGTCTGATCCACTGATTTGCCTTCTGGATCTGGACCAATCTTTACTTTAGTATCAACAGGTGTTCTGATAGACTGACAATCAGCAAGGTGGAATTTCTTCAACATTGTTATTTTGATTGATTAATGAAGATTTCGTCTGGTGTATGTTGGACTTGCACTCCTAGAAAGAATGTGAGTTCACCCATTGCACTCGTTTGGAATTTTGAATGCATAAGATCTTCAAAATATTTACAGAGTTGCTTGTTTGTTGAGCCAAAAATGATATCATCCATGTAGATCTGGACCAGCAACATATCTTTTCCTCTTCTCTTTCTGAGGAGAGTCTGATCAATCTTTCCTCTTTCATATCCATGTTCAAGAAGAAAAGATGATAGAGTCTCGTACCACTTTCTTGGGGCTTGGTGAAGACCATACAAGGCTTGGTCAAGCTTGTACACCCTGTGTGGAAAATCAGGATCTTCAAATCCTGGTGGTTGACTCACATAGACTTCTTCAGCAATCTTTCCATACAGAAAAGCACACTTCACATCCATTTAATAAACAGTAAACTTTATGGATGTTTAGTATGCAAGAAAGATTCTTATTGCTTCTAATCTGGCAACAGGAGCAAACACTTCATCATAATCAATTCCTTCTTCTTGTGTATTCCCCTGAGCCATTAATCTTGCTTTATTTCTGATGACAATCCCTCTATCATCAGTTTTGTTTCTGTATAGCCATCTGGTACCGATAGGGTATTGTCCTTCGGGAAGATCTACCGGTTGCCATACTTCTTGCTTCTTGAATTGCAACAATTCTTCCTGCATTGCTTCAATCCAACTATTGTCTTGAAGAGCCTCTTTGATAATTTTGGGTACTGTTTGACACAGAAAGCAAGAGAACAAATAGATGTTTGCAATGCTTGACTTGCTTCTTGTTACCCGTTCATTAAGTTCACCAATAATGCTTTCTACTGGATGATTCTTGTGTATTCTAGTGGTTGAAATTAAGTCACCAGTAATGGTTACATCAAGATTGGAGACATTCAGATCATCATGGTGAGAGGCACCTTCATCTTGTGATGTTGGAGAGTTATGGAAACAATCAGAAACTATTCCAGTGACTGCTTCAGCATTAGCAGCACTTTGATTACTTCCATCATTTGAGCTTCTTTTAGTTTTAACTGGAGGTGTAGCTTGATCTTGATTTTTGAATTAAGTAGATGGGTCTTCTAAAGGAGATGGTAACATGCTAGGACCAGCTTCAGTTGAAACACTTTGATTTTGAGATGGTTGTCTGACAGGATCAGCTTGTAATAGAACATCTTCATTCTGTTGCTCAGAAGAGGTTGGAGGAACCATTGGAAAGTCATTTCTTCTTTCTACTCCTAAGAAGGTTCTGCTGAATGTATGTTTCCTGAATCAGACAAGTGAAATTGATCAAAAGATTTTAAAAATGAGTCAATATCAAACAACCAGTCGGGACCATTTGTTGATTTGGGAAATGAATGTTCCTTGAATTGAACATTAGTTGATTCATTAATAATGTTTAATCTAGGATTAAACACTCTGTAAGCCTTTGAAACAGAAAAATAACCTACAAAGAATCCTTCATCAGACTTAGATGAAAATTTTCCCAAATAGTCTCTGGTGTTTAATACTAAGACAAGACTACCAAATGACTTGAAAAATCCAATAAATGGTTTTCTATGAAAAATCCAATAAATGGTTTTCTATTGAAAAATCCAATAAATGGTTTTCTATGAAAAATCCAATAAAGCAGTTAACACATCATGCTTTTACAATCAAAGTTCTATTTTGTACAAAGCACGATGTGTTAACTGCTTCTACCCAAAAGGTAATTGGCAGTTTAGCATCGGCTAGCATTGTTCTTGCTGCTTCAATCAGTGTTATATTTCTCCTTTCAGCTACCCCATTTTGTTGAGGAGTTCTAGCTACACTGAATTGATG
The DNA here is from genome assembly GCA_025215565.1 of Flaveria ramosissima. Lineage (NCBI taxonomy): Eukaryota > Viridiplantae > Streptophyta > Magnoliopsida > Asterales > Asteraceae > Flaveria > Flaveria ramosissima. Next base: position 40,058,532 of record CM046040.1, on the reverse strand, counting down.
AGCAATGCCTTTGGTTGCACAAAATGAACTCATATCTTCATTTTTAAATTTTGTCCCATTATCACTTTAGATTGTTTTGACCTTATGATCAAGTTGGTATTCAATTTTTATGATAAAACCTTTTATTAGTTGGGATGCTTCATTTTTATGAAGTAAGAAGAAGATTCATGTAAATCTGGAAAAGTCATCAATGATCACCAAACAATACTGTTTCTTTCCAATAATCATAACATGAGTTGGTCCAAAAAGATCAATATGAAGTAGCTTCAATGGAGAATTGTTTGTGTTCACCAGCTTTGGCTTGTGGGAACACTTATGTTGTTTCCCTTTCAGACACGCTGAACAGTGATCAATAAAGTGAAATTCTTTTTGAGGTAAACCAATGACATGGTTTCCCTTGACCAATTTGTTCATATTTTTGAAATTGGTGTGTCCCAAACATATGTGCCAAAGCTATGACTCATCAAAAGATGCTTTTGACAGAAGACATGTTTCTTCTTTTGGTGTAGCAGAATTTAGGTATAAGATATAGGTGTTATTCTTCATCAGAGTCTTCAAGAAAACCCATTCTTCAGGAATTTGAAATGCTGGTTTCAGAATGTAGCAATAAGTGTCAATGAAGTGAGTTGAATATTTCTTGTCACAGATCTGAGACACGCTAAGAAGATTGAAATTCAGTTGTTCACAGTAGTTCACTTTATCAAAGCTCAGCATCCCATTCGTCACAGATCCTTCACCAGTTATTCTGCCACCTTGTGAATCTCCTCCAAATGCCACAGTAGTTCCTTGTATATGCTTGAAGTCATGAAGGAGGGAACGATCTCCAGTCATTTGTCGGGAGCATCCACTGTCCACGTACCATAAGCTATTGGACCTGTACGGTTTACCCTGCAAGCACAAAAGAACTAATGAGAATATGGAACCCAAGCCATGATGGTCTTGGGTTTCCCGTTCCTATCCATGATTGTAACTTCTTGGTACTTTTCTCTAAACTGCGACTTAGAGGGATGTATTCTGGGAGATTTCTGATGATATCTTGCATGTTTTATGTCATCCATTTCAGCTGAAGAGTCAGAAGAATATTGAGACCTTTGGTCCCTGTTTCTTTAAAGAAATCTGACCCGTTATTGATTATCAAACATCATTTTTGATTTATAAAGATCATGTGTTTGTTTGATGTTGTGATATTTGTTTCTTTGAATTTTCTTCAACTCTTTTATATTACCCATATCATTATCAAACCTAGAAGTCCTAGATTGATTATTATTAAAATGACTTCTGATTTTGGGTTTCACAAATGATATTGGTGAGATTGGCTTGTTTTGGGGAATTCTCAACCCTTTTTTCTTGAAGAAACAACAAAATGTATTGTGGTTCGTCATATCACAAACTAAACAATATTTATAAAATAGTAGTTTTTGGTGGAATGATTGTTCATGTCACAAATTGAGCAGTATAGATTGAAATAGCACTCATCTGTACTGTGATTAGACATTTCACACATGTCACAATACATGTGTTTGTCTCTTGATGCTGATCTTGATGTTGAGGCCTCAGTAGATTTACATGTTTTCAACTAAGTCACAACCTTTGATTTTGATGAGGAAGCAAGATCAGCTTTTTTAGTAGTTTGTTTCACAACACTACTAGGTTTGTCCTTTCTAGATTGTTTATGCTTCCTTACCCTTCTTCTTACCTCCGTTTCTAATTGATTTACATGTTCTTTATTACAAATGTCAAAACCAACTCCTTGTTTTGATTTTGAAGATTAAGGATCTGACTTGATTTTTGTTTTTGATACCAGTGAAATTTTGTTTTTCTTTGGCAGTGAAACTTTGTCTGATTTGATTATATTTTTTGAAGATTTGATCTCACAATCAGAACTGCTTTCAGCAGAAGGTTTCACTGAAGCCTCGGTTTTCTTCTTTTCTTTTGAAATTGCAGGAATAAAATTCACAAAGGGGACATTGGCTTTGATTGGGCTTTTTGGTTTGCTGACATTTACTATCTTGCCTGAACACTCCTTGATTTTAATTGGATGACCTAATTTAATTTTCTCCTCATTTGTTTCAATATAAACATCTGGTTTATTTTGAGGATTTGTGACTTGTTTTACTACTGATTTTGGTTTAATAGTGTTAGGTTCATTTTGCTCTTTGAGTGTGACAGACTCAGGCATGACAGTGTAATTGTCATTGTAAGGTGGGGGACAAGAATTATACCCAATCCCAGTCATGTCCTTGGGATCTTTTTGTGAATCTAGCATCTCTTGCAGCTTGATTGAAGACATTTGAAACTTTTCAAGTTCCACTTCGGTAAGTGATTGCTCATCTTTTGATTGAGCTAACTTTTCACTTAGCTGCTCATTCTTAGCTACAAGAGTGTACTTTTTACCATGCAATTTTTCAATGTCAAAGATGAGTGATTTGATTTTAATTTCAAAACCTTTAATTTTTCTTTTAAGCATCTCTGACTTGACCTTTTCTTCTTTTATTTTAGCAGCCAATTTATGATTGTGCTCACGATAAACTTGCAGTCCAGCAATGCATTTATCACTACAAAGGTTGGATTTTACCTCAGATGACATAGGAGTTGGGCCATCATTGATGTGAGCCATGAGTGCATGATTCTGGAATTGAGGCTTTACTTCCTCTGCATACAAACTCTAATCACACACTCCATATTGTCTGATGACAAGAGCATTTGAAGTGGGTTGGCTGCTTCCATGTTGTGGCTGACTCTGATATGGTTGTTGATGTTGTTGTTGGTGATGATATTGTTGTTGATGATTGTTGGATTGATAGCTTGAGCTTGGTTGTGAGGATGATTGGCCTTGAGAATTCCTTTGGAAACTGTTGTTGTTTCTTCTAGGAGCATTGCATTTTCTAGAGAAGTGGCCTGTCATACCATAGTTAAAGCATTTGACCTTGGATTTGTCATATCCAAGTTTTGTGTTTTCATTCAGACTAAGCTTTCTCCCTTTTCTGAAAAACTTCTTGGCTCTTATTGCTATCATAGCTATTTGCCATTGCAGATCCATTTCTTCCACATCATCTGGATCCATTTCTTCTAAATCTTCTTGGATGAGGTGAGCAGATGTGAGTCTTCCTCCTAAGTAGGCTTCAACGCTTGCAACAAAGGCATTGTAAGTTGCCTTTTTCTCTTCAGACCTTTGATCTTCAGACATACATGTAGGTATGGCAGTAAACCCTGTTGGTTGAGATGATGTTGATGGCTTGTTTGTTGTTGGAGCAGTAATGAAACCGGTTGTCTACACTTGATCTCTTGAGGAGAGAAAATCATCATCCTCAGTGATGAATGCATTTTCCACAGAGTAAGTGTCTGATGGAAATTTATAAGCTTCAATAACTCGAGGTCCACCAAGGTTCCTGCTCCTTTCATCAAGTTCAAGAGCTTTTATTTTGGCAATCATTATGTCCAAGGTGGTACTCTCTAGATCAAGAGTGTTTTTCAGCATAGTAACATTTTGTTTCCAACTTTCTGGAAGGCTATGAAGCATCTTTTTGTTTAGTTTTTTGACTTTGTATGTCACCCCATAATCTCTAAATCATTCACAAGCTGCACAAATCTATGCAGTTGTTTAGAGATTGACTCCCCCTTGGAGTGATGAAAGGTTTCATATTGACTAACAAGCTTATTCTTGTTAATTTCAGCTACTTCACTGCTGCCTTCACACATTATCAGTAGTGCATCCCAAACAGCTTTAGCAGTTCCATACTTTTCAAGTCTTTTTAGCAAATCCATTTTAAATGCTTGAGTGAGAATGGAATATGCTTTGAGATTAATTTTTGTCTTCTTGTAGTCATCATCATCAAGAGTGAGATCCTCAATAGGTATTCTTGAGGTTTTGTAAAATGCAGCCTAGCAGAGAGTGTCACTGGGATGTGAGGCCCTTTACATATTGAAATCCAATAGTCCGGATCTACACTTGTAATGTAATTCATGAACTTGATTTTCCATTGCTTAAACTCAGATTTGTGTTTAAGCATAGGAGGTTTAGGAGTATGACCAAATTCAGAAAAATTATATGAATCCATTTTAATAAGCTATTTTTAACCTGTTTGAATAAAGATTAGATTGATTGTTAAGTTCAACTAGTCCAAGTAGTCCAAAATAGGCTTATGTAACAAGATCTACTGATGTTTTTTATATTTTTGTTATTATTTTTAAGATAGAGCAAGTGTTCACAGATTTGTTCTTGAGGATGAGTGAACAGTGACTGTCGGAGTATTTCAGCAGTTTTATCAACTTTTATACTGAATAAAAGTAGTCGAACACTCTACGAGCAATGCAATCACCAGATCAATCGAGTTCAGCTTAGATCTAGGTAGGTCTAAAGATGAACCGAGAGCCAAAGCTCTGATACCAATTGACTGGGTGCGAGAATGATATTCTTTGTTGATGTGAATCAATAAGGACCGAATATGATGATTGAGTCAATGATTGTAAGGCAGAATCAAACAACCAAAGAACATTGAATGCAAGAAATACTCATAAATGCTCTTTGTATTAATGGAGGTGATTGGTTACAATGAATGCTAGGGTTTGAGCATTAAACAGTAACAATACACCTTGAGAACATAAGACTAAACAAAATATTCTGATTGTCTAAAATGTCTATCAATAGTCACCTTACATACGAGGATTTCTATTCTATTTATAAGCTGACAAGATGCCTTTTACAAAAAGACTAAACTACCCCTGACCTATACATCAGAGAACTAGTCTAAGTACAAAAGTCTTCATCAGCATTTCTTTTGTTCATCTTCAGCATTAGTGTTTGGTCATCAGCATTGACAAATGCGGATTGACAAAAACTTAAGCACATTTGTTGCTGAACATCCGCATTAGTAAATGCGGATGTACAAAGTACTTGTCAACATTTGTTCGGCTATCCGCATTTGTTAATGCGGAAGAACAAACACTTGTCAGTATTTGTTCTATGGTCATTCGCATAAATAAATGCGGGTAGCCGACACTTGTCTTTTATTCTTTATGCAGATTCTTCATCCGCATTGGTTCTTGGACTTGTGGGATTTCCAGCAGAACAAACATCAACCCACCACTTGAAATGGCATGTATGATCCTTTCAGGGTCCAACAATCACTTTTGACCATCTTTCCTTTGTCTTTAGTGTGTGTCCTTGAAGTCACATAATCATTTTCCACATTTGGAAACATATAAGGTTGATCAAGTTCATTGCATTTCCAACAATGGATGTCGACTGGGGTTGTTTTCTTTTCTTGAATCGGCTTTTATTTCGGGTTCTTTGAGGCATAACATACATCACCCTCATATCTTATTTTAAAACCTTATGTGACTAGTCTTTCAACACTTGATATATTTCTTTTAAGTGTTGGGATATAATACATAGTGTCCACATTATGGACTTGCCCTTCACTCATGAATTTGATGCTCCCTTTTCCTTTGTATAGATCTTTCTTGAACCTATCTTGACTTTCCTCTATTCCAAAAGAAATATTTATATTTTGGAACATATTTTTTATTCCCTGTTGCGTGTTGTTTTCAATTTATACTCGTGTACCAAATTTCCTTCCAATTTTTTCCATCTGTTCCTTTGATCATAAATTCTAGTTTTCCTATTCTTTCTGGGCAATCTTTTCTGTACTGGAACGATTGCTTACTATATAAACAACACATACCTTTCGGAATTTTCCAATCGATTTCTCTTCTATCGAATTTTTTGTTGTGAGTAGTTTAGTAACTTCTGGAATTTGATCGTTCTTGCGGTCCAAGTCAGACTTGATGTTTAGATTACTTCTACCACTTCTAAGATTCCAATAATGATCCCCATGATTATATCCTCGCTGCATCTTCTCCTTGCCCCTCTGCATAGAAGATGTGCCTTGTAAAATGGTGAATCTACACACCCTTTGGTCTTGTAATTTGCACGAACATCACCAAACTTTATTGACTTAATCATTGATGAACCCACAATGTTCTTCCTGGCCATATCACTTGGCGCTTCCTCTTTTCACAGGTGCAGGACCGTTTAAGGGTATGCACTTACAACACAACAACACAAAGAGGAGAGTTGCTTAGAACACTTAACAGATCAAATAGAAAACTGGTTAACCTTTAGTTAAAGATGCTAAGAACACAAGTAAAGATTAGAAAGAACAAGATGGCAAACAACACAAGTAATTGGTTTTCAAGAATGTTGTATATTGCTTCTCAAGTTCTATTACAAATGTTACAAAGCATATGACGAAAGTTACAAGTACTTGAGATACTTTATACTACATCCTACAGCCGGCCATACTTTGAAAGCCAGCTGGATACAATTGACTAGACAACTACAAAATCAAATGTAGAGTCAAAAGACAGATTTTCCTTTTGACTAGTGACTATGACATGCCATAGCTCACATCCTAATATATTACAAAAAGGATAAAAGTATATAAAGTAGAAAGCACAGACTCAAGACCTCAATGTACAGTTACCAAAAGCATGGACCTTTTCACCAACTCATGTAAGTTGGTGACTTTATAGAGTTGCAGCTGAAAGGTGGTCCAGCTTTATGGTAAAGTACATCAGATAAAGGCATATCCTCAAAAGTCTTCGGAAGAAATCTGTCTTCATTCTTTGGCTTCAGAAGACTTTGTTTTTAAAGCTTCGTAAGACTTCACTTTTGGCTTCGGAAGATGTTGGTCTTGGCTTCAGAAGATTTTACATAGAATATTTCTAGTGCATGGTGTAAAACTTCCGAAGCATTTTAATTCTTGCATGCATGCAGAGAGACTTTGATGTTTTGGCTACATCAGACTTATAGGAATCCTTACAAACTCCCCCTAGGCTGATGCTACCAAAACATTTGAAGATCTTCACCTGTTGACAGTCCTTATAATGATGATGACCATGCCCTTCTTCATTAGATGGTCAGGATCACTCAGACTCTCATAATATCTTCGCATCTCAAAGAGATCATGCGGATGTAGGTTGAATAAGTCTTGCGATGTGTAGACATGTTCAACACCTTGATCTCTGATCACATGCCATCTTTCTGGATTAGTTGTGAAGGTCTAGGATAAGATGGGTCTCTCAGCTGCAAGAGGAGCCACTTGAATTGGAGTTGATTGAACTGCCTCTTCATGCACTTCCTCAGGTTGATCTGTCTCAGCTTGAGGTGTCGAGGTGGATGATTCAGGCTTCTTCTTCTTCTTTGACTTTGGTTTGGAAGCCATCCTCTTCTTCCTCTTAGAAGACTTTAACTGAGAAGACTGGTCTGCAGGACCTTGTTGATCAGTCTTGTCTTGCTCAGTTGGGTGTTCCTCCCTCACGGGTTCAGAAGGAGAGGGAGTTTGACCCTGCTGTGGATCAGAAGATGAAGCTTGCTGAGGCTCAGCAGGAGCTCCAAGTTGTGTTGTCTCAGGTTGTTTAACCTTAACCTCCACTTCAGGTGGGACTTGATTTGGAGGGGAGTGTAAGTCAATCAGCTCTCCACTCTTGATCTTCAGCTTGATTTGGATAGAGACATATGACCAAGTCTCCTTTTGGAGAATCCATACAGCTTCAAGAAGCTCATCATCCTTTCTCTATCAACAGACTTCTTCATACTCTTTTGGATGATGGCTCTTTACTTTGCAGCATCTTCCCTCATCTTTCTCTTTGTTGCCTTTTGTTCTTTGACCACTTGAAGTTCAAGTTGTTTGAGATACTCAAACTCAATGTACTCAAAGGGCAAGGGAAGAAGTGCAGATGCCTGGTAGAGACCTGTGGCACTCAGGTAGTTGATCATGTTTTGCCTATCTGTTTCCTTGTCTACCTGAGGTTCTTGTGTAGCTGCCATAGCCTCTTGCACAGGGCTTTCTTGAACTGGGGAGAGAGTAGGAACATGCTTGTATAACCTTTTCTGTCTCTTCTCCTCTTTGAGTTGGAGAAGTAGCCTTGCATCCTCTGCTTCCTTCATCTCTCTTGACACTTCCATGTCAGCCAGTTCATTTAATTGCTCTAAGGGGAGAGATATAATCTCATCTATGTCATAGTTCCTGGTCTGCAGTTAAGTAATCCTGACTGCCCTCAACTCATCATCTTGAGTGTTTGGTCTAGGGGCAGCCCTGATTACAGCTTGCATAAAGCCTGAAGACCGAGAGGAACTTTCTCCCCTTAGCTTCCTCTTCCTCTCTCTCTCCTCCTCCTTAATCTCCTCAGGAGTTAGAATCCTTTTCCTTTTGTCATCCACAGACCTTTGTGACACAGGGTGGAGAGAGCTTTGGCCTTCATTGCTTGGTGTAGCATCCAAGATTTGGCCAGAGAGAGGTTGTGAGACACCTTCACCAGCAGGTGTTTCACTAAGGGAATGAATTTCTAAAGCAGTTGTTTGTGTGGCAGGGCTCTCAGGCTCTATCACTGGGCCTTCAGCCAAAGTTTTCCCTTTGAAGCTAATCTCAGGGTCTGCCTCAACATCCAATTGACCAATGACATTACCTGATTGCCTTTGTCTCCTTCTAAGACTGAACTTTTCAGTAATTATGTCTTGAATCTTGAGTGCTAACCTATTAGCTTGTCTTAATTGACTTGGGTTGAGAAGTGGCATGTTGATCAGGTCAAGACCTTCATAGTAGTTCAAGGTCTGAAAATTGAATACTTCTTGCTGCCCTTGAACTCTTTGAAGAATGAGGGCTCTTCTATCAGCATCATACCTCCACCCAATAATGTAGTTTGAAGTTCCTTCAGGTAGGGATGACATAGCCCTTGGAATGCCTTCCTCAAAGAGACTCCTAATGACAGAGTCTATAATGTCCACATCAATGTGAACTTAAGGAAGTTGCTGAGTATGCACAATTGCAAGTGAGGATGGTGAGTCCTCAATGTCCATACTCCCTGAAGAACTCCCAGGTTCTGTGACTATAATGACTTTCTCCCCCTTTTTGGTAGCATCAGTATCTTGCATAGGTGAGCTAGGAGTTAGGTCAATCACATTCACAGGTTCTTGTGTTCCTGGTTGAGCTCCCCTTAAAGGTCTCCCAGCTAGTTTCTCCCTGATATAAGATATCTCAAGTTGATGATCATTGACCCTATTGTGCAGGTTAGTCACCTGAGATTCAAGGTGATTAACCTTAGAGACTAAATAGGAGCATGTTTTTGACAATTTTGCACCTTTAGTCTCAGATTCCCCTCATCTTCATCAGAAGAATCATTGGGGGATGAGATGATTGGATCAAGGTCCTCTCTCTCACCACTAGCTTCAAGTTCTTGGCTACTGGATTTCCTCTGCATATTGACAGCCTCAGTTGAATTGTCAATGGGCTGAGTTGCCATGGTTGAGGTCTTAAGGATGTAATCACTTGCAGAAGTGAGAGCCTCTTCCATATGGACCTCTTGAACAAGGTCAGGGAGATCCACCTCAGTGATAGGTGACTGATGTGGGCTAGACAAAGGAGACTCAGGAGTACTCATCTCTCTTTGAGTAAAGGAAGAGTAGAGAGACTCATGGTACTCACTGAAACCTAAGTCTTCATCAGTATAGAATGAGAGGTTGGGAATGGGTTGATTTAAGTCTAAAGGCTTGGGATGGTAACTATCCCCTGAAGGTTGTTTACTTGAGTGTTGAGACTCAGAGTGAAGGCTAAAGGCAGTTGGGCTTGTGAGCACATGAGGGTGAGCATAAGGAACCTCACCACTGATTCTTGAAGAGATGGGAGTGGTTTGCTCCTCAGGGGAAGTGGGAGCTCCAGTGTCCACTTCCTCCTGTATGGGTGAGTATATGGGGGCCTGCACAGACTCAATAGCTTGAGCAAGGGTTCGTTTGGGTATTCTTTGGTAGGTGAGAGTAATTTGTGGTCTTTTTGGTGGTTGGGTGGTAGAAGATGTGGGTTCAACACTAGCTTGTGTTTCTAGGTTGTCACCTTGAGCAATGAGCTCTAACATTTTTGGGACAAGGGCTGTTTCTACCCCTGAGAAGCCTAAAGTTGGCTTCTTCATAATTTTAAAGATGTCGGGCTTCATCTGTCCCAGTTTAAGAATATTATCTGTTTTCCTAAACTGTGAGCCTAGTTCACAGTTGAGAATGTGTTGAACATATTTAGGAAACATATAATACTCTAAGAAGGTCTTTACAGAGAAATCTCCATGAAGCACATGAAGCAGGTATTTCCACTGGAATGAGACCTTCCCTTTCCTGAAGGTCTTTACAGAGAAATCTCCATCATAGCCCATCTACTCAAAGGAATAATTTACAGCTTCCTTTAGGAAGGACACCTCACCTTCTTCATCATCCAGCTGCAAGTGAGTGTTAATGATGGCCGGAGTGATGAAGATTGTCCTCCCCTGCACTATGGCAGACAGTGCCTTCTCCCCATCCATAATGACCTCTTGGCAGGTCTTCCAGAATTCAAGCAGATGATCCTCATAGAGAGTAGGATCAATGTAAGGGAGGTGAAGTAGTTGGATAGAGCTAAAAAATAGCAAATCTCAGAGAAACTTTCATCCTTCTCAGAGCTTAATAGAGCAACCTGGTTGTGTTGCTTTTGAAGTTGCGTGGAGAAATCTGGGTTGTTTCTGCGGTTTAGGTTGGCCATTTGAGAAGCTTAAGAGTGAAGGAAAATGAAGAACAAAGGCGGTTTAAGAGAATTTAGGTTTAAGGAATAGTGTAATTGAAGAAGATAGTGAAAGAGGAGGGAACCATTGGGTATTTATGTGAAAAAGATTTGAGACAAAGTTAATGAAAGAGGATAAACTTTGAAATCCGGATGTCGGTCCCACCTCTGAAAAGTAGTTTACTTTTGCCAAAAAGTAGTTTTTTTGGAAGTCGAGAAATCTTCCGAAGATTATTTGCTTCAGAAGTTCTAAAGAAAAAGCTTCTGAAGGCAAATTGGCTTCGGAAGATATTTCAAAGGTTTTTGAGAATTTTGCTTCGGAAGAGAATTTACACTCAGAGATTTTTATTCTAAGGAGAATAAAAACTTTCGAAGGTAAATTGCTTTCGGAAGAAACTTGTTCTTTGAAAACATACAGAGTACTTAAGTTGATTTTAAGCTTCAGAAGGTATTTCAGAAATTTCTTTCGAAGGTAAAATTACTGAAGCAGTTATTTGTTTACTAAGACATAAATTTCTTCAAAAGGTAATTTTAAATCTTCAAAAGAGATCAAAATTTTAAAAATCTAAGAAAAGTCTTTTGAAAAGATTTTCTTCCAAAGAAAACAAGGGCTTATGAAGGTGATAAAATAGACAACTTAGGACACATAGGTTTTAGAAATAAATATGATTAAGTTTTAAGAAAAGCTATTCAAAGTTAATCATGCCAATAGCTTATACAAGGTATTTAAATCTCTACTCATCAAAAGCTTTGGTGAACAGATCAGCATATTGTTCATTTGTGTTAACTTTGACTATTTTGATTAAACCCTTTTCAAAGTTATCTCTAATCAAATGATACCTGATATTGATATGCTTTGTCCTTGAGTGCTGCACAAGATTTTCTATGATGGAGATAGCACTGTTGTTGTCTATGTGGATGGGAGTCTCTTTAAAGTTGAATCCATAGTCCAGAATCTTATTTTGAATCCAAAGCACTTGAGCACAGCAGCTTGCAACAACAATGTATTCAGCCTTAACAGTTGATGCAGACACACAGGATTGTTTCTTACATTGCCAAGAGACTACTCTTCCACCAAGAAATTGACATCCCCCTGATGTAGACTTTGCAGTAATGTTGCAACCACCATAGTCACTATCTGTATAATCATATAGATTAAAGTCAGAATTCTTTGGATACAAAAGCCAAATGATGGAGCACATTTGAGATATCTTAAAATTCTTTTAACAGTGACCATGTATGACATCTTGGGGTTGGCTTGATATCTTGCACAAATGCATGTAGCAAACATGATAGCTGGCCTGCTAGCTGCTAGCTTTAGCTTGAGAAGAGTATCCAATAAAGTGTCCGTCTCATCCGATTTCTCAGCAAACTTGGAAATTTGATCTTTGGTATTCAAGATGGTGCAAGGACATCCAAATGACCTGAGAAAACCAATGAAGGGTTTTCTCTTGTGCCAAAGTTCATAAGGAGTCTTACCATGTGTCTTAACCACTAAAACTCTGTTTTTGCACATAGCAAGCAGTGTTCACTGCCTCTGCCCAGAAGGTGATGGCCAGTTTAGAGTCAGACAACACAGTTCTTGCAGCTTCAATTAGTGTCCTGTTTCTCCTCTCAGCAACACCATTTTGCTGAGGAGTCCGGGGAGCACTATATTGTCTTGTAATTTCATCACAAAATGTATCAAGGATTAGATTCTTGAATTCAGTTCCTTGATCACATCTAATGGTTTTGACCCTGTGATCACATTGCTTCTCAATCTTTAAGATGAAATTCTTTAGAATCTCAGGGGTCTCATCTTTAGTTCTAAGAAAAAAGACCCAAATGAATCTTGTAAAATCATTTGTGATCACCAAACAATAAGAGGTCCTTCCTAGACTCATTACACTGGTAGGGCCAAAGAGATCCATATATAATAAGTGTAGAGGATTAATGATGGAATTTCTTTCTTTTGGCTTGTGAGATACCTTGTGTTGCTTCCATTTTAGGCATGCAACACAGTGGTCATCACTTGTAAACTCTTTCTTTGGTATTCCAGTTACCAAATCATTCTTAATTAATTTATTCATGTTTTTAAAGTTTACATGGCACATACTTTTATGTCAGAGGAAAGATTCATCATTATTTGCTTTAGATAGAAAGCATGAAACTTTTCCCGAGGGAGATGTTTCTTGCAAGTCCATCTTGTACATGTTCCCTTTCTTGGGGGCTTTGAGCAAGATGTGCTCATGAGGAATGACCACCCCGGGCCTAAGAACAATGCACTCATGCTCAGTGAAAAGCATGTTATGACTCTGATCATAAGATTGGGATACACTCAGAAGATTGTACCCAAGCTCCTTGACAAAGTTTACCTTCTTAATGCTAAGCTTACCATTTGTGACCTTGCCCCTTCCTGTAATGTAACCTCATGCATCTCCTCCAAAAGCAACTGGCCCTCCATCAATTCTTTCAAACTTTTAAAGTAGTGACCTATTGCCTGTCATGTGCCTGGAACAACCACTATCAATGATCCATACATTTCTGTTTGTCTTGAGTTGTTCCTGTACTAAAGAGATGGTTAGTTACATTTGGAAACCCAAGCCTTATTGGTCTTGGGCTCATCAAAAGAAGTTGAAGACAATGCAACAGTAATTGATCCTATAGTCATGCTAGAAGGATTATTTGCTGATGTTGATGAAGAACTTTCATGGAGTGTCTGCATCTTCACCAAACTGTAGACATTGTCTCATAGTTTGTTAAGTGATGGCTAGAGTGTAATCTTCAGTGATTCTTCTTGAAAGAGTCCTTACTCCTTCTATATTAGTCACTCAGCAGTTCCCCAAAATGATCTTATGAAGTTCTCATAGATAATTGGTCTGACAGTAACAGCATGAGCCACTCTAGTAGTTAAGATGAATCTGATCATGTCTCTTAAACCTTCTACCTCAGGTACATCAGGGTCAAGATAACCACTGATATTTTGGAGCTTGCTCATAGGTATTGTTTCATAAGAGTTTGACCTAATATGATTTAATGATGCATGATCATTTTTATTGAGTTATTCATGATTGTCTTGATCATCTTTTCTGATTTTAACCCATTTCAATCCTTGGAATCAACTTCTATTTTCAACATTTCAATTTCAGAGTTACCCTGTTCATGCGATGAACAGAATTCAAGAAAATCACTTGTTTGTTGTTTATCTTCATAATTATCAAGTTCTTGTCAGTCAAAAATGTCAATGATTCCTTAATATCAGTTTGATTTTTCATGTTTCTTTCATGAGTGTTCAACGGTATTTTAGGTTATGAACATTGAAGATTTTCACCTCTTTTCGATACTACTGTTGTAATGAATCGAAGCTGAGGAATATTGAGGTGAATAGATCTTAGAACAAGGGTTTTGGGTGATGGAGATGATGATGGATGAAAAACAGTGATGACCGCTCGTCGCATTTTTAAGTCTTTTAATTTGAAAAGTATTAAATGACCTTCTGATTTAGGTTTATATAGTCGATTTAATGACCTTTGCAAATGTTACAAGTTTTAAAACAAATGCGGTCAATTTTTAAATTCACTTTAGCAAATGCAGAAGAGTTTTTGTCATCAGCATTTGCGTACTGTTACAAATGCGGAAGAGTAAAAACTTAACAACATTTGTTCACTGTAGCAAATACGGTTGAACAAAGTTGGTTAGCATTTGTTCACTGTAACAAATGCTGTTGAATAAAGTTGTTTAGCATTTGTTCATTGTAACAAATGCGGTAGAGCAACTTCCTTTGTCCACATTTACTTTAACAAATGCGGCAAAGCAATAAAGTTGTCCGCATTTCTTGATTTTCATCATCATGACAGAAGAGATTAAGCACATTGTTTATTCATTTTGATACACATGAAAAGTTTTGTTGATGTCAACCACTTTTAGGAAATACGGATGAGCAAAAGAAATGCGGCAGTGCAAAAGTTTACCAAATAAACATATGCGGTTAAACACTTTTGTCCGCATAGGTTTTTAATACTTCAAACTTTTATGTATACTTCTTTGAAACAAATGTGGTAGAGTTAACTTGTCCACATTAGTTTCACTTTGTTTCAAATGATATAAAACAGTTACCCGCATTGGTTAGATGCATGCGTTACCTCCACCCGCATTAACCAATGCACTTACCTACATTAATATTTGAACTTAATCAAATTAATGGTTTAGCAGATTGAATTCTTTTCTGTTTTCTGCTAATCTATTGGATGTTACAAAAAACTGTCTTTTACTGACTTGTCTCTTATGAAGTTTTTTACTGTGACTGTTGTTAGGGCTGTCAATTCTTGCTTGGATTGACTTGTATATCAGATATGATATAAGTTTCCCATTTTTTGACTGATCTTGGACTTCTTATGCTTCCAAGAATCTACATAAGCTGAGATACTATAGTATAACTTCTGCACCAACACAGTAAGTTTCTTTTTGATTTGTTTTATAAGTTTTAAGAAAGTAAATATCAATACAAACTGATCAAAATTTTAAATTACTCCACCTAAAGTTTATATCCAGAACTAGATAGAAACTTTAAAGATTTAAAACTTTTGAACATGAAATATTTTTGATGTTGTTGTTTTCTGATTTAAACATGAAGAGGAAGTATACCTTTTCTTGGGATCATATCAATCTTACATTACACATGTGCACTCTTTCGTTAGTAAAATAGACATGTTTATTATCTTATTGATTAAAGGTATGTTTGTCCTCTTAAACACATACCTGGTTAATATTTTCATGCATGTGATATTTATCATGTTTTGGTTGATTTGATTATTAGACATGTACCTCACACACAAAAGCATGGTATGATCAACCATCCTCATGTAATGCATAGTAGAACTTTTTCACAACTTGCTTGACCAGGTCACTTAATGTACGAGATCTCATTTTCACTGATCCTCATTGGGATTCTTTTACTTTGACCCTTTACATGATTTGATCCATATTGGAATTCTTTTTCACTTCATTTTGAAAGGTGATCCATGATGGGATTCTTTTTGTTCATTCACAAGGAATGTATTCTTTTGTTGATTCATCCAATTTGGATGCGTTCCTCATTGGGAATATTTTGGATCATTACATCAGCACCATGTGCTTGTTTCTTTAGGTCTTTGCTCAGCAAAATAGAGAAGAAACTGATGTAGGTGAAAGAGATTCATAGAATATCATTACCTAGTGTGTTTAGGTTACTACACAGACATACACTTGGATAAGCCAATACGTACCCGTACTCTAAGATGAGTGTTTCACAATTGAATAAGACTTTAATTCATCATATCATGTATCTTCTTTTCCAAGTTAAGCCTACCCATATATCAGGTAAGTCATGTCAGTCTTTCAAATTTTGAATTAAGCAAAATGAATGATATAACGACTGTAATTATATCATTTCCCATAGTATATATCATTTTCTTCATAAATATTGACTTCTTTTTGTAATTTTCTAAAATTTTGAATTATTTTTGATGTTTTTTTATTTTATTCAAGGTTAATCATGCTGATTGATTGAACTAGGAATTCAAACATACTAGGTTCAAATGCCTTGGTAAATAAATCAGCCAATTGTTTGAATCAATTTGATTAACCCTTTTTCAGTACAATCTCTCAGAAAGTGATATCTAATTTCAATATGTTTTGTTTTTTAGTGCTGAACTGGATTATTTGTGATAAAAACAGCTGCTATGTTGTCAATGTGAATTGGAGTGTGCATGAAGTTAAAACCATAATCAAGAATTTGGTTTTGAATCTAGAGAACTTGAGAGCAACAGGTTGATGCTGCTATATGCTCAGCTTCTGCTGTTAAAATAGATACGTTTGTCTGCTTCTTGCACTACCAGGAGACCAGTCTGGGACCAAGAAATTGACAACCGCCAGAAGTGCACTTCCTATTGAAGTTGCATCCCCCGTAATCACTGTCAGTGTAGGCATAAAGATTGAAATCTCCTTTCTTTGGATACCATAATCCAAGAGCAGGCTTGCCCTTAAGATATCTGGATATCCTCTTGACAGCATTCACATGAGATTCCTTAGGATCTACTTGATATATGGCACACACACAAACACCAAACGTAATGTCAAGCCTACTGGATGTTTGAAACATAAATGAACAGATCATAGATCAATAGTGAGTCTGATCCACCGATTTGCCATCTGGATCTGGACCAATCTTTACTATAGTATCAATAGGTGTTCTGATAGACTGAAGTCAGCAAGGTGGAATTTCTTCAACATTGTTATTTTGATTGATTAATGAAGATTTCGTCTGCTGTATGTTGGACTTGCACTCCTAGAAAGAATGTGAGTTCACCCATTGCACTCGTTTGGAATTTTGAATGCATAAGATCTTCAAAATCTTTACAGAGTTGCTTGTTTGTTGAGCCAAAAATGATATCATCCATGTAGATCTGGACCAGCAACATATCTTTTCCTCTTCTCTTTCTGACGAGAGTCTGATCAATCTTTCCTCTTTCATATCCATGTTCAAGAAGTAAATATGATAGAGTCTCGTACCACTTTCTTGGGGCTTGGTGAAGACCATACAAGGCTTTGTCAAGCTTGTACACCCTGTGTGGAAAATCAGGATCTTCAAAGCCTGGTGGTTGACTCACATAGACTTCTTCAGCAATCTTTCCATACAGAAAAGCACACTTCACATCCATTTAATAAACAGTAAACTTTATGGATGCTGAGTATGCAAGAAAGATTCTTATTGCTTCTAATCTGGCAACAGGAGCAAACACTTCATCATAATCAATTCCTTCTTCTTGTGTATACCCCTGAGCCACTAATCTTGCTTTATTTCTGATGACGATCCCTCTATCATCAGTTTTGTTTTTGTACAGCCATCCAGTACGATAGGGTATTGTCCTTCAGGAAGATCTACCGGTTGCCATACTTCTTGCTCCTTGAATTTCAATAATTCTTCCTGCATTGCAGTAATTCTTCCTGCATTGCTTCAATCCAACTATTGTCTTGAAGAGTTGGTCCAAAAAGATCCATATGAAGTAGCTTCAATGGAGAATTGTTTGTGTTCACCAGCTTTGGCTTGTGGGAACACTTATGTTGTTTCCCTTTGAGACACGCTGAACAGTGATCAATAAAGTGAAATTCTTTTTGTGGTAAACCAATGACATGGTTTCCCTTGACCAATCTGTTCATATTTTTGAAATTGGTGTGTCCCAAACATTTGTGCCAAAGCTATGACTCATCAAAAGATGCTTTTGACAGAAGACATGTATCTTCTTTTGGTGTAGCAGAATTTAGGTTTAAGACATAGGTGTTATTCTTCCTCAGAGTCTTCAAGACAACCCATTCTTCAGAAATTTGAAATCCTGGTTTCAGAATGTATCAATAAGTGTCAATGAAGTGAGTTGAATATTTCTTGTCACAGATCTGAGACACGCTGAGAAGATTGAAATTCAGTTGTTCACAGTAGTCCACTCTATCAAAGCTCAGCATCCCATTCGTCACAGATCCTTCACCAGTTATTCTGCCATAGTAGTTCCTTGTATATGCTAGAAGTCATGAAGGAGGGAACGATCTCCAGTCATTTGTCGGGAGCATCCATTGTCCACGTACCATAAGCAATTGGACCTGTACGGTTGAGCCTGCAAGCACAAAAGAACTAATTAGAATTGTTAGTGCTCTAAGAAAGATTAATATGTTGTCTTTAATTGTCTTTTAATATTTTGTAATAGTATAGGGACTAGTTTTGTAATTAGTTAGTTCCTTTACTTTTTGTTTCATTATAAATAGCTTAGACTTACAGGTAGTAGGTAACTAAGATTGTATTCGAACCTGCTTTCATATTTTGTAATTGTCTTAGCTTGATATTCATGAAAACTTGAATTTTGTTGATATCTTGTTTTGATTGATTACTTTGTGTGAATTTCATTGAATTGTGTTCATAAATCATCACAGATTGGTACATTTGATCCTATCAAATGGTATGAGAGTTGTTGGTAAGCTTTTAGTGATTGATTTTTGAAGTTTATCAAACTTTAAAAACTCAAAAATCTCACTGAATCTGTGATTGATATACAATTCAATTTTTTTTTGTGAATTTCAGTTGTGTTTCATCATCAGAAATATGATTTGAATCACAATTAGCTGTTCAATTCATCAAATTCAAGTTAATTTGTTGAATTTGTGTTCGAAAAAGGTTTGAAGTTTTCGGACTGAAAATCTCAAAATTGAGTGATTTGTTGTTGAAATTAAATGAAATTGATGTTAGAAGAATGATTATCGGCATAAAACTCACTTAATTGGAAAGTTTCAATCGAATTCATCAACATTTGAAGAATTTTGAGTTTGTTACATTCATATGAATATGATGAATGTGGCGCATGAGCTGAGATTGACTGAAAAATTTGTCTAAGTGTTAGGCGCATTAACATTGCGTAGGCGCATTAACACTGTGTGGACGTTTTTTAGTTCAGACGTTTGACTACTATTGAAGAGAAGAATCCCAGACGTATCACCTTTGTTGAGAAATATTACAAGTGTTTAGGCGTTTTAGAACTGTTTAGGCGCTTGAAAACTGTTTAGGCGCTTGACAACTATTTAGGCGCTTCACAACTGTTCAGGCGTTTTATAACTGTTTGGACGCATAAACCTTGGGCGTTTTGGAAAATTTTCTAAGGCATTCCCTTAGACGTTTCTCAACTCAGGCGCATCAACTGTTTGGAAGTATAACCACTGTTCAGGCGTATTACCTTGACACTTAGAATTTTTTTTAAAAAAAGGAAAATTTTTCAAAAA
This sequence comes from Flaveria ramosissima, assembly GCA_025215565.1. Classification (NCBI taxonomy): domain Eukaryota; kingdom Viridiplantae; phylum Streptophyta; class Magnoliopsida; order Asterales; family Asteraceae; genus Flaveria; species Flaveria ramosissima. Next base: position 40,039,174 of record CM046040.1, on the reverse strand, counting down.
CTTTTGCATTTATTTTCTTAATTCAAAATCTAAAACAACAAAAATATAAGAATGGTGAAATCAGAAGATTCTGAAAATAGAGTTCCAAATCTTAAAAATAGAGCTGATTTCAAAAATTGGTCTCTTAGGCTAAAACAACATTTTAATTCCATTGACACTGATCTTTGGAAATCTATAGAAAAAGGACCATACATTCCTATAATCACTTATGGGCCTGACAGAGGGTTTGTGTATACTAAAGATTCTCCAGAACCTTATCTAGAAGATGATCTTCAAGGAGATGATCTGAAAAGAGTTAAGAATGATATTAAAGCATATTCATTGATGTGTAAAGGACTACCTTTGGAAGTTCTTACAAGGCTTGATGCATATCAAACTGGATACACTCTATATAAAGCCTTAAAGATCATTTGTGAAGGAGGCAAGGAGATTCAAAATCTCAAGAAACAAAAGTTGAAAAGACAATTAGAATTGTTTCAACATTTGTCTGGAGAAACAATAAATCAGATGATGAACAGATTTCTTCAACTCACAACTGAGATGTCAACAGCTGGTATTAAGCCTGATCTTTAAGATCTAAATCTCAGACTACTCAATGCTTTACCATCATCATGGAAACAAACTGTAACCCTACTAAAGCATACTGAGAAGTTCACTATGGATCTAGATCTTCTTATTGCAAAAATAGAATCAGTGGAGATTGATGAAAGCTCAAGGAACAATGATAGAGCAGTATCAATGTCTCACAGTTTGTTGCTTCTCCTGCAACCACTATAGAGAATGCATTCATGGCAAAGAGTGAGAAAAATACTGAAGAAGAGGGAGATCTGTTTGTTGGAGCAGGATTTTTTACTGACTCATCATTTACCAATGCACCTGCTTATACAACTCAGTCCCATTCTCAATCTCCTCCTAAACCACAGTCCCAATCATCAAATGTTCAAACAGAGACTTCTGCATCATCTAACTCTGCTAAATCTAGCCAAGTTAAAGATGTTATTAACATCCTATTAGAGGATGAAGAGTCCAAAACTGCATTCATTGCGTTTATGGCTAGTTTCCAAGCATATCAAGGTAGCCATTTAACTCAATTAGATTTTGTTTTGCAGGATTTATTTGAGATGGATCCTGAAGATGTTGAAGAGATGGACTTAAACTGGCAGATGGTGATGATTGCCTACAGGACTCAAAAACATTCTTATGTCAACAAGAAATACAAGCCAAGTGCAAACAAGACTGTTGGATTTGACAAGTCAAAATGTAGATGTTTTAATTGTAATAGTTATGGACACTTCTCTAGAGAATGCAAAGCTCCAAGGAATAATGGAGGAAATGCTCAATCAAGTTCAACAATCAAAGGTTTCAACAAGCTCAGAAGACTTTTCAAAAGCCTTATCAAAGTCTTCCTATGCCTGAGCTTAAAGATGAAACTAAATCATCTGATGAAAGAAAGAAAGCTCTAGTAGTCAGCATAAAAGATGGTTATGATTGGAGTGCATATGCAGATCAGTTTACAAATGATTTAACATAAAGTTTATCTCTTATTGCAGAATTCAAGGAGAAGATTGGTCAGAAAACAATGACCCAAAAGTGGAAAGTGATGAAGAAGAAGATGACTATGATTGGAGTGACAAGTCTGATCCTAAGGAGGATACAAATGAAGTAGCTCTAATGGCACAGTCTGATCAACCAAAGGTTGACTCTTCAACTTCAAAATCTGAAACCACAGCTCCAAAATTTCTTGAAATCCCATCTGAAGTGAGAGAAAAACTTTGCACTAAATCATGCTATGAACATGTTGAATACTACAGAAATTACTCATTCAAAATCTGTGAGAAGCTAAAAAAAAGAAGAATCTATGCATAGCAAACTTAAATCTGATCATAAAACAGCAGATCAAAAGATTATCTCTCTTCAAACTTCATGAAACAAAATAATAAAAGATTTAGAAATTGTTTCTAAACAATTGGAAGAGATGACCAAGAATCTTAAACAGGAGAAAATAGCACATGCTGCTACTTAAATGGATCTCGCAAAAGTAAAAAGTTCAAAAATGATAGTAGAAAAACTGGTAAGTGAAAGAAAAGATAAACAAAAAGCAGGATTAGGTTTCACTCATGAACCTATGCCTGAATCTATTACAAACACACTACCAGAGAACTTCAATACTCATGATCATTCTCTGAGAATAAAGCTAAACTTAAAGCTTTCCAGATCAAAAACAATAATTCAGAAGAAGAAAAGGAAAATGTTCAAGTGTTTGTTGAAAATGATCAAGAAAAGAGAAAAAATGGTCATCCAATCAAGATAAAATCTTATGAACCAAAAAAAACGAAACAAACCACTTTTGATCAAATTCAAGTTGTATTAGAAGAAGTGAAAGATCAAAGCAAAGATAAACAACAAATAGGAACATCAGAAGATTCAAACACCATTAATCTGAAACAAGTTCAATCAGATAAGGAATCTTCTTCTGATGATGTTCAATTTGAAAATAAACCAAGTTCTTCTAAATCAAAGAATCAAAGAAGAAGAAAGAAATCATCAAAAGGAACATCTGAACAAAACAAAAGTTTAGAAATTTGATTAAAGCAACAAATCAAACAATAAAACTTAAACCGATAAAATTTGTGTCAGCTGGTTTGTTAAATATGAATTCTCTTCAAAACAACAAAGCAAATAATATGAACAAATCACACTCTGATCTGAAATCAAGTTCAGATTCAAAGACTTCTGCTGTAGCAAAAAGATTTGTTCCTAATACATTCAAGAAGGAAGTTCATGTTAAACAAATGCATAATAATTTGACACAAAATCAAACTGTGAAAAATGAAAGACAAAAGATTAACTATTTGACACCAAAATCAAACATTGTGTCAATGTCAATAGTGAACAAAAAGCTGTTTTTAACTCCACAAAAGTACTATGAAATTTGTGATATGAAAAATCATAATACTGCTGAGTGCTACTTCAACAAGTACTGTCACATATGTGACATGAGAAATCATTCGACAGCAGATTGTTATTTTAACAAATATTGTACTTATTGTGATGAAAAGACTCACAATACTGCAAATTGTTACTTTAGAAATAGATCTCTTACTAGAAACTTTGCAAAATCAAACATGAGCAAAGGATTTGTTAATCCACAATATTTGAGAAATCAAACTAATGGATTTCAAAAATTCATTAATCAACCTACTTTAGGTTTGAGATCTTTTCCAATGAACAATTATGTGAGATCAAAACAAAACATGCAAGAACATTTCATACCAAGATCTGTAAGGATGACTAATAAAAATGTTAGTCATCAATACATTTCAAAAGTTGATCAATCAAATGATATGAATGTTCTCAAAAATAAATCAAACAACTTTCAAAACAATTTCCAAAATAAAATTGGTAAATTCATCAAGAATAAACCTGATTTGAATAATCTCCATTACAAACAATTTACAATTGTTGATAAATTTGGAAAACCCAAGACCATCTCGGCTTGGGTAGATATCTCAACTTAAATTTCTTGTTGTGCAGGTACGCCCAAAAAGACCACTCAATACATGGTATGTGGATAGTGGGTGTAGTCGGCACATGACAGGCAATCCTGCCTTGTTACAAGACTTTAAGTTAAAAGATGGAACTCACGTCGCCTTTGGTGGTGATGCTGGAGGAAAAATAACCGGAGAAGGAACAGTATCAAATGGGATAATAAGCTTTGATAAAAGTCAACTTTTGTTCATAGTTGAACTTTAATCTTTTAAGCGTATCTCAAATATGTAACAAATCATATTCTGTTCTATTTAATGATTCATTCTGTTATGTTTTGAAGCCAGGTTTCAAGATAAGCAAAGATTGGGTAATTGTTACAGCTGAGAGAGATAGAGATGTATAAAAGTTGGATATGTCTCAAGTTGATCCTTCAACCGAAACAACATGCCTAATTGCTAAGGCATCAAATGATGAAAGCCAGCTTTGGCATAGACGTCTCGGTCATTCAAATTTCAAGAATATGAACAAGCTTGTAGCAGGGAATCATGTCATTGGACTTCCATCTAAGAAGTTTGCAACAAATGATCACTGCTCAGCATGTTTGAAGGGAAAGCAACACAGAGCGTCTTATAAGTCCAAGCCTATAAACTCAACATCCAAACCTTTTCAGATGTTAGATATGGACCTTTTTGGACCAACAAACATCAAGAGTATTGGACGAAAATCATATTGTTTAGTTATCATTGATGACTACACAAGATTTTCATGGGTTTTCTTTCTGTATGCCAAATCTGAAACGACTGATTTACTAAAAGAATTTATCATTAAAGTTGAAAATCAATTAGAAAATAAAGTGAAAATAATAAGAAGTGATAATGGAACGGAATTCAAAAATGCTAACATTGAAATGTTTTGTGCACAAAAAGGGATAGCTCATCAGTTCAGTGCTCCCAGAACTCCTCAACAAAATGGAGTTGCCGAAAGGAAGAATAGAACACTGATTGAAGCTGTTCGTTCTATGTTAACGGATGCAAAAATTCCTATCACTTTTTGGGATGAAGCTATATCAACTGCGTGTTTCGTTCAGAATCGAACCTTAATTGTGAAAGATAAAATGAAAACTCCATATGAGTTAATGTTTGGCACGAAACCAAACATAAACTTTTTAAAATCATTTGGTTGTCCTGTTATGATTCTTAATTCAAGTGATCAATTTGGAAAATTTGAAGCAAAATCTGATAATGGATTTTTCGTTGGATACTCATCTGTTTCAAAAGCCTATCGAGTTTACAACTCTAGGACAAATATAATTCTTGAAACATTCAAAGTTAAATTCTGAAAATTCTTTTCCATCAGTTTCAAATGGTCCTGCATGGTTATTTGACTTAGATTCATTATCAAACTCTCTTCAATCTAACTTGTTTAATCAACCAAATTTTCTTGATTCTACAGGTAAGAAGAACTCAAGAGGAGATCTTGGATCATTCAGTGAGGATTCAGATTCTGATGACCTAGATGATTCTAGCTCAGACTACCCATTTTTATCATTCGTCAAGGATTCAACAATACAAAATCATGATAATACAGTTTCAGGTCATTCAACTTCAACTGATCAGAAAGGATCACAAAATATTCCTAGTGATGGTAATGAGTTTGTGATACCTGAGTCTGGAACATCATCTATCTCTGGTGATGTAGTTGATACTGATAACTTTGATTACTTTATCAACTCACCGACTCAAGTTCCAAACTTCAATCCACATTCTTCTACTTTGATACATGAGCTTTCCAACTTGAACCAAACAAATCTAGATGTTAATGTTCAATGTGATGAGATTCCAACATCTCGTATTCACAAGAATCATCCAATTTCTCAGATTATTGGTCCATTGAATGAGAGAACAACAAGGAGTAAATCAGAACAAGCAAACGTATGCTTATACTCTTGTTTTCTTTCTCAAATTGTTCCTAAAAATGTTACGGAAGCATTAAAGGACAATGGTTGGATAGAAGCCATGCAAGAAGAATTACTTCAATTTCGCAAACAAGAAGTGTGGAATTTGGTGGATCTACCTGAAGGAGAAAATGCAATAGGCACGAAATGGCTATTTAGAAATAAGACTGATGATCGTGGTGTTGTAATAAGGAACAAAGCGAGACTTGTTGCACAAGGATACACACAGGAAGAAGGAATAGATTATGATGAAGTATTTGCACCAGTTGCAAGACTTGAATCCATTCGAGTTTTTCTGGCTTATGCTTCATTCATGAAATTCAAGGTGTATCAAATGGATGTAAAGGGTGCATTTCTATATGGTCCTATCACTGACGATGTGTTTGTGAAGCAACCTCCAGGCTTTGAGGATGCACAATTTCCACATCGAGTATATAAGCTGAGTAAAGCTTTATATGGACTTCATCAAGCCCCTAGAATTTGGTATGAGACGTTATCACAACACTTAATCCAACATGGATACACAAGAGGGAAAATTGATCCAACTTTATTCATAAAGAAGGATAATAATGATATTTTATGTGTACAGGTGTACGTTGATGACATCATTTTTGGTTCTACCAGTCCAAAATTGTGCAATGAATTTGAAGAAATCATGAAATCTCGGTTCCAAATGAGTTCTATGGGAGAGATTAACTTCTTTCTTGGACTTCAAGTCAAGCAAACTGAAGATGGAATCTTCATCAATCAAGAGAAGTTTTTACAAGCTCTTGAAGAAATTTAAGTTGCAAGACTGTCAGTCCATACGAACTCCAACAGATGTTAACACCAAGATTGAACCTGATCCAAAAGGAAAATCTATTGACCAAACTTTATACAGATCAATGATTGGCTCTTTGATGTATCTTACTGCATCTAGACCGAACATTATGTATGTTGTTTGTGTTTGTGCCAGGTATCAATCAGACCCGAAAGAATCTCACTTAATTGTTGTCAAAAGGATATTCAGGTATCTCAAAGGTAAACCAGCCTTAGGGCTTTGGTATCCTTACGAGGGTAACTTTGAACTATATGGATATACAGATAGTGATTATGGTGGATGTTGTCAAGATAGAAAATCTACTTCGGGTGGGTGTCAATTTCTTGGTCCCCGATTAGTCTCGTGGCAATGTAAGAAACAAACAAATGTCTCTGTTTCAACTGCAGAAGCTGAGTACATTGTTGCATCAGCAGGATGTTCTCAAATCCTTTGGTTGCAAAATCAACTACTGGATTATGGGTTCAATTTTCTTAAAACACCAATTTACATTGATAACACAACTGCTATGTTCATAACAGCTAATCCTGTTCAACACTCAAAAACAAAACATATCAAAATTCGATATCATTTTCTTAGAGATAACTCTGAAAAAGGATTAATCATATTGATTCAAATTGCAACAGAAAAACAGTTGGCAGATCTATTTACTAAAGCCTTCCTACCAGGACGGTTTGAGTATTTAGTAGAATCAATTGGTCTTATAAATCATATGTGAACTCCCTAAATCAAAAGATCATAATAAGTGATCCTCTCATTGTTAATTGCCTATTTATATTTTGTGTGTGTGTGATTCTTGTTTTCCTTAGAAAAATCAAATACAAAAATATAAATCAAAATTACAAAAATAGAGTCTTTTTCTAATTTTTAGAAAAATAGAGTCTTTTAGAAAGGAATATGTTATGCAACATGTGAGAAATGATAGTACATTAGTGAGATCAGTTGCATACTTCACTCATTAATAATGTCTAGACATGATCAGATATGATGTGTAGACAATATCTGACTATTATGCTGAAAAAGTAAATTCTTGTGATCAAAGTAAATATTAATGCTTGTGTGTATTCATCTGAGTACTTTTGAGTTGTTTTGGCTTATCAGATTGAATGCTTGTTAAGTTACACCACTCACACCTGTTGATACTATGTTTAATCATGAGATATGTTACAAAGCATCATCTCACTTCTCTGTTATGAGTCATCATAGACCTGAAGTGCTGAGATATCCTTTGTTGTAAGTGATTACAGACCTGGATTCTCTCTTTGATGCAAAAGATGCCAATGTGCACAAACTATTCAAATGAATAGTCAGAGCTGATCAAATGGTTATCCATGATCATTCTCTATTAATTTAAGTAACATGAACTCTGATGATACATATGTTTCAGGTAATAAGTTGAGTATTTGTTCTTTCTTGCATATCATGATGATGGTTGAGCTCTCTTAGTCTCCGTATGATTTACATCATGTCATATCTAAATCTACCCTAATCAATCCAAGAATTGAAAAAGTAAGTGAGTTGATAATTTGTCAAAAACACTCATTGTCTGTCCTTAGATCTTGTGTCTCCTTTGCTGTGATATCACTGACCTGGAACACACTTGATCAGGATTTATTCATTGTCTATGACTATTCACATCTTTTTTATTTTAATGTGTTGATCTTCATTAATATGATCTCACTGCAGACATTAATTCTTTTGTTTATATTAGATTTTGATTCTGCTTTCATTTTGCTTTTATGCATGTTTTTTTTTGTGTGTGTGAAGGCAATGTCACAATGTGATGTGTGATCTTATTATCTTTCCTAAGAAACTTATAAGTTTTTCGAATTTAAAAGTTTAGGGGGAGTAATAAATGAAAGAGTTGTTCTCAGAAAATAATCAAAATTAAAATGTTGAATTGAAAGGATGATGCTATATGTTCAAAGTATTTGTGTAATTTGAAAATGTAATTTTTGAAAAGTATAATATGAACCTACATAAATTTGCAAATGAAAATGCTTCTGTCATAAGTTAAAAATTAGATGATAATTGATTTTATGTTGAGACTAAAATGAAGGGACAAAATAAATTTAAAAATAAAAAGAAAATAAAAATTTGTGAATTGAAAGTGCAAAATGCAAAAAGTTCAAAATTAAGGGACTAAAAGGTAAAAAGTTTGAAAAATTCAAAATTATGCTTCAAATGTTTTAAAAAATTAGTATGAAATATTACTAATATTTTTAAACAGTGTGCAGGTGAAAAAACTGGAAATCACAAGTGTTAAAATCATGAAAGTCAACAAAAAGTCAAAGTCAACTGAAAATCAACTCATGCACCTAAATAGTGCACATACGTCTAAGTAGGAGCATGATGAAATTTTCAGGAATTATACAAGTGTTTGGACGTTCGGCACATTCCCATGCGTCTAAATAATTGTTATAAGTCCATGATTTTAATCAAGTGTTGGGCGTTTGTGATAATCCCATGCGCCTAAACAGTGAATGAGTTTGGTTTTGACCAAGTGTTAGACGTTTGACATGTCTCATGCGTCTACATAGTTGAAAAGTTTCAAAATTACAAGTGTTAGACGTTTCAAAAAGTCCATGCGACTGAACAGTGCAAAAGCGCCTAAACAGTGCTTATGCGTCTGAACAGTTCCCATGCGTCTGAGTCAAAACGCACAAACAGTGCTCATGCATCTAAAAAGTTAGTGAATTTTAGTGTTTCATACACCCAAACAGGGCTCATGCGCCTAAAATTTTACTTAATATAAATTGAACACTTACACTTATTTCCTCATTCACACTCAAATTTTCACAGACAAAACCCCTGAACTTGCGACTATCACTTATCATCATACTCTCATTTCATCTGCGATTGCATTAAATCCTATTGATTATAGATAGTATTTGGATCTATAAACGTAAGTTTGTGATTCAAATCAGTAAATTTTTGGTTAAATCAGATTATTGGTATAGGCGTTTGAATGCTATTTGTGCGTTCTAACCCTATATAATTCAAAGTTTAACTAATCAAATGTGAATCATATCTAAAATTTGACTCTGGATTATTGATAAGAATTTGATTGCAAGTATGTTGATGTAAAGTTCTTAATCTGAAAGTGAAAATGATTTGATGATTGTTCAATCAGTCGGTTCTTCAATAGAAGAAGAAGAAGATGAACAGACAGATTAAAGTTTGAATAAAAAATATAAATAAAATAAAGTTTTTTTTAAATAAGTAAATCAAAATTCAAATGTTAGATGATGAATTCAAAATGAATAACGATTAATATTTTACAACTTAAAATCTCAATTCAAAAGTCAAAATCAAAAGTCAAATTCAAAAGTCAAAATCAAAAGTCAAAATTGAATGAAAAAGTTATAAGTTAAAATTGCTAAGTCTATGTAGAAATGAATTTTATTAATCAATATTCAATGTTCTCATAATACTTTCTTTGTGTTTTGCAGATGGCAGAATTGAAGTTTGAGCCAAAGCATAATATGGCTACCTACTTAAATGATGAAAACAGAGAAGCCATTGGATATGAAGAAATTATTAGATTTCTGCTCAGAACAAAATATGTATATGCTATGTGTGCAAGACCAATGATCAATGAAAGACTGATTAAGATATTCTGGAGAACTGCACAAGTTGAAAGAGATTATGAAGGGAACAAAGTTCTAAGAGCTTATATTACAACAGAAAGAATGCTTGATGTTTCTGAAGAAGCAATCAGAATAGCTCTAAGACTTGGTGACAATGACCCTGAAGACTTATCAGAATATACCTTCAATAAATGTACAGAGATTTTTTTACAAATGGGTCATCCAGATCATTTCCCCAAAAAGCAATTTTTCAGAGCCCGGGTGTATAAGAATTGGAAGCTTTTATGCTACATTTTTCAACATTGCATGTCTAAACGAAGTGTTGGTTGGGATTCTTTCCCTGTAGATATTGCATCTCCCATTATTGCCTTAGCCACAAATAGAAGATTCAATATGGCTAAGTGGATAATGAATGGCTTCATTTTCAATCTTGAAAGAGGAGTGAGGAATAAATACTTGATGTACCCAAGATTCCTCCAATTGCTCATTAATGAAGCAAATCCAGATCTGTATGCTGAAGGAGTTACTGGAGAAAAGCTACAGTTAGAGCACATGTCAGATGTTGTTTATAAAAGACTGGCAATGATCAATGGTGCTCAAAACATTCCAGTATTTGATTATATCAGGAATGTATCAATGAATGAAGTAGATATTAATCAGCAACACTTTCATCTATCTGAAGAAGATCCAATAGATCCAAATGATCTCATTAAGGATGTAAAAGATGATGAAGAAAGTGAGGATGATGTTACTGAGAGCTCATCAGAAGAAGATGATGATGATAACAATGAAGAAGATGATAATAATGATGATGCTGAAGAAAGTGAGGATGAAGCTTCTGAAAGCTCATCAGATGAGGAAAGTGATGATAATGATGATGATGATGGAAATGATGGTGCCACTGAAGCACATCAAGAAGAAACTGAGGAAAGAAATGAGGAAGATACTGGAGATGAACCTCAAAATATGGCTGAAGAAACCAATATTGCTGACATTCATGATGATACTGTCAATGAACCACAAAACATGGCTGAAGAAAATGTGGATGATATTTATGAGGAAGCTGTACATGAAATAGATTCATAAAATCAAACCTTTGATTTTGATTTTATGAATGATATAACATATAATCCTGTATTTGAAGTTGATGTTAACGAAGGAGTAGAAGAAATTCCTGTGAGTACGACACACAATGTGTCTGTACAAACACAGGAGACAGTGGACATTGATGAGATGGAAAGATTGAAAAAATAAAATATGAGTAAAGAGAAAGAACTTGAAGAGTTAAAAGTGGAGAATGAAAGGATGAAAGAGATAAACATATCTCTTGAAAAAGAAATTCAAAAGCTTAAGAATGAAAACTTAAAGTTGACTGAAGAAAATGCTTCGAAAGATGAAAAGATTGTGAGGTTTGCCAAAGATAAAGAAGATGTAATCAAGAATTTTGAAGTTATGATCAAAGATTATGACATTCTTGAGGAGAAGTTCTAGAAACTAACCAAAGAAAATGAAAAACTCAAAGATGATTTGCTGAAAGAAAAAGAAGCTCAGAAGCCTATCTCACCAGTACAAGTGATATGAGTATCCCAGCTCTAAGATCATGGTTGCAAGCTAGAAACTACCCTTGGAGGAAACTAAAGAGATTACAATCTGTATCACTAAGGAACCTTGTTAGAAGTTTTCAAGAGACGGAGAAAAAATTGAAGAAAATGATTGTACTTGATACAGATAATCCTTAGCATCTTGAAATTACAAAAAGGACAAGAATGTTAAAGCCACAGGAGATCAAACAAATGTCAAGAATTGCTGATGCACATGTTCACAGAAAAGAGTTGATTGAAATGTTTGCTGATCTAGAAAGACAAACTTACAAAGCCTCTACTGAACAATGGCATATTTTTGATAATTCAAGATCAACTGGAGATTTGGTAAGAAACGTACTGCAAAGAGGACCATCTGTTGCTGAACTGTTGAATGCTATGATTGCTCCAGATTTTACCAACCAAGTAATATTATCGCATGGAAGTATGATGAAGTATTCGATGCATTTTTTATAAAGAGAGTAAATGCTGTGTGTGATGCATATCACTTTTACTCTAGCATCATAAAACTTTCAGTGTAAGATCTGAAAGAGCTGAATAGATTATCTCTGATCAATCCTTCTGATTCAAAACGTGGCAAGATGTTTGTAGAATTATTAAGAAGAGTATTGGATCGATTAAGTAATTTTCTTAAGACAAGATGTGAGCAAGAGGATAAAGAGTATTTTGTTACTACGAAGAATAATAAAAAGCTCAAGGGATTACAATCAGAGGAGGAACATTCTATGATTGAATTTTATGACAAGTATTTTGAGAAGGTTACAACTCCTGGTCTGAAAGTGATAGATGGTAATCAAAACTCAAAGCCAATCCTCAGATGGTTTTATAACAATGAGACGTTTGAGCTTAAGTTGGTCCGAAATCTAGAAAGATGGGATGAGGACATGATTACTTTATTTGGATTTTTTGAACTAAAGCTTTTACATCCGAGTTATATCTCATTTTTGTCTGTACAAAAATTTGAGAAAGTATCTCCTGAGATAGCAGAGCAAGACAAGAAATATTTCATTTCCATTATTAATGTGATGAATGCGGCTATGGAAAGAATATCTTTGAGAAAGGCTCTTGCTTATGCCAACATTGTCAAGAAAGATATTAAAGATATTGAATTCATGAGAATATCAAGAAAAGGAGTTCTAGAAGTATACTCAAAGGAAAGTCAAAAGCCTATTGACTTATATGCTAACATTGATATCTCAGGTCTTTCAAAAGATACGTTGGAGAGAATGAACCAGATGGAGATTAAGACGAATGAAGCTAAACCCGAACAAGGCATTCTTGCAAGTAAATTCAAGTCTGCAATTTCAAATGCTTTGAAAGAATTAGAGATGTACAAACACAAGCCGATGTTTAAGGTCAAAGAAGAACCAGAAGATTTTTTTTAATGACGAAGACAAAGAGTTGAAGATAAAGGCTGAAGATAAAGATGAAGATGGAAGAAAAGACAAAGAAGACAAAGATTGGAGATTTTGAAGACAGAAGACCATGTCTATCTTAGGGGGAGTATTGTTAGTGCTCTAAAAAAGATTAACATGTTGTCTTTAGTTATCTTTTAATATTTTGTAATAGTATAGGGACTAGTTTTGTAATTAGTTAGTTCCTTTACTTTTTGTTTCATTATAAATAGCTTAGACTTACAGGTAGTAGGTAACTAAGAATTGTATTCGAACCTGCTTTCATACTTTGTAATTGTCTTAGCTTGATATTAATGAAAACTTGAATTTTGTTGATATCTTGTTTTGATTTGATTACTTTGTGTGAATTTCATTGAATTGTGTTCATAAATCATCACAGATTGGTACATTTGATCCTATCAAGAATATGGAACCCAAGCCATGATGGTCTTGGGTTTCCCGTTCCTATCCATGATTGTAACTTCTTGGTACTTTCCTCTAAACTGTGACGTAGAGGGATGTATTCTAGGAGATTTCTGATGATATCTTGCATGTTTCATGTCATCAATTTCAGTTGAAGAGTCAGAAGAATATTGAAACCTTTGGTCCCTGTTTCTTTAAAGAAATTTGACCCGTTTTTGATTATCAAACATCATTTTTGATTTATAAAAATCATGTGTTTGTTTGATGTTGTGATATTTGTTTCTTTTAATTTTCTTCAACTCTTTTATGTTACCCATATCATTATCAAACCTAGAAGTCCTAGATTGATTATTATTGAAATGAATTCTGATTTTGGGTTTCACAGATGATATTGGTGAGATTGGCTTGTTTTGGGGAATTCTCAACCCTTTTTGCTTGAAGAAACAATCAGATGTATTGTGGTTCGTCATATCACAGACTGAACAATATTTTTAAAATAGTAGTTTTTGGTGGAATGATTTTTCATGTCATAGATTGAGCAGTATTGATTGAAATAGCACTCATCTGTACTGTGATTAGACATTTCACACATGTCACAATACATGTGTTTGTCTCTTGATGCTGATCTTGATGTTGAGGCCTCAGTAGATTTACATGTTTTCAACTAAGTCACAACCTTTGATTTTGGTGAGGAAGCCAGATCAGCCTTTTTAGTAGTTTGTTACACAACACTACTAGGTTTGTCCTTTCTAGATTGTTTCTGCTTCCTTACCCTTCTTCTTACCTCCGTTTCTAATTGATTTACATGTTCTTTATTATAAATGTCAAAACCAACTCCTTGTTTTGATTTGGAAGATTAAGGATCTGACTTGATTTTTGTTTTTGATACCAGTAAAATTTTGTTTTTCTTTGGCAGTGAAACTTTTTCTGATTTGATTGAATTTTTTGGAGATTTGATCTCACAATCAGAACTGCTTTCAGTAGAAGGTTTCACTAAAGCCTCGGTTTTCTTCTTTTCTTTTGAAATTGTAGGAATAAATTTCACAAATGGGAGAATGGCTTTGATTAGGCTTTTTGGTTTGATGACATTAACTGTCTTGTCTGAACACTCCTTGATTTTAATTGGGTGACCTAATTTAATTTTCTCCTCATTTGTTTCAATATAAACATCAGGTTTATTTTGAGGATTTATGACTTGTTTTACTACTGATTTTGGTTTAATAGTGTTAGGTTCATTTTACTCTTTGACTGTGACAGGCTCAGGCATGACAGTGTAATTGTCACTGTAAGGTGGGGGACAAGAATTATACCCAATCCAAGTCATGTCCTTGGGATCTTTTTGTGAATCTAGCATCTCTTGCAGCTTGATTGAAGATATTTGAAACTTTTCAAGTTCCACTTTGGTAAGTGATTGCTCAACTTTTGATTGACCTAACTTTTCACTTAGCTGCTCATTCTTAGCTACAAGAGTGTACTTTTTACCATGCAATTTTTCAATGTCAAAGATGAGTGATTTGATTTTAATTTCAAAACCTTTAATTTTTCTTTTAAGCATCGCTGACTTGACCTTTTCTTCTTTTATTTTAGCAGCCAATTTATGATTGTGCTCACGATAACCTTGCAGTTCAACAATGCATTTATCACTACAAAGGTTGGATTTTACCTCAGATGGCATAAAAGTTGGGCCATCATTGATGTGAGCCATGAGTGCATGATTCTGGAATTGAGGCTTTACTTCCTCTGCATACAAACTCCAATCACACACTCCATATTGTCTGATGACAAGAGCATTTGAAGTGGGCTGGCCGCTTCCATGTTGTGGCTGACTCTAATATGGTTGTTGATGTTGTTGTTGGTGATGATACTGTTGTTGATGATTATTAGATTGATAGCTTGAGCTTGGTTGTGAGGATGATTGGCCTTGAGAATTCCTTTGGAAACTGTGGTTGTTTCTTCTAGGAGCATTGCATTTTCTAGAGAAGTGGCCTGTCATACCATAGTTAAAACATTTGACCTTGGATTTGTCATATCCAAGTTTTGTGTTTTCATTGACTAAGCTTTCTCCCTTTTCTGAAAAACTTCTTGGCTCTTATTGCTATCATAGCTATTTGCCATTGCAGATCCATTTCTTCCACATCATCTGGATCCATTTCTTCTAAATCTTCTTGGATGAGGTGAGCATATGTGAGTCTTCCTCCTAAGTAGGCTTCAAAGCTTGCAACAAAGGCATTGTAAGTTGCCTTTTGCTCTTCAGACCTTTGATCTTCAGACATACATGTAGGTGTGGCAGTAAACCCTGTTGGTTGAGATGATGTTGATGGCTTGTTTGTTGTTGGAGCAGTAATGAAACCGGTTGTCTACACTTGATCTCTTGAGGAAAGAACATCATCATCCTCAGTGATGAATGCATTTTCCACAAAGTAAGTGTCTGATGGAAATTTATAAGCTTCAATAACTCGAGGTCCACCAAGGTTCCTGCTCCTTTCATCAAGTTCAAGAGCTTCTATTTTGGCAATCATTATGTCCAAGGTGGTACTCTCTAGATCAAGAGTGTTTTTCAGCATAGTAACATTTTGTTTCCAACTTTCTAGAAGGCTATGAAGCATCTTTTTGTTTAGTTCTTTGACTTTGTATGTCACCCCCATAATCTTTAAATCATTCACAAGCTGCACAAATCTATGAAGTTGTTTAGAGATTGACTCCCCCTTGGAGTGATGAAAGGTTTCATATTGACTAACAAGCTTATCCTTGTTAATTTCAGCTACTTCACTGCTGCCTTCACACATTATCAGCAATGCATCCCAAACAGCTTTAGCAGTTCCATAGTTTTCAAGTCTTTTTAGAACATCCATTTTAAATGCTTGAGTGAGAATGGAATATGCTTTGAGATTAATTTTTGTCTTCTTGTAGTCATCATCATCAAGAGTGAGATCCTCAATAGGTATTTTTGAGGTTTTGTACAATGCAGCCTAGCAGAGAGTGTCACTGGGATGTGAGGCCCTTTACATATTGAAATCCAATAGTCCGGATCTACACCTGTAATGTAATTCATGAACATAATTTTCCATTGCTTAAACTCAGATTTGTGTTTAAGCATAGGAGGTTTAGGAGTATGACCAAGTTTAGAAAAATTATGTGAATCCATTTTAATAAGCTATTTTTAACTTGTTTGAATAAAGATTAGATTTATTGTTAAGTTCAACTAGTCCAAGTAGTCCAAAATAGGCTTATGTAACAAGATCTACTGATGTTTTTTATATTTTTGTTATAATTTTTAAGATTGAGCAATTGTTCACAGATTTGTTCTTGAGGATGAGTGAACAGTGACTGTCGGAGTATTTCAGCAGTTTTATCAACTTGTTTACTGAATAGAAGTAGTCAAACACTCTACGAGCAACTCAATCACCAGATCAATCGAGTTCAGCTTAGATCTAGGTAGGTCTAAAGATGAACCGAGAGCCAAAGCTCTGATACCAAATGACTGGGTGCGAGAATGATATTCTCTGTTGATGTGAATCAACAAGGACCGAATATGATGATTGAGTCAATGATTGTAAGGCGGAATCAAACAACCAAAGAACATTGAATGCAAGAAATACTCATAAATGCAAAAAATACTCATAAATGCTCTTTATATTAATGGAGGTGATTGGTTACAATAAATGCTAGGGTTTGAGCATTAAACAGTAACAATACACCTTGAGAACATAAGACTAAACAAAATATTCTGATTGTCTAAAATGTCTATCAATAGTCACCTTACATACGAGGATTTCTATTCTATTTATAAGCTGACAAGATGTCTTTTACAAAAAGACTAAACTACCCCTGACCTATACATCAGAGAACTAGTCTAAGTACAAAAGTCTTCATCAGCATTTCTTCTATTCATTTTCAGCATTAGTGTTTGGTCATCAACATTGACAAATGCAGATTAACAAAAACTTAAGCGCATTTGTTGCTGAACATCCGCATTAGTAAATGCGGATGTACAAAGTACTTGTCAGCATTTGTTCGGCTATCCGCATTTGTTAATGCGGAAGAACAAACACTTGTCAGTATTTGTTCTATGGTCATTCGCATAAATAAATGCGGGTAGCCGACACTTGTCTTTTATTCTTTATGCAGATTCTTCATCCGCATTGGTTCTCGGACTTGTGGGATTTCCAGCAGAACAAACATCAACCCACCACTTGAAATTGAATGTATGATCCTTTCAAGGTCCAACAGTCACTTTTGACCATCTTTCCTTTGTCTTGAGTGTGTATCCTTGAAGTCACATAATCATTTTCCACATTTGGACACATATAAGGTTGATCAAGATCATTGCATTTCCAACAATGGATGTCGACTGGGATTGTTTTCTTTTCTTAAATCGGCTTTTATTTCGGGTTCTTTGAGGCATAACATACATAACCCTCATATCTTATTTTAAAACCTTATGTGACTAGTCTTTCAACACTTGATATATTTCTTTTAAGTGTTGGGATATAATATATAGTGTCCACATTATGGACTTGCCCTTCACTCATGAATTTAATGCTCTCTTTTCCTTTGTATAGATCGTTCTTTAACCTATCTTGACTTTCCTCTATTCCAAAAGATATATTTATATTTTGGAACATATTTTTTATTCCCTTTTGCGTGTTGTTTTCAGTTTATACTCGTGTACCAAATTTCCTTCCAATTTTTTCCATCTGTTCCTTTGATCATAAATTCTAGTTTTCCTATTCTTTCTGGGCAATCTTTTCTGTACTGGAACGATTGCTTACTATAAGAACAACACATACCTTTCGGAATTTTCCAATCGATTTCTCTTCTGTCGAATTTGTTGTTGTGAGTAGTTTAGTAACTTCTGAAATTTGATCGTTCTTGCGGTCCAAGTCAGACTTGATGTTTAGATTACTTTTACCACTTCTAAGCTAATGATCCCAATGATTATATCCTCGTTGCATCTTCTCCTTGCCCTTCTGCATAGAAGATGTGCCTTGTAAAAGGGTGAATCTACACACCCTTTGGTCTTGTAATTTTCCCAAACATCACCAAACTTTATTGACTTAATCACTGATGAACCCGCAATGTTCTTCCTAGCCATATCACTTGGCGCTTCCTCTTTTCACAGGTGCAGGACCGTTGAAGGGTATGCACTTACAACACAACAACACATAGAGGAGAGTTGCTTAGAACACCTAACAGATCAAATAGGAAACTGGTTAACTTTTAGTTAAAGATGCTAAGAACACAAGTAAAGATGAGACAGAACAAGATGACAAATAACACAAGTAATTGGTTTTCAAGAATATTGTATATTTCTTCTCAAGTTCTACTACAAATGTTACAAAGCATACGACGGAAAGTAACAAGTACTTGAGATACTTTATACTACATCCTACAGCCGGCCATACTTTGAAAGCCCGCTGGATACAATTGACTAGACAACTACAAAATCAAATGTAGAGTCAAAAGACAGATTTGCCTTTTGACTAGTGACTATGACATGCCATAGCTCACATCCTAATATATTACAAAAAGGATAAAAGTACATAAAGTAGAAAGCACAGACTCAAGACCTCAATGTACAGTTACCAAAAGCATAGACCTTTTCACCAACTCATGTAAGTTGGTGACTTTACAGAGTTGCAGCGGAAAGGTGGTCCAGCTTTATGGTAAAGTACATCAGATAAAGGCATATCCTCAAAAGTCTTCGGAAGAAATCTGTGTTCATTCTTTGGCTTCGGAAGACTTTGTCTTTGAGCTTCGGAAGACTTCACTTTTGGCTTCGGAATATTTTACACAGAATATTTCTAGTGCATGGTGTAAAACTTCTGAAGCATTTCTACTTCTGTTCTTCAGTGAATGCATGCATAGAGACTTTGGATGTTTTGGCTACATCAGACTTATAGGAATCCTTACAAACTCCCCCTAGGTTGATGCTACCAAAACATTTGAAGATCTTTACCTGTTGACAGTCCTCATAATGATGATGACCATGCCCTTCTTCATCAGATGGTCAGGATCACTCAGACTCTCATAATATCTTCTCATCTCAAAGAGATCATGCAGAGGTAGTTTGAATTAGTCTTGCGATGTGTAGACATGTTCAACACCTTGATCTCTGATCACATGCCATCTTTTTGGATTGGTTGTGAAGGTCTAGGATAAGATGGGTCTCTCAGCTGCAAGAGGAGCCACTTGAATTGGAGTTGATTGGACTCCCTCTTCATGCACTTCCTCAGGTTGATCTGACTCAGCCTGAGGTGTAGAGGTGGATGATTCAGGCTTCTTCTTCTTCTTTGACTTTGGTTTGGAAGCCATCCTCTTCTTCCTCTTAGAAGACTTTAACTGAGAAGACTGGTCTGCAGGACCTTGTTGATCAGTCTTGTCTTGCTCAGTTGGGTGTTCCTCCCTCACGGGTTAAGAAGGAGAGGGAGTTTGACCCTGCCGTGGATCAGAAGATGAAGCTTGCTGAGGCTCAGCAGGAGCTCCAGGTTGTGTTGTCTTAGGTTGTTCAACCTTAACCTCCACTTTACGTGGGACTTGATTTGGAGGGGAGTGTAAGTCAATCAGCTCTCCACTCTTGATCTTCTACTTGATTACCCTAATATGCTCATCCATTGTGGATAGAGACATATGACCAAGTCTCCTTCCGGAGAATCCATACAGCTTCAAGAAGCTCATCATCCTTTCTCTGTCAACAGACTTTTTCATACTCTTTTAGATGATGGCTCTTGACTTTACAGCACCTTCCCTCATCTTTCTCTTTGTTGCCTTTTGTTCTTTGAGCACTTGAAGTTCAAGCTGTTTGAGATACTCAAACTCAATGTACTCAAAGGGCAAGGGAAGAAGTGAAGATGCCTGTGCAGGACCGGTGAAGGGTGTGCACTTACAATACAACAACACAATGAGGAGAGTTGCTTAGAACACTTAACAGATCAAATAGGGAACTGGTTAACTTGTTAATGAAAGATGCTAAGAACACAAGTAAAAGTGAGACAGAACAAGATTGCAAACAACACAAGTATTTGGTTTTCAAGAATGTTGTATATTGCTTCTCAAGTTCTATTACAAGTTACAAAGCATCGATAGAAAGTTACAAGTACTTGAGATACTTTATACTACATCCTACAGCCGGCCATACTTCGAAGGCCAGCCGAATACAATTGACTAGACAATTACAAAATCAAATGTAGAGTCAAAAGGCATATCTGCCTTTTGACTTGTGACTATGACATGCCATAGCTCACATCCTAATATATTACAAAAAGGATAAAAGTACATAAAGTAGAAAGCATGGACCCAAGACCTCAATGTACAGTTACCAAAAGCATGGACCTTTCACCAACTCATGTAAGTCGGAAGAAATCTGTCTTCACTCTTTGGCTTCGAAAGACTTTGTCTTTGAAGCTTCGGAAGACTTCACTTTTGGCTTCGGAAGATGTTGGTCTTGGCTTCGGAAGATTTCACACTTAGAATATTTCTAGTGCATGGTGTAAAACTTCCGAAGCATTTCTACTTTTGTTCTTTAGTGCATGCTTGCAGAGAGACTTTGGATGTTTTGGCTGCATCAGACTTATAGGAATCCTTACAAACTTCCCCTAGGCTGATGCTACCAAAACATTTAGAAGATCTTTAGATGTTTGTAGTCTTCATCACAATGATGACCATACCCTTATTCATTAGATGGTCAGGATCATTCAGACTCTCATAATATCTTCTTATCTCAAAGAGATCATGTAGAGGTAAGTTGATTATGTCTTGCCATGTATAGACATTCTAAACACCTTCATCTCTAATCACATGCCATCTCTCTGGATTAGTAGTGAAGGTTCAGGATAAGATGGGTGTCTCAACTACAAGAGGAGCCACTTGAATTGGAGTTGATTGGGCTGCCTCTTCATGCACTTACTCAGGTTGATCTGACTCAGCCTGAGGTGTAGAGGTGGATGATTCAGGCTTCTTCTTCTTAGACTTTGGTTTAGAAGCCATCCTCTTCTTCCTCTTAGAAGACTCTAACTGAGAAGACTGGTCTGTAGCACCTTGTTGATCATCCTTTTCTATAATCTCAGTTGGGTGTTCCTCCCTCACAGGTTTAGAAGAAGAGGGAGTTTGACCTTGCTGTGGATCAGAAGATGAAGCTTGTTGAGGCTCAGTAGGAGGTCCAGGTTGTGTTGTCTCTGGTTGTTCAACCTTAACCTCCACTTCAGGTGGGATTTGACTTGGAGGAGAGTATAAGTCAATCAGCTCTCCACTCTTGATCTTATGCTTGATTACCCTGATATGCTCATCCAGGGTGGATAGAGACAAAGGGCCAAGTCTCCTTCCGGAGAATCCATACAGCTTCAAGAAGCTCATCATCTTTTGTCTGTCAGCAGACTTTTTCATACACTTTTGGATGATAGCTCTTGACTTTGCAACATCTTCCCTCATCTTTCTCTTTGTTGCCTTTTGTTCTTTGAGCACTTGAAGTTCAAGCTGTTTGAGATACTCAAACTCAATGTACTCAAAGGACAAGGGAAGAAGTGTAGATGCCTGGTAGAGACCTGTGGCACTCAGGTAGTTGATCATGTTTTGCCTATCTGTTTCCTTGTCTACTTGAGGATCTTGTGTAGCAGCCACATCCTCTTGCACATGACTTTCTTGAACTGGGAGAGAGTTGGAGAATGCTTGTATAATCTTTTCTGTCTCTTCTCTTCTTTGAATTGGAGAAGTAATCTTGCATCCTCTTTTTCCTTCATCTCTCTTGACACTTCCATGTCAGCTAGTTCATTTAATTGCTCTAAGGGAAGAGATATAATCTCATCTATGTCATAGTTCCTGGTCTGCAGGTAAGTAATCCTGACTGTCCTCAACTCATCTTCTTGAGTGTTTGGTCTAGGGGAAGCCCTGATTGTAGCTTGTATGAATCCTGAAGACCCAGAGGAACTTTCTCCCCTTAGATTCCTCTTCCTCTCTCTCCTCCTCCTCAATCTCCTCAGGAGTCAAACTCATTTTTCCTTTGTCACCCACAAACCTTTGTGACTCAGGGTGGATAGAGGTTTGGCCTTCATTGCTTGATGTAGCATCCAAGTTCTGGCCAGAGAGAGATTGTGAGACACCTTCACCAGCAGGTGTTTCACTGAGGGAATGAATTTCTGAAGCAGTTGTTGGTGTGACAGGGCTCTCAGGCTCTATCACTGGGCCTTCAGCCAAGGTTTTCCCTTTGAAGCTAATCTCAGGGTCTGCCTCAGCATCCAGTGGACCAATGACATTACCTGATTGCCTTTGTCTCCTTCTAAGGCTGAACTCTTCAGTAATTCTGTCTTGAATCCTGAGTGCTAACCTGTCAGCTTGTCTTGATTTGCTTGAGTTGACAAGTGGCATGTTGATCAGGTCAAGACCTTCATAGTAGTCCAAAGTCTGAAAATTGAACACTTCTTGCTGCCCTTGAACTCTGTGAAGAATGAGGGCGCTTCTATCAGCATCATACCTCTAACCAATAATGTAGTTTGAAGTTCCTTGAGGTGGAGATGACACAGCCCTTGGAATGCCTTCCTCAAAGAGACTCCTAATAACAGAGTCAATTATATCCACATTAATGTGAACTTGAGGAAGTTGCTGAGTATGCACAGTTGCAAGTGAGGATGATGAATCCTCAATGTCCATACTTCCTGAAGAACTCCCAGCATCTGTGACTGTAATGACTTTCTCCCCCTTTTTGGTAGCATCACCCTCGTGCATAGGTGAGCTAGAGGTTAGGTCAACCACATTCATAGGTTCTTGTGTTCCTGGTTGAGCTCTTCTTAAAGGTCTCCCAACTAGTTTTTCCCTTAGATAAGATATCTCAAGTTGCTGATCATTGACCCTATTATGCAAGGTAGTCACCTGAGATTCAAGATGACTAACCTTAAAGACTAAATAGGAGCATGTTTTTGACAGTTTTTCACCTTTAGTCTCAGATTCCCCTCTTCTTCATCAAAAGATGTTAGGACCTGGTATTTGAACAAAATACCGAGGGATTAGCGTGTAAACCAGATCAAATAGTGCGGAATCCTATTTGATTGACGATCCAATCAGTGAGAACACATGAAGAATCAATAAAGAATTGAATCTAACGTTAAGAATCGAATGAAGATCGATCTAATGTGTTCTATGAACTTGGAGAACGAATTGGGAGGTTTCTCGATGGCTAGGGTATGTCTGGAGTCGAAATAGAATGAATGCTTACGTTTTTACACGAATTGGGTTGTATTTATAGGTTAGTATTGTTCAATCGGGCGACTGGACCATAAGTATGGTTCAGTCGTGCGATTGAACCATGCGGTTGATTCATCCGCACGACTGAGTGTTCAGTCGTGCGACTGAGCCAATCTTATGTGTCAATCATACGACTGATCCAGTCTCCTGGTTCAGTCGTGCGACTGAGTCAATCGTATGAAGTTATTCATGCGTGTGGTCCATTCACATGGGCCATTCGCATGAGAACTTCATTGTGTTAAGTTTGAATGTATTAATTAATATAACATGATGTCTAACCATTCAAACAACCACAAACTTAATTAACCAATTCAACATCGACTTATTAATGAAATATTAAACATTATCAATCACAAACAATCAATATCATTTCATTAATCATTTCACATTACATCAGAATCAGATAAACAAGATCTATTACATTCAAATCCTGATCTAGGGACATACATGTATCAACAAAAGAATCATTGGGGGATGAGATTATTGGACCAAAGTCCTCTCTCTCACCACCAGCCTCAGGTTCTTGGCTGCTGAATTTTCTCTGCACATTGACATCCTCAGTTGATGTTTCAATGGGCTGATTTGCCACGGTTGAGGTCTTAATGATGTAATCACTTGCAGAAGTGAGAGCCTCTTCCATATGGATATCCTGAACAGGTTTAGAAGTATCCACCTCAGTTATGGGTGATTGATGTGGGCTAGACAAAGGATACTCAGGAGTACTCATCTCTCTTTGAGTAGGGGAGGAGTAGGGAGACTCATGGTACCCACTAAAACCTAAGTCTTCATCAGTATAGAATGAGAGGTTGGGAATGGGTTGATTTAAGTCTAATGGATGGGGATGGTAACTGTCCCTTGAAGGTTGTTCACTTGAGTGTTGAGACTCAGAGTGAAGGCTTAAGGTAGTTGGGCTTGTGAGCTCATCAGGGTGAGCATGAGGAACCTCAGTCCTGATTGTTGAAGAGATGCGAGTGGTTTGCTCCTCAGGGGAAGTGGGAGCTCTAGTGTCCACTTCCTCTTGTATGGGTGAGTATATGGGGGCCTACACAGACTCAATAGCTTGAGCAGTGGTTTGTTTGGATTTTCTTTGGTAGGTGAGGGTGACTTGGGGCCTTTTTGGTGGTTGAGAGGTAGAAGGTGTGGGTTCAACACTAGCTTGTGTTGCTAGGTTGTCACCTTGAGCAATGAGCTCTAACATTTTTGGTACTAGGGCTGTTTCTACCCCTGAGAAGCCTACAGTTGGCTTCTTCATAATTTTAAAGATGTCGGGCTTCATCTGTCCCAATTTAAGAATATTATCTGTTTCCCTCAACTGTGAGCCCAGTTCACAGTTGAGAATGTGTTGAACATATCGAGAAACATATAATACTCTAAGGAGTCCAAGTTAGCAAGCAAATTTGTATAAACAAATTAAGAGTACCTAAACTTGACCCCCTGAACCATTCCATGTACTATGTAGGAGAGATCCTCAGGAATCTGGTCCTACCCTCCATACTTGTTTGACAAGCTGTGGATAACCACATGAAGAAGGTATTTCCACTAGGATGAGACCTTCCCTTTCCTGAAGGTCTTTACAGAGAAATCTCCCTCATAGTTCATCTGCTTAAAGGAATGATTTAGAGCTTCCCTTGGGAAGGACAACTCACCTTATTCATCATCCAGCTGCAAATGAGTGTTTATGATGGCCGGAGTGATGAAGATTGTCCTCCCTTGCACTGTGGCAGACAGTGCCTTCTCCCCATCCATAATGACCTCTTGGCAGGTCTTCCAAAATTCAAGCAGATGATCCTCATAGAGCGTAGGATCAATGGTTGGGGAGGTGGAGTAATTTGATAGAGCTAAGAAACGGCAAATCTCTGAGAAACTTTCATCTTTCTCAGAGCTTAACAGAGCAACTTGGTTATGTTGCCTGTGAAGTTGCATGGAGAAATCTAGGTTGTTTCTGATGTTTAGGTTGGGCATTTTAGAAGCTTAAGGATGAAGAAAGATGAAGAACAAAAGGCGGTTTGGGAGAATTTATGTTTAAGGAATAGTGTAATTGAGGTCCGGATGTGAAAAGGATTTGAGACAAAGTTAATGAAAGAAGATAAACTTTAAAGTCCGTTGGGCATTTATGTGAAAAGGATTTGAGACAAAGATAATGAAAGAAGATAAACTTTAAAGTCCGGATGTCGGTCCCACCTCCGAAAAGTAGTTTACTTTTGCCGAAAAATTAGTTTTCTTGGAAGTCGAGACATCTTCCGAAGGTTATTTGCTTCGGAAGTTCTGAAGAAAAAGCTTCCGAAGGAAAATTGGCTTCGTAAGAGAGTTTTACACTCATAGATTTTTATTCTAAGAAGAATAAATACTTCCGAAGGTAAATTGCTTTCGGAAGAAACTTGTTCTTTGAAACATACAAAGTACTTAAGTTGATTTTAAGCTTCGAAAGATATTTCAGAAATTTCTTCCAAAGGTAAAAATACTGAAGCAATTATTTGTTTACTTAGACATAAACTACTTCCCGAAGGTAATTTTGAATCTTCTGAAGAGATCAAGATTTTAAAAAATCTAAGAAAAGTCTTTTGAAAATATTTTTCTTCCAAATAAAACAAGAGCTTATGAAGGTGATATAATAGACAACTTAGGACACAAAGTTTGTAAAAATAAATATGATTAGGTTTTAAGAAAAGCTATTCAAAGTTAATCATCCTAATAGCTGATACAAGATATTTAAATCTCTGCTCATCAAAAGCTTTGGTGAACAATGCTTACGTGCTAGTACAATGCTTACGAAAGTTGGTCGGCTCGTAGATGTAGGTTGTGTCGGGCACGGTCCCGTGCTAAATGGGGCATGGCCTCGTGTTGGTGGTGTGGCACGGCCCCGTGCCTTATGGGGCACGGCCCCGTGTCTACTTTTAGGGGACAGTACTTTTTGTCATGTCAGATGTCCAAGCACGGGGGTGTGTTAATTTAGCACGGGGGTGTGTTCCTGGCAAGGCATGGGGGTGTGCTTAATGAGGCACGACCCCATGCTTGGAGTCCAAAGCTCGGATTGCTTCAATTTCTTGTTAAATATGCTCCTTTTGTCCATCTTGCCCTTTTAAACACCTGAAAACACAATTTAACACTTTTAAGTACATTTTCATCATTTTAAGGAAGATATTAAGGAATAATTGATGTGATTTTGATAGGATTTTTATGTATAATTTGGAGCACATCAAACATCCCCACACTTGAACTTTGCTTGTCCTCAAGCAAAAATCACTTAAAATGACAATTCCACCAAAAACCAAATAAATCAAATTATAAACATGTCTTTCGAGAAGTATGCAAGTAAATACTATTTTCATCCAAATATAAATATTCTAAGCACATGTAAAATGATATCCTAGCAAGCAATAGGTGGTTAGTAGAGATTATTATCATGTAAAAATCCACACTTCTCACAAGATGCACTCACACTCGGCTAAATATATGGAGTCATAATCAAGATTAAGTATGACTAATACACTCAATTGCCTAGTATGAATACGTGTGAGATCATATGCTTGTTAAGGGATCAAATCTCCACCTACTTAGATATTTATTTGCATAAATCATTAGGTCTTTGATGGGTTGTAACTTGGCTCGGGCTCGGGTATGGAATATTTGGAAAGAGTAGCTAATTGCTAAAGACGACGGTCTTGGCTTATTTTTCTAACATAAACTACAAGGAAAGCAATAAAGGTTCCCTATACAATACTTAAAGCTAGAAGGGATATGCTAGCTTGAGGACTCGTTTAAGGACAGATTATCAAGACCGTATTTTGCTTTCAAGAAATCGCACTTCATCTTTTACCCGAAGATACACAAAACTTTCCTTTCTCAAGGATCGTTCGGCTTGAAGCCTAATAGCACCCAATCGGATTAATTCTGTGTATTCGTATTGAGATTCAGTTTGATTCTTTTTGCATTTTCCATTATGGGACCAATTTCCACAATTCGGGCATCTTTCATATCTTTTTGCCCGTCTATAGCACTTTTTGAAATCCCAAAAAATGGCGGAACTTGTTCCTTTTTTTGCCATTTATTTCTTGCATCAAACGTGAGATTGAAAATTTGTTCGCGGATTTCCGGGGGAAGTCCCGGTTTTGCGTGATGAAGGCAACAAAGCAAATTGAAATCAAAAGAATGCATTCAAGTTCTTTAAGGTCTGCCGATAAAAGACCAAATACACATTTTTTTATAAGCCAAAAACGTGTCTTTAACGAAAACAGGTTTTGTTAAAGGCTTTTTGGTTAAGTGACTTGGTGACTCGGGTGATTGAAAGATAAAAATGTTTAAGCTCAACGGGGCTAACTAGGGTTGACGTTCGGGTAAGGAAAATTAAAGACAATGGTTGGGGCTTGAATGGTTAAGGTTTACTAGTGCCTAACTCATTTTTATGCAACAAATACTAATTAAGGTCTTGAAATGTATACCCAAAACAAGTTCTAATCACACATATCATATGGCACCCTCAATTAAATCCAGAATCAAAGTAGAATTGCAACTTGCAAAAGCTTGTTTAAGGCTCAAAAATAAACTCACATACGGATGGAATTGGGTAAAAGTGTTTCATTTTACATGATTAAATATTTTACTAGATTATTGCTTTTAAGGATATCACAAAAAACATTTTCAATTTTTATTTGGACGTCATGGATTTACTTCTTTATTTCCCGAAAACGTATATTTATAATTTGGTTTATCAAAAATTATATTAAATTTTTGGTTAAAATTTTAATTTGGATCTTTTTAGCAAAGTCAAATGTATTACTCCCATCCCCACACTTAAAATTCACATTGTCCTCAATGTGATTAAAATATTCATGATCGAGAAAGGGTAACGAAATAAATCCCCTAAAAATGATGATTTTTTCACTTGTGTTTGGTTGCCCTCGCGTTGTTAGAATCCTCGGTATCACCTGAAATGTCACCAATTTATTGAAAGCATTAAAATCCTAAACACACAAAATAAAAACAAAACGACATAAATTAAAAGATAGATTGGCACAAAACAACTGTGCCGGGGCCCCGAAAATGATACGGTTTTCAAGGGCTTTGTGGTGGGATATCCCCCACTCGTGGTACATTCGGTTTCTGATGTACGTGACATCTCTGCTCAAGTCATCGACTCGGGAATTCAGATTTTCGACTCGGTTGAAGGCTCGTTGGGCATATTCAAATGATCGCCTTGCATGGGTTTCGGTGGTTTGGATTGACTCATAAAGGTCTAACATGGTTGGAAATTCCCTTGTTCGTGAACTTGAAGATCCAGCTCCGGCTCCTTCCGGCTGTATCGGCATGTCGAGATCCATGATAATTTCTTCGGGATCCGCCGGATTCCAGATTTGTCCCTTCTTATCCATGAATCTCGGCTGCCCATTTGGTAAGCTTGTCACCATGTACATACTTGTACAAATGCTCAAGTCTAACAGTCCGGGCATCACTCCTTCGGTTCCTTCAGTGTTATAACCATAGCTTTCATATAAGTTCAAAATCCAGCTTCCTCCAAACATGGGTGTTGGAGCACCTGCAATCGCATTCCTGGCAAAAAGATTACAAAACAAATACCCAATATTACATGGCAACTGATTAACCATACAATATAAAATAAACAAGTCCCTCAAATTAACAACTCCCTCGCTTTGACCACGAGCTGTTATGGAATGGCTGAGTAACCGATGAATGTATCGCAGCAGCGGGTCTCGTATCTGACTGCTTTTTGTTTTGCTCGAGTTGAACCCTCCGGTTCCAATCCGCTCCCAAAATGCTTTCCTCATTGCACCACTTTCCGCGTCTCTACTTTCCTCGTCCGGGAAGGTATGATACGCCGGCATTCCAGATATAGCCTCCTCCTCCATTTCTTGTTCCGTGTATATTCCAAGATAGACACCGAACAAGGCAATGGATGGTTTATGCCAATTCCCAGCTAGTCTGAATGAAACTGCATTTTCATCCCAAGGATCAGAGTCTTTCATGCTAAATTTAAAAGATGCTAAAAATTCAAGAGTCAGTTCATAAACGGAAGGTCTATTTTGTGAAAATAAACGTTTCCACTGGACACTTAATAAATTATTATATCTTTCTAGCTGTCCGACTGCCGCTAGTGTTTCTTCATCTGCTTGTAAGTGGGATCTTTCGACCCTTTGTAGCAATCTTTGAAGTCTATCATGACACCATCTCTCGCGGCTCCCTCCAAAATGTAAGTAGGGATGCTCCATGATCCTGAAATTTAAAAATAAATTAATCTATACAAAACAAATTTCTTAAGCAGTCTCATGATGTTAGTGAAAATCATATGTTTTTCAAGACATAACACCATAATGATTCAATTCATGTTCAAAAATAGTTAAGAATTTATCATTCAAGGAAAAAAATTTTGAACATGGGGGTGCGCTTTATACAACGTGGGGGTGCGGTTAACATGTTTGGGCATGAAATCTTGACTCGAGCAATCGTGGTTTTGTTTGTAAATCGTTGATTAAGCATGGGTTTAACATTTTCTTGTTTCAAAAATCAAAGATTATACGTTGAACATTTTAATCATTTGTTAATAATTCAAGATACTAAAAATATATATTGTTTTACATCACTTGAGAATTCTTGTAACTTGAACATGATTAACAAAGGTTTCACCACGAGTTATGAAGATAGTCTTGTTAACAATAAAAGAAAACAACTAACTAACCAACTAAACATACTAATATCTAACTAAACACACTAATTAACACTAATCTACTACAAGAATAAACATGAACAAGTAGGTTAAAAGCATTCATCATTCCATAACACGTTTAAGAACAAGTGTTTACACATAATTGCTAGGATTTCGGTTGTTTAGAGACCTAATCACCTAACTACATGTAAATGACTTTCATAATCAAAGGAATTAGTATGCTAACCTCTTGGCCAAATACTCTTGCAAGAACACTTGAACAAATGAAAGAAAAATGGAAAAGAAGATAGAATTGAAAGTGGATACGACTTTGCAGGCACATTAGCTCGGTTTTTATCATGCAACATTGAATGGAAAAGGACAAAAGGCTGAAAAATGGCAGGTGGTGTCAATTCTTGTCGAACACGGGGGCGTGCCCCTTTGAACACGGGGCCGTGTTCAAGTACCAAGTTCGGTTTCAGTCTTTTGTTGTTCCGTTTTTCAGTTTCGCGCGTTGTGTAATTTTCCCGGTTAAGTTTTATCACTTCCAAATCATCAGAAAATATACGAAAATAGTCCTATAGTTAAATAACACAAGCCAAATTGAAAATTACATTCCCTAGAATCCTACGATTACACGATACGTTAAAAGCCGAGAATCTGAAACAGCAAAACCAGACTCTTTAACGCGCAACAGCGCACTTAACACATCACGGAATGTTCTAAAAGAAACCTCCACACATTTCGTGTGGAAGGTTTGGCATGGGATAGTGAGAAGTGCGGTTGCTCAATTCCGCGAGCTGCTGGTTAATGGAAATGAGTTCCTCGCTCATCTGCTGAACTTTTTGGATTAGTTCAGCTAAGCGTTGGGAAGCAACGAGGTTCATTTCTGTCAATTGCTTGATTAGTTCATGCATTTTGAAGAAATACTCTTGAGTTGTCGGCTCTCGCGTTTCGGAACGCGGTTTCTTCGCAGGATTCCAGTTTGAGCTTCCGTGACTTGATTCTTTCATTTTTTTGACGTTTTTGAGCAGGAATGAGTGTGATGAAAGAATGGAACAAGTGTGGTATTTATACACAGGTCGTGAAGAGTGAACACGGGGGCGTGCTTAGCTAGGCACGGCCCCGTGCTTGTCAGAAATCGTCTTAAATTCGACCTGCAACGTTCCAGAGTCGTCAGCGGAGATCGTGGAAAAATTTTGTCAGAGGCACGGGGGCGTGCTTGATGGGGCACGGCCCCGTGCTTGTGCTTGTGAAGTCCTAAAAATTTTCTAAAAAGTGAGAAAAAATGTATGTACAGGTGCCGCGTTTAAGTTTCGGGTCTTCGGCACGACCCTTCCCCACACTTAGTTTTCGTTGGGGTGGAGGTTTAATTCCTCCGAAGAAATCTTGGTTGGTCCATCGTTATACGGTTTCAAACGATGACCATTTACTTTGAAACTTAAACCTGCGTGGTTGTAAATTTCAATGGCACCATTAAACACGTTTTTGATCGTATAAGGTCCAGACCAACGTGATTTCAGTTTTCCGGGAAATAAACGTAAACGAGAGTTATACAGTAAGACCATTCTCCCACATGAAATTGTTTGGTGTTCTTTAATCGAGCGTCATGGAATTTCCTTGTCTTTTCTTTGTAAACCCTAGCGTTTTCGTACGCTTGTTCCCTCAATTCCTCCAATTCGTGAATTTGTAGGAATCGATTCTTTCCTGCAAGGTCTTGGTCCAGGTTTGCTGCTTTAAGTGCCCAAAAGGCCTTATGCTCTAGTTCTACAGGTAGATGACACGACTTCCCATAAACTAGTTTAAACGGTGTTGTGCCGATGGGAGTCTTATAGGCTGTTCGAAAAGCCCATAATGCATCATCTAACTTGATAGACCAGTCCTTGTGATTTTGACCTACAGTTTTCTCAAGGATTCGTTTGATACCTCGGTTAGTGACTTCGGCTTGCCCATTCGCTTGTGGATGGTAAGCAGTTGTAAAGCGATGGTGAACTCCATAACGTGCCATTGCTCTTTCAAGCTGATTGTTACAGAAATGAGTTCCTCGGTCACTAATCAGAGCTTTGGGGGCACCAAAACGAAAAATAGTTTCTTAAGGAATTTGACAACGTTCCTGGCATCATTAGTAGGCAGGGCTTGAGCTTCAGCCCATTTTGAAACGTAATCAACTGCTACCAAGATGTAACGATTGCCAAATGACACGGGAATGGCCCCATGAAATCAATACCCCATATATCAAATATCTCGCATACTTGAACTGGTTTCTGAGGCATCTCATCCCGTGTCGAGATATTGGTTGCTCTTTGACATGCATCACAGGTGCGTACCATGTTATGAGCATCTTTGAAGATCGTGGGCCAGTAAAATCCAGAGTCGAATACTTTCTTGGCTGTTAAGGTTGCTCCATGGTGTCCTCCTGTGGGTCCTTCATGACAGTGCCTTAGAATTTGTTCTGCTTCACTTCCATATACGCATCTTCGAATGAGTTGGTCTGCACGATTCTGAATAGATACGGATCCTCCCAATAGTAATGTTTGATATCAGTAAAGAACTTCTTCTTTTGCTGATAAGTCATTCCTTTGAGAAGGATTCCGCTTGCTAAGTAATTCGCAAAATCGGCGAACCAAGGATGTTCATCGATTGAGGATTGAATGTGCATAAGGAATTCATGAGGAAAATTGTCGTTTATTTTGGCTTCCTCAGTTTGTGAAGGACTTGAATCCTCAAGACGCGAGAGATGATCAGCCGCTAGATTTTCCGCTCCTTTCTTATCACGAATTTCAATATCAAATTCTTGAAGCAGAAGAATCCAACGAATCAATCTCGGCTTTGCATCTTGTTTGTTGAACAAATAACGAAGGGCTGCATGATCGGTGTAAACAATTGTCTTTGAAAGGATGAGATACGAGCGGAATTTATCGAACGCGAAAACTACCGCAAGAAGTTCTTTTTCGGTGGTAGTGTAGTTTTCTTGTGCGTCGTTTAGGGTTTTGCTCGCATAATGAATTGGGTGAAATTGCTTGTCTTTCCTCTGTCCTAATACAGCTCCCACCGCGAAATCGCTTGCATCGCACATGAGCTCAAATGGTAGTGTCCAATCTGGGGAAACCATGATTGGAGCAGTTACCAATCTCTCCTTAAGCAATTTGAATGCACTAATGCATTCATCAGAAAATACGAATTTCGCGTCTTTCTCCAGAAGTTGAGTCATTGGTCGAGCGATTTTTGAGAAATCTTTAATGAAACGACGGTAGAATCCTGCATGTCCTAGGAAACTTCTGATGTCTTTCACGGTTGTGGGATGCGGAAGTTTAGAAATAGTGTCGACTTTGGCTTGATCGACTTCAAGCCCCGCTCGAGAGATTTTGTGTCCTAACACTATTCCTTCCGTAACCATGAAGTGGCACTTTTCCCAATTTAAAACAAGGTTGGAGTCTTCACATCTAACCAGCATCTTTTCCAGGTTTTCAAGACATTGCTCAAATGAGTTTCCAAAGATGGAGAAATCATCCATGAAAACTTCCATTGAGTGTTCAATCATGTCATGAAAAATTGCTACCATGCATCTTTGAAATGTAGCAGGAGCATTACACAAGCCAAAGGGCATTCGCCGATAAGCAAATGTGCCATATGGACAGGTGAATGTTGTCTTTTCTTGATCTTCGGGAGCAATAGGAATTTGAAAATAACCTGAGAAACCATCCAGAAAACAATAGAACATTTTTCAGACAATCTCTCAAGCATTTGGTCGATGAAAGGAAGAGGGAAGTGATCTTTCCTTGTGGCGTCATTGAGTTTGCGATAGTCTATGCAAACTCTCCATCCTGTAACCGTACGAGTGGGAATAAGCTCATTCTTCTCGTTAGTTACAACAGTCATTCCTCCTTTCTTTGGAACAACTTGGACGGGACTGACCCAAGGCGAATCAGAAATAGGGTAAATCAAACCGGCATCTAGCAGTTTGATTACTTCTTTCTTCACCACCTCTTGCATGCTCGGGTTTAAACGTCTTTGAGGTTGAATGACGGATTTGAAGTTCTCCTCCATCAATATTTTATGAGTGCAAAAGGATGGATTGATTCCCTTGATGTCCATGATTTTCCATGCAATTGCTCGTTTGTGTGCCTTAAGCACATTGAGCAACTTGTTCTTCTCATCAATTGATAAGGCGGATGAGATTATGACAGGAAGTTGAGATGTGTTTTCAAGAAAAGCGTATTCGAGATGAGATGGAAGCTCTTTGAGCTCTAAGACTGGAGGGTCTTCGATAGAAGGTTTGGCTTTTGGTTCTAATCTTGCTCAATGATCTCAAATGCTTCTTGATGAAATGATGTTTCGTCAACTTCAAGTTCTGGAATGGTTTGGTTTTCACAGATGGGTTCGGTGATTGTGACTTCTATTAATTGAGTATTGCAAGCTTCATTTTGAAGGGCTTCCTTCAAATGACTGCTTATGATCGAATCGCAAGCATCAACGTAATAGAGTGAGTCATCATGATGTTGAGGGTGTTTCATGGATTGGCCTATATCAAAAGTTACTTCCTTCTCTTCTACTCTAAGTGTGAGTTTGCCTGTACAAACATCAATGAGGGCTCGAGCAGTCGCTAAGAAAGGTCGACCTAGGATAAGAGGAACATTTTGTCCTCATCCATGTCTAGGATCACAAAATCAACGGGAAATACGAATTTGTCAATTTTAACTAAGAGATTTTCAACGATGCCCCTCGGATATTTGACAGAACGGTCAGCTAACTGGATGCTCATACGGGTAGGTCTAGGCTCACCTAAGTTTAATTTTTCAAAAACCGCATAAGGCATAAGGTTAATGCTAGCACCTAAATCAGCTAACGCATTACTGACAGAAAGATTTCCTATTAGGCAAGGTATGGTGAAACTTCCTGGATCAGTCATCTTTTGAGGTAGTTTGTTTTGAAGAACTGCAGAGCATTCCTCATTCAAAACTACGTGTGATAACTCTTCCAGCTTCTTTTTGTTTGACAAGACACCTTTTAGAAACTTAGCGTAGTTTGGCATTTGTGCTAAGGCCTCCACCAAGGGCAGATTGATGTGGAGTTGCTTGAACAACCCAAGGAATTTCCATATTGTGCCTCCATTCTTTGTTGTCTCAAACGACCTGGATATGGAGGTGGTGGAACATAGGGTGGTGGTGGAACGTATTTCTTTGCTGGTTCTTCAATAACAACAGGTTGCTTTTGCTTATCACTCGCATTACTTGGAGTTTCAGTTTCTACTTCTTCAAGGATGGGTTGTAATGCGGGTGCATCACCTTGAGTGGTTTTGCCACTTCTGGTGGTGATGGCTTTGACTTGAGCATTAGGGTTTGTCACAGTGTTGCTGGGCAAAGCTCCTTGAGGTCTTTCAGAGAGTTGTTGTGCTATTTGACCTACTTGGTGCTCTATGGTCGGTAATGATGCTTTGTTGCTTTTGATGTCAGCTTCGTTTCTTTGGAACCTCTCCTCATTTCTTCGATCAGATTTTCGGATGTACTCATCTGTGGCTTGTGTGGTTAACAACAATTGCTGTAATAAGTCTTCCATTGATGATGCTCCACGGTCTTGGTTACTACTGCTTGGACCTTGGTATGGTGGTTTCTGTTGTTGGTAAGGTGGCCTTCGGTTGAATCCAGATGATTGTTGGTTACTGCCAGCATCTCTGTAATTCGAGTTGTTTCTCCAATTTGAATTGTATGAGTTGTTTGGGCCTCCTACGTAGTCAACATCTTCAACCATCATAACGCCTTGTGGGCACTCGTTGGTCTTGTGTGAATTTCCACATGTGTTCCATCGTGTTGGAGTTTTCTTTAGCTCGCTTTGCAATTGTTCAATTTTTTGGTTAGAGCTTCTAATTGGGCTGCAATTAGGGTTTCAGAGTCTACTTGATGAATACCTTTAGAACTGGGTTTGGTTCTTAAAGGATTGTAAGCAAAGCTCTTCTTAGCTGCTCTTTCTAAGGCTTGATATGCTTCTGTTGCCGTGACACTTCCAAAATCTCCTCCCGCACTTTGGTCTACTGCTTGCTTGTGGGCTCGCTAATCGCATCGTAAAAGGTTTGACACTGCAGCCACAGATCAAGTCCGTGATGTGGGCATCTCCAAAGGAGACCTTTATATCTCTCCCATGCTGCGTGTAATGATTCATCGTCGTCTTGACGGAAACTTGTGATGCTACTTCTTAATTTGGCAGTACGATCGGGTGGAAAGTATTTCAAAAGGAATTGTTCAGCCATTCCCGCCCATGTGGTGATGGAACCAGGCAGAAGTGAATCAAGCCAATCGATGGCTCGGCCTCGAAGTGAAAATGGAAAAAGTCTTAGTCGAATGGCGTCGTCTGAACAGTTATTGATTTTGAAGGTCGCACAGATACGAAGGAATCGTGAGATGTGAGCATTAGGGTCTTCGTCTTGTTACCCATGGAACTGAACAGAGTTTTCTACAAGTTGAATAATACTAGACTTAATCTCGAAATTGTTGGCCGCTATTGCTGGTTGAACAACACTAGACTCATAACCATCTATTGACAGTGTGGCATAGTGTGTCATCTTCATTTCCTCGTCTTGGTTAGCCATGTCTTCTTCGGATGGTGTATCTTCCAAAATGTCTTCTTCAATGACTGGTGCTTCTTGTTGTGATCTTTTGCGCAATCTTTGATGAAAAAGTCGTTCGGGTTCCGGAAGAGGCGGAACAAGTTCAGAACTAGACGAGTCGGACATACACTAACTTAAGGAAGCATAAACTAACTAAGGCTTAAAAATGAATCAGGCAAAAATAACTAAACTAACTAATGCAAACTACCTACAAATAAAAATGAAGTTTAAACAAAAATATATATACAGGTTATATGCAAGATAGTCAAAAATTTAGTTTGTCTTTCAAACTGCCGTGTGTCCCCGGCAACGGCGCCAAAAACTTGATGGTCTGCGGATAGTATATATATTTGATAAAGATTTATTGCACAGATTCAGTTTTAATTAGTTGTTACTAATACTAAACCACACACACAAAAGGCAGTGTACCTGTCGTGTGGTAATATAGTGTTGGTAAGAACCGAGTATCAATCCGTGGACACACCTAGCCTACTCAACAAACTTGATGTTTGACTATCAGATTTGGTTTTTGTTAAAGAGAGTGATATTTTGTATTGGAAAGATTTTTAGGTTTTAAAAGTAAACAATAATAAAAAGAAAGTAAAATAAGAATTGAAGTGTTTGGATTTAAAATCAGGGAATAAAAGTTATCATCCTAATTAGAATCCACTTATGTAATTGTGATGAATTGGTGATGTGATGTGATTATGTTAATGTTTATAAAGATGAGCCGGCGCGATTTCTCGACTATCCTTCTACCGTAGTGACTTGATCCTGTCAGGCTGATTTTACTGCTCAGATCAAAGCCCTAGTAATGTAGGTAAATCTTTTGTGTCCTATTTGACATACGATTTCTGAAAACATAATTTAATGTTAAAAAGAGAGTTGATCAGGTTCCTTCCTAACATACCATTAATTTTAGAAAACGTAACAATTACTGAAGTTTTCGAACTAATAAAAGGGAACCCGCAAATGATCAGAAAGTTAAAGTGATATGATTTCTAATAACCATTTCTAGCTCATTAGCCATGGATTTATTATGAAGACCGGTTTCGCGAATGAAAGTTAATCATACGGTTTTCAACCTTGTATGACAATCACAATCACAAACCATAAAGTTATAACTTCCCGTTTAAATGTAGATGCTACCCATCAATAGTTTTCCCAAGACCACCATAACATTAACATAATATTTATCACACCATTAGTTCATCACAAATTACATAAGTTTCATCCTATTAGGATGATAAGTAGAGTTTAGCTCATGATGAGCTTTAACATAACAACGGATAACAAAGAAGATAGATAAGTGATCATCGGTGAAATGGAACAATCAAACTGATAATCCACAATGGATGACGTTTAGGTGATCCCAAGCTTCTTCCATGTGTTGTATGCACCTCCCGAGCCTCCGAATGATCTTGAAGTCTTGATTCCCGAGAGAATTTAGCAGAGTAACTCTCCCACCAAAGCTTGCCAAAAATGGTGAGCTTAGGCTTCTATTTATAGGCTTTCCGGAGTGTTTAAGCACGGCCCCGTGCCTAAAAGGCACGGCCCCGTGCTAGTACAATGCTTACGAAAGTTGGTCGGCTCGTACATGCAGGTTGTGTCGGGCACGGCCCCGTGCTAAATGGGGCACGGCCCCGTGTTAGTGGTGGGGCACGGCCCCGTGCCTTATGGGGCACGGCCCCGTGTCTACTTTTAGGGGACAGTACTTTTTGTCCTGTCAGATGTCCAAGCACGGGGGTGTGTTAATTTAGCATGGGGGTGTGTTTCTGGCAAGGCATGGGGGCGTGCTTAATGAGGCACGGCCCCATGCTTGGAGTCTAAAGCTCGGATTGCTTAAATTTCTTGTTAAATATGCTCCTTTTGTCCATCTTGCCCTTTTAAACACCTGAAAACACAATTTAACACTTTTAAGTACATTTTCATCATTTTAAGGAAGATATTAAGGAATAATTGATGTGATTTTGATAGGATTTTTATGTATAATTTGGAGCACATCATAGGTACATAAGAGACCTAATCATTGCCCTATAGAGGTGTTCATCAACACACTCTCCCTCAAGATCAGGTCCAAGGGAGTGATTTCTGGCTATGGGTGTCTTAGCAACCTTACAATCAGTCATGTTAAACCTTTTAAGTATGTCCTGTACATACTTTAACTGACTTATAAAAATGCCATTGTCAACTTGCTTCACTTGAATTCCTAGAAAGAAATTGAGTTCCCCCATGGCACTCATTTCAAACCTGTCCTTCATCAGCTTCTCAAAGTCTTTGCAGAGCTTTGGATTAGTTGACCCAAAGATAATGTCATCTACATATACTTGAACTAGCATTATATCATTTCTTGTTCCTTTGATGAAGAGAGTTCCATTTATTGTACCTCTTTTGTAGCCATGTTGACAGAGATACTGAGATAGAGTCTCATACCACTTTCTTGGTGCTTGGTGCAGCCCATATAGAGCTTTGTCAAGCCTACATACATAATCAGGATAATCAGGATCTGCAAACCCAGGTGGTTGTCTGACATACACCTCTTCATCAATCACCCCATAAAGAAAAGCACACTTGACATCAAGTTGGTAGACCTTGAAATTCTTGGATGCAGCAAAAGCTAGGAATATTCTAACAGCTTCAAGTCTTGCCACAGGACCAAAAACATCTGTATAGTCAATTCCTTCTTCTTGAGTATATCCTTGAACAACTAGTCTTGCCTTGTTTTTTATGACAAGTCCTCTATCATCCTTCTTGTTCCTAAAACTCCATTTGGTTCCTATGATTGTCTTCCCTTGAGGAAGAGAACATAGGTTCCAAACTTTTTGCCTTTTGAATTGAAGCAGCTCCTCTTGCATAGCTTCAACCCAACTTCCATCCTTTAGAGCCTCATCAATTTTCTTTAGCTCTATCTGGGACAAGAAACAAGAGTGAAGACAAACATTTGCTTCATGGGTTTGTCCTCTTGTTCTCACCCCTAAATCAACATCTCCAATGATGTTTGTGGTAGGATGAGACTTGTGGATCCTTAGCTGAGGGATCACAGCAAGTTGCTTAGACAGATCTAGATTTGAAAAATTTGATGTAGCAAAGAAGATTCACCCTCCACATCACCACACTTATCAAGATTGACTTGATCCAATGAGTGTGTGACATCATTGATGTTGTCTTCAATGCAGTGGTTATCAGCATCAAGAAATTCTTGATCACTTTCACCACCACGATTTTCTCCAACATTTGAAGCTCCTTCTTCTGAGTTTGGTGCCTCTAAGCTGGAATTTGAAGGCATCCCAGAATCATCAGCAGGATTTGTCATTGATGTGCTGGTAGAAGCTTCATTTGCAGGAATAGTTACCACTGGAGCTGAAGATGTGTAACCTGAGGGTCTTCTTAGCTCAAAACTTGGGTCAGGATCACCTGTTGGTAATATATCTCTAGATCCTGAAACATTCTCACAAGATTTGTTAAAACATTTGGTAACTAAATCAAGATCAAATAGCCAATTCAGGCCAGAACCTTTCACACTGGGAGTGTGCTCATTGAAAGTCACATTGGCTGACTCCTCAACTACTCTAGTTTTGAGATTGTATACTCTATAAGTTTTAGCTTGAGAAGAGTATCCAATAAAGTGTCCATCATCTGATTTCTCAGCAAACTTGGCAATTTGATCCTTGGTATTCAAGATGGTGCAAAGACATCCAAATGACCTGAGAAAACCAATGAAGGGTTTTCTCTTGTGCTAAAGTTCATAAGGAGTCTTACCATGTGTCTTAACCACTAAAACTCTGTTTTGCACATGGCAAGCAGTGTTCACTGCCTCTTCCCAGAAGGTGATAGGCAGTTTAGAGTCAGACAACATAGTTCTTGTAACTTCAATTAGTGTCATGTTTCTCCTCTCAGCAACACCATTTTGCTAAGGAGTCCTGGAAGCACTATATTGTCTTGTAATACCTTTTTTATCACAAAATGTATCAAGGATTTGATTCTTGAATTCAGTTCCTTGATCACATCTTATGGTTTTGACCTTGTTATCATATTGATTCTCAATCTTTAAGATGAAATTCTTCAGAATCTCAGGAGTCTCATCCTTAGTTCTAAGAAAAAAGACCCAAGTGAATCTTGTAAAATCATCTGTGATCACCTAAGAGGTCCTTCCTAGACTCATTACACTGGTGGGGCCAAAGTGATCCATATGTAATAAGTGTAGGGGATTAATGATGGAGTTTCTTTCCTTTGGCTTGTGAGATACCTTGTGTTGCTTCCCTTTTAGGCATGCAACACAGTGGTCATCACTTGTAAACTCTTTCTTTGGTATTCAGTTACCAAATCATTCTTAATTAATTTATTCATGTTTTTAAAGTTTACACGGCACATTCTTTTATGCCAGAGGAAAGATTCATCATTATTTGCTTTAGATAGAAAGCAGGAAATTTCTCCTAAGGGAGATGTTTCTTGCAAG
Source organism: Flaveria ramosissima (assembly GCA_025215565.1). NCBI lineage: Eukaryota > Viridiplantae > Streptophyta > Magnoliopsida > Asterales > Asteraceae > Flaveria > Flaveria ramosissima. Next base: position 39,997,958 of record CM046040.1, on the reverse strand, counting down.
TCCATCTTGTACATGTTCCCTTTCCTGGGGGCTTTGCGCAACATGTGCTCATAAGGAATGCCCACTCGGGCCTGAGAACAATGCACTCATGCTCAGTAAAGAGCATGTTATGACTCTGATCACAAAATTGGGATACACTCAGAAGATTGTACCCAAGCTCCTTGACAAAATTTACCTTCTCAATGATGAGCTTACCATTTGTGACCTTGCCCCTTCCAGTAATGTAACCTCCTGCATCTCCTTCAAAAGCAACTGGTCCTCCATCAATTCTTTCAAATTTTTGGAGCAGTGACCTATTGCTTGACATGTGCCTGGAACAGCCACTATCAATGATCCATACATTTCTGTTTGTCTTGAGTTGTCCCTGCACAAAAGAGATGATTAGTTACATTTGGAAACCCAAGCCTCATTGGTCTTGGGCTCATCAAAAGAAGTTGAAGACAATGCAACAGTAATTGATCCTATAGTCATGCTAGATGGATCATTTGCTGATGTTGATGAAGAACTTTAAGCCACTTGGTCTTTCTTTGACTTCCATACCACCTTTGGAAGCTTAGACTTGACCTTCAATACTTCAGAAGTTTTGATGACTTTGGAAGTTTTGATGACTGGCCCTTCGGAAGACCTTGCTTTCACTGCAGCAAGCTTCAGTGCTTCGGAAGTATTCCTTTCTTCCGAGACCAAATTTTCTTCCGAAGGCAAGTTTCCACTTGTTTTCTTCTTCATTTTGGAGTTTCCGAAGGAAAAAAAATTTCTTTCCGAAGCTTGCTTCTTCTTCTCCAAACTCTTAGAATTTTTTTCCTTGGTCATGTGGAGAGTACTCCTTGGATTGTAAACACAATCTCTTACAAGATGAGAGGTACTCCCACACATAACACAATCCATTTTCTTCCTTCTAGGAGTTCTTCTTTATGAACAAGGCTGAACTTGATCACTTTCCTTCTCCATCTTCACCTTTGCAGATGTTGTGGCAATTCTTGTGGGGATAGAACTACCCTTGGAGCAGGATGGTTCAGGTTGTACAGCAGCAATGCACACCTGATCAGCCTTCTTCTTAATGATGGGATGATTTGGACATGAACTAAAACTCTTGTTGATGGAGTTCAAGTTTGTTTCTTCAGCCTTTACTACTTCAAATCCTGCAGAGATGAAGACTTGTCTCTGTATAGAATTGATGGTAGCCTTGATCTCTTGAGCCTTTTTGGACTTTCTTTTGGCCTTCCTGATCAAGCTCTTTCATCTATACTTGGTCATCCCAACAGCTTTGCTCTCCTCAGAGGGATGGTGACCCTTCTTAAAATGCTCTTCTTCACTCTTCTCAAAGTCATTCTCCACCATCTCCTCTTCATCCTCTTCAGTCATAGGATCTATGAGGGGAAGCTCATCTTCACAAGTTCCACACCTAGGAGATCTTAAAGACAAGATTGTGTGTGGAGGAGCTATCTCACAAGATCCTAGTCCCTTATAATTTTGATAACAAACTTTTGAATGCAAGGATGAGGATATTATGTTCTTGAAGGTCTCTTCTTCAAGAACACATTTTTCTGCCTTGGCTTTGCTGATCACAAGCTCAACCTGGCATTCAGTTAATTTAGTAATGAGATCTTTGATCTGAGTCCTGTAGTTTGTATGCTCATGTCTAAGAGTAGAAATGGTTTCCTCTAAGTCCTCTATCTTTGGTTTAAAATCATTTTCAGCTCTTTTAAAATCAGCTTTTAAAATATTTAAGGACTTAAGATCAGATCTCATTTCTAAATTATAGGACCTGTATCTATTAACTTTAGCAATGCATTCAGGAGTACAAAGATGTTCCAATACCTTGGCTTCATCGTGGTCTGCCATGAGTGCTTGGTTTGGAGATGCATCTTCTACTTGAAAGCTCCAGTCAAAGCCTCCTTCTTCAATAGCAACTGCAGCTTGCTGTTTTGGCTTCTCATTCTGGGGGCTTTCTCAGTGTAGTTTGGTCTGGTTTGTGATTGGCCACCATTTGTCCTTGATGCCTTAAACTCTCTTGCAAAGTGTCTTATCTGGTTATAGTTGTAACACTTTACTTTGCTTTTGTCGAGCCCAAACATTCCATTGGCTGCATTGCTTGGAAACTTTCTCTCTGTCCTCTTGTAGAACTTCTTGGCTCTGTGAGTGAGAAGAGCCATCTGCTGGACTATCTCCATGTACTCTAGATCATCTGGATGGATACAGTCCAAATCTTCAAGAGTGAAGAGAAAGTTTCTTGAAGTTTCATCAGCAGAGACAAAGGCATGAGAAGAACTTGTCTCTTGAAAAGGACTTCCTTGAGTGTAGCTTTTCCTTGGAGTCTCTAGGAAGGTGATGAAAGGGCCCTTTTGTGAGTTGTCAGGGAAGCATATAAGATGATGTTGTGGTTCAATGCTTTCACTTTCAACCACATGGAGGGCTGAACTCAGTTGATTGCTGAAGTTACCAGATGAGTTTTGCATGTTCATCTCCATATGGTAGTTATTAAGAATATCATACAACTCTGTGAGAGTAAGAGTCTTAAGGTTCTCAGTCCTCTTGATAACAACACAATAATGTGTCCATTGTCTAGGAAGAGAGGACATAAACTTCCTTACAATGTCCTTGTTCTCAAGAGTTTCTCCAACATCCATTAGAGTATCCACAATCTCAACATACCTGAAATATTGTTGAGTCATGGTTTCACCTGCCTTGAAGGTGAAGTTTCAAACTGCTGCTTCAGGAGATCCTTCTTCTTCTCCATTGCTTCAGTAGACCCCTCATACATTAGCTTCAGTGCCTCCCATAGTTGCTTGGTAGTTTTGCACTTCTTGAAGCCTCTGTAGATGGAGTTTGGAAGAGCAGTTTGAAGGGATGTCATTGCTTTTTGATCAATCTCTATTCTCTTTCTATCTGCTTCAGAGTAATCAGCCACAGCCTTAGGAAGCATACCACCACCAGTAGCAGAAGTGGTGCTTGGTATGTAAGGTCCTTCAACAACAGCGTCCCACATCCTGGAGTCTTGAGACTTGATGAAGCCTTCCATTCTTTGACACCAAGTATCAAAGTCTTCAGGAGTGATCAGTGGAGACTTTGTCATGTTTCCAGTTTCCATATAAGCTTTGGTTATAGCTGCCATTTGAGTTGTTAAGTATTTTGTGTGTGTGAGGGATCTTAAGATAGTGAGATCTTATATCAAGAGCCTGAAAAGCTCAGATACGAAAGGCAGGGCCGGTGAAGGGTGTGCACTTCAAACACAACAACACAATGAGGAGAGTTGCTTAGAACACTTAACAGATCAAATAGGGAACTGGTTAACTTGTTAATGAAAGATGCTAAGAACACAAGTAAAAGTGAGACAGAACAAGATTGCAAACAACACAAGTATTTGGTTTTCAAGAATGATGTATATTGCTTCTCAAGTTCTATTACAAGTTACAAAGCATTGATAGAAAGTTACAAGTACTTGAGATACTTTATACTACATCCTACAGCCGACCATACTTTGAAGGCCAGCTGGATACAATTGACTAGAAAACTACAGAATCAAATGTAAAGTCAAAAGGCATATCTGCCTTTTGACTTATGACTATGACATGCCATAGCTCACATCCTAATATATTACAAAAAGGATAAAAGTACATAAAGTAGAAAGCATGGACCCAAGACCTCAATGTACAGTTACCAAAAGCATGGACCTTTCACCAACTCATGTAAGTTGGTGACTTTACAGAGTTGCAGCGGAAAGGTGGTCCAGCTTTATGGTAAAGTACATTAGATAAAGGCATATCTCTAAAAGTCTTCAGAATAAATCTGTCTTCACTCTTTGGTTTCGGAAGACTTTGTCTTTGAAGCTTCGGAAGACTTCACTTTTGGCTTCGGAAGATGTTGGTCTTGGCTTCGGAAGATTTTACAGTTAGAATATTTCTAGTGAATGGTGTAAAACTTCCAAAGCATTTCTACTTCTGTTCCTTAGTGCATGCTTACAGAGAGACTTTGGATGGTTTGGCTGCATCAGACTTATAGGAATCCTTACAGCCTGGTAAAGACCTGTGGCACTCAGGTAGTTGATTATGTTTTGCCTATCTGTTTCCTTGTCTACCTGAGGTTCTTGTGTAGCTGCCACAGCCTCTTGCACAGGGCTTTCTTGAACTGGGGAGAGAGTAGGAACATGCTTGTATAACCTTTTCTATCTCTTCTCCTCTTTAAGTTAGAGAAGTAGCCTTGCATCCTCTGCTTCCTTCATCTCTCTTGACACTTCCATGTCAGCCAGTTCATTTAATTGCTCTAAGGGGAGAGATATAATCTCATTTATGTCATAGTTCCTGGTCTGCAGATAAGTAATCCTGACTGCCGTCAACTCATCATCTTGAGTGTTTGGTCTGGTGGCAGCCCTGATTGCAGCTTGCATAAAGCCTGAAGACCGAGAGGAACTTTCTCCCCTTAGCTTCCTCTTCCTCTCTCTCTCCTCCTCCTCAATCTCCTCAGGAGTTAGAATCCTTTTCCCTTTGTCACCCACAGACCTTTGTGACACAGGGTGGAGAGAGCTTTGGCCTTCATTGCTTGCTGTAGCATCCTAGATCTGGCCAGAGAGAGGTTGTGAGATACCTTCACCAGTAGGTGTTTCACTGAGGTAATGAATTTCTGAAGCAGTTGTTGGTGTGACAGGGCTCTCAGGATATATCACTGGGCCTTCAGCCAAGGTTTTCCATTTGAAGCTAATCTCAGGGTCTGCCTCAACATCCAGTTGACCAATGACATTACCTGATTGCCTTTGTCTCCTTCTAAAACTTAACTTTTCAGTAATTATGTCTTCAATCCTGAGTGCTAACCTGTTAGCTTGTCTTAATTGACTTGGGTTGACAAGTGGCATGTTAATCAGGTCAAGACTTTCATAGTAGTTCAAGGTCTGAAAATTAAATACTTCTTGCTGCCCTTGAACTATCAACGAGTCCATAAGGAGTGATCCCATTTTTTTCATCGGGTCCGGGAGTATCCCGCCTGGGGAGTACGTTCGCAAGAATGAAACTCAAAGGAATTGACGGGGATGACATAGCCCTTGGAATGCCTTCCTCAAAGAGACTCCTAATGACAGAGTCTATAATGTCCACATCAATGTGAAATTGAGGAAGTTGCTGAGTATGCACAATTGCAAGTGAGGATGGTGAGTCCTCAATGTCCATACTCCCTGAAGAACTCCCAGGTTCTGTGACTATAATGACTTTCTCCCCTTTTTTGGTAGCATCATACTCTTGCATAGGTGAGCTAGGAGTTAGGTCAATCACATTCACAGGTTCTTGTGTTCCTGGTTGAGCTCCCCTTAAAGGTCTCCCAGCTAGTTTCTCCCTGAGATAAGATATCTCAAGTTGATGATCATTGACCCTATAGTGCAGGGTAGTCACCTGAGATTCAAGGTGATAAACCTTAAAGAGTATATAGGAGCATGTTTTTGACATTTTTGCACCTTTAGTCTTAGATTCCCCTCATCTTCATCAGAAGAATCATTGGGGGATGAGATGATTGGATCAAGGTCCTCTCTCTCACCACCAGCTTCAGGTTCTTGGCTGCTTGATTCCCTCTGCACATTGACAGCCTCAGTTGAAGTGTCAATGGGCTGAGTTGCCATGGTTGAGGTCTTAATGATGTAAGTGAGAGCCTCTTCCATATGGACCTCCTGAACAAGGTCAGGGAGATCCACCTCAGTGATAGGTGACTGATGTGGGCTAGACAAAGGAGACTCAGGAGTACTCATCTCTCTTTGAGTAAAGGAAGAGTAGAGAGACTCATGGTACTCACTGAAACCTAAGTCTTCATCAGTATAGAATAAGAGGTTGGGAATGGGTTGATTTAAGTCTAAAGGCTGGGGATGGTAACTATCCCCTGAAGGTTGTTCACTTGAGTGTTGAGACTCAGAGTGAAGGCTTAAGGCAGTTGGGCTTATGAGCACATCAGGGTGAGCATGAGGAACCTCACCACTGATTCTTGAAGAGATGGGAGTGGTTTGCTCCTCAGGGAAAGTGGGAGCTCCAATGTCCACTTCCTCCTATATGGGTGAGTATATGGGGGCCTGCACAGACTCAATAGCTTGAGCAGGGGTTCGTTTGGGTTTTCTTTGGTAGGTGAGAGTAATTTGTGGTCTTTTTGGTGGTTGGGACGTAGAAGGTGGGGGTTCAACACTAGCTTGTGTTGCTAGGTTGTCACCTTGAGCATTGAGCTCTAACATTTTTGGGACAAGGGCTGTTTCTACCCCTGAGAAGCCTACGGTTGGCTTCTTCATAATTTTAAAGATGTCGGGCTTCATCTGTCCCAGTTTAAGAATTTTATCTGTTTTCTTAAACTGTGAGCCCAGTTCACAGTTGAGAATGTGTTAAACATATTTAGGAAACATATAATACTCTAAGACGCCCAAATTAGCAAGCAAATTGGTATAAACAAACTGAGAGTACCTGAACTTGACCCCTTGAATGTAAGGCCCTGTTCCCGGAAAGCCTCACAGTTGGTTAATCATAGCATAAAATAAGTTTAATAACAAAATATTGCAGCGGAAATAATTAGACATTCATTTAAAACATAGAAACCATATCGTACTCGTACATTTGTCCTTTAATTGCAAACAAACATATTACTTGTTCTTAAATTACAATAAAGATTTCATAAACAGTAATGCCATCCAAAGCTCCCCAAGTAGCTCCGTGTGCCATCCTCAGCATCAGCGTTTACCTGCCAACTATTATGCATAAAAGTCAGCTTCGCTGAGTGAGTTCTAGTTTTAAATAATATAAGAAAATATTAACTTTATCCTTCATATAATGACCATGCATACAACATAGTACATAACATTACTTGCATCATAATAAGCATGTTCATTATCTTTCATTTCTTTCATTATCTTTCACTTTCATCATAAACGAGGTTGCACAAGGCAATAGCTCCATTGTGATCGACAACAAATGCGAATCCCTGTCGGTACACATGAATACGGTAGCTAACCCCCGACAGTTGATCCACACTGCAAGGCACATAGCCCGCTCATGAATACGGATCCATCATCATACATCAGACTCACATAAGTGAAGTCTATCATAGTGCTTGCAAGACTTTACATCATCAAACGGGCCCGAGGGTTACATTCATTAAGTTTCACTTTTTATTAATATCATCTTCCTCTTTAATATATATAATACTTAACTTATTAAGTACACAACATGCCAAGTACTAATCATCATAAAACATAACTGACCCTCCGCAGGACAACGGGGGTTCAGGGGCGGCAGCCCCTGACAGCAGGGTCCTAGGGGCAGCAGCCCCTAGTGGGGTCCAAGGGGCAACGCCCCTGGCACCAAAACATCTACTTACATTGCCAAGAGACTACTCTTCTGTCACACCCCAACCTTGACGGCGGAAACGTCGAGATGTGAGGGTTAAGATTGTTCACAGCCACATAACGCTATATTTAAATGTAAATATTAAAATTATAAGTTTCAAAAGGCATTACAAACATAAGTCTCAAACATGAAATAAGTTCAAACATAACAAGACAAAACATAGTCTTTTTATTTCATTAACTCGGTCCAAGTCCTAGATTATTGCAAGCTTCAAAAGTTCAATTTAACCTTTAGGATGACCTGAAACATGATAAAAATAAAAGGTCAACTAAAAATAGTTGGTGAGTTTCCAAGGTTTTCATACATAATATGATAAGGTTACAAGTAGAAATTCATGTCATAGGTCATAAGTTAGTAAGGTTATAGAGCACATATCATTACAAACAAACCTGAATTGATTACAAGTATATAAGATTGGCTAAGTGTATTTGGTTCCCATGATGAACAAGCATACGTCATCAGGAGCCGGCAATACCTCGGGTTTAGCACCAAATAGGCTTGTCAGGCCCAAAGATCTAAGACGTCGCCAGGCTAGCAATAGTTAATGATTATAAACAAACTATGTATCTCATATAATCACTTACAACACACAAATAACCATGACAAAAATAAAGGTGAATTGCAAGTGCTTTACAAGTCTCAAACGTTTATAAGTGTATGATGTATAAGTATCATGTTTCACCCCAAAATAGTGTGAAATAAAATAAAAAGGGGGCAAGGAAACTCACATGGCAATAAGTATAAGAATGATGATTATTAAGAAATAAAAATAAACGTTCCAACGCAATCCTTCACAAAGTACCTAAGAATATATACATTATAAGCTTAAGTTTACTAATGAGTTTAACGATTCATCGGGAGCTAGGGCTTCAATTGATATTTGGGGGGTTTCAATAACTAAATTAAATAAAATGATATTATTGATTATGTTTTGATTCAATGAAAATATAATATTTGAGCATTTTATTATAAAGCAATGAATAAAATCATGGGTAGTAAAGTTTAAATATAAGTTTAAATAATCCTTTATAATTTTTTTTTAAAATACTTATGATTTAAACAATAGCATATAGATAATGTACGAGTCAATAATAGTTTAGGGTTTTAAATCATTATTTAGAGTCTACTTTATACATAAAATAATAAATAATAAAAATAAACTTAATATAACTCTTGTTTTATGAAACGTTTAAATCCTTTAAAAATAAATTTATAGAAATAAAGTGATTTTGAAAATACACAAAGTTTATAAAATACCTTTAATAATTTTTAGAAATTTTTACACATCTTAAAACACTTGAAAAACAATAAAAAAATGGGTTGAGGGTCCCCGGGTTCGAACGCGGGACCTCAAGTCCACACTGCACACACATTACCAGCAAACCAAAGGCCTTAGCCGCGTTATGAAACAGCTTTTAAATTATAAAAACACGGTTACAAAGAAATCCCCAAAACATATGAACCCTAAATCAAACGAACTCAAAATTGAGTAATGAATCGAGCGTTCCAACTCGATTAACCTTAGGGCTTTTGATCCCCAAGTGTAATCGAGTAGATTGACGTGTTAAACTTACCTGATTATTATCGATTTGCAGTGTTAAGCTTGGATTTGTCTCGGTTATCTCACGAAGAACAGGTGTCTAGCAATTGGTTAATTGAGTGAATGTTTTACGAATTTGCGTTTACAGAGAGTTTAAAGAGATCAAAGGGAACATTAGCCCTCTGTTATATAGCTTTGATTTGTTTGTTGAGGTGCTGAACGAGTCCCGGTTCGTGTTCGATCACCTCGGTTACAATTGGGTGTTTAATTGATGATTTAACTCGAATTAAACTATGCATTTATCTTGGCAATGATTATTCAAACGTTTCTGTACGTTTAATTTGATAAATCATCAACATTTGTACGTTAATCAATTATATGTCGATCGAGATGCGTGTTCGGTTCGAAACCCTTCAATACCGAGCTTTAATGTTCAATTAAGTCTTGGTTTCGAGTCCGAGGGGTCCTCCTGTGTCGATTAACATATTTGTATGTTTAAACATGGGCTGTTTTTGAGAGTTCGGTGGTCACCGGAGCTCGGCCGGAGGCCGGCCGGTGACCGGTTGGTCGGGGAGAGAGAAAGGGGAAAAAGGGGGGTTTGGTTTTGCAAAATTACATAACTGGTCCCTGTAGTTTATAAGTGTTAATATTTTATGTAATTATCTTTCTTTTAAAGTTTTCAAAATGACTAAACACCCCCTTAACTTAACTTAACTTTTTTATTAATATTATCAATATTATTATTATTATTATTATTATTATTATTATTATTATTATTATTATTATTATTATTATTATTATTATTATTATTATTATTAATATTATTATTATTATCATTATTATTATTATTGGTATTATTATTATTATTATTATTATTATTATTAATATTATCATAATTAATATTATTTAATATTTTTATTTTTAACTTTCATACATTAAAATTTAATGACAACTAAAAAGAAATAAGCATAAACGACACATGAGTTTCATAATTGTCAATAATGACCTTTATAAGAATAAACAAAGTCAACTTTTAGTTAACAAAAATACGAGATGTTACAGTCTCCCCAACTTAAAAGAATTTCGTCCCGAAATTAAGAGAAATGAAACTATACAAATAAGAATGGGTATCTCTTCTTCATGTGCTCCTCACGTTCCCAAGTAAATTCAGCGCCACGTTTATTTTCCCAACAAATCTTGACGATTGGGGTTGTTGTGGTTCTAGTCTTCTTCATGATGCGATCCATGATCTCAACAGGTTTCTCGACAAAATGCAATGACTCGTCAATCTGGATGTCTTCCAAGGGAACATGCAGACTTTCATCAGCCAAGCACTTTCTCAAATTTGAGACGTGGAACACAGGATGAACTCCACTAAGGTCGGAAGGTAGTTCTAGTTTATAAGCCACTTTCCCAATCCTTTTCAGGATTTTGAAAGGTCCTACAAATCTTGGAGCCAGTTTGCCCTTCTTTCCAAAGCGAACCACACCTTTCCACGGTAAAACCTTAAGAAGAACCATCTTCCCAACTTGGAATTCCAATGGCTTACGTCGCTTATCAGCATTGCTCTTTTGTCGACTTCTTGCCACTTCAAGGTTCTTGCGGATGATAGAAACTTTATCGGTCGTCTCTTGTATAAGTTCAGGACTAGTGATGAAGTTTTCACCAATGTCGGTCCAACAGATCGGTGAACGACATTTACGACCATAAAGTGCTTCGAAAGGTGCCATCTTGATACTCGAGTGGTAACTATTGTTATACGAAAATTCCGCGAGCGGTAGATGCGTATCCCAATCACCACCAAAGTCAAGAACACAAAGGTGTAGCAAATCCTCCAAGGTTTGGATCGTTTGCTCGGTTTGACCATCAGTTTGAGGATGATAAATCGTGCTTAGATCCAATTGAGTACCCAAGAGTTCTTGCATAGAGGACCAAAAGTGTGAAGTGAAACGAGCATCTCGGTCGGAGATGATGTGCAGAGGTACCCCATGACGACTTACAATCTCATCAACGTATATACGAGCCAACCTTGATGTCTTGTAAATGTCACGTATGGGTATAAAATGTGCCGATTCGGTTAATCGGTCAACGATCACCCATATGCTATCATGTCCTTGAGAGGTTCGGGGTAGCTTGGTTATGAAGTCCATAGATATGTGTTCCCATTTCCACATAGGAATCTCGGGTTGCTCAAGTAATCCACTTGGACGTTGATGTTCGGCTTTAACCCTCGTACACGTGAGGCACTTAGCTACATAAGTCGCTATATCTTTCTTCATTCCAGGCCACCAATATTGCCACATAGGTCCATGTACATCTTATCGGAACCAGGATTAATAGAATAACGAGTTTGATGAGCTTCGTTCATGATAAAGGTACGAAGATTATCACGATTTGGAATCCAAATTCGATTTGCGAAGTACATCAACCCATTGGGTTTCGTTTCCAATCGGGTTAAAATATTAGGCTCCAATTCATCCTTCATTCTTCCTTCTCGTTGTACCATTTGTTGAGCCTCAAAGATACTAGACTCGATGTCACTATCTATTTTCAGGTTTTGTAGTAGTACGGTAGTCTCGTTGACATCTAGCCGGATCTCCGTATCGAACTCACCCAAAGTGTCAAACCATTGACGTCGATCGCGAATTTCTTGGAATGAGATCATCTTGTTGTGATTCTTTCGGCTTAGTGCATCGGCTACAACATTTGCTTTACAAGGATGGTAACGAATGTCACAATCGTAATCACTAATCAACTCCACCCAACGACGTTGTCTCATGTTGAGATCTTTTTGATTAAAGACGTGTTGAAGGCTTTTGTGATCGGTGTAGACTATACATTGCGTACCATACAGGTAGTGCCTCCAAATCTTCAAAGCAAAGACAACAGCACCAAGCACGAGATCGTGTGTTGTGTAATTCACCTCGTGAACCTTCAATTGTCTCGATGCATAAGCAATGACCTTCCCTCGTTGCATGAGAACACAACCAAGGCCTTGTTTAGACGCATCACAATACACGGTGAAATCGTCATTACCATCGGGTAGGGTCAAGATAGGAGCATTGCACAACTTGTGCTTTAACGCTTCAAAAGATTCTTCTTGCTCGGAACCCCACTCAAATGGTTTGTTCTTTTGAGTCAAAGAAGTGAGCGGCTTCGCGATCCTCGAGAAGTTGGCAATGAATCGCCGATAATAACCAGCAAGACCAAGAAAAGAACGAACTTCGGTAGGAGTTGTAGGAACACACCAATTCTTCACAGCTTCCACCTTTGCAGGATCAACGTGAATTCCTTGGCTTTTCACCATGTTTCCTAGAAATTGAACTTCCTCAAGCCAGAAGTCACACTTCGAGAATTTCACGTACAATTGCTCTTTCTTCAACAACTCAAGAACCAATCTCAAATGCAGTTCATGATCGGTGTTGGATTTGGAGTAGATAAGTATGTCATCAATGGAGACGATCACAAACTTGTCTAGATAAGGCTTGCATACTCGGTTCATGAGATCCATGAAAACAGCAGGAGCATTGGTTAAACCAAAAGGCATCACCATAAACTCATAGTGCCCATAACGAGTACGGAAAGTGGTCTTTGGGTTATCATCATCATGGACTCACAATTGATGATAGCCAGAACGTAAATCGATCTTCGAGAAAATAGCAGCTCCTTGAAGTTGGTCAAACAAATCATCGATACGAGGAAGAGGATAACGGTTCTTGATGGTAAGCTTGTTAAGCTCACGATAATCGATGCACATACGAAACGATTCATCTTTCTTCTTCATGAAAAGAACAGGTGCACCCCAAGGTGAAGAACTAGAATGGATGAAGCCATTCTCGGATAGCTCTTGAAGTTGACTAGAGAGTTCTAGCATTTCGGATGGTGCAAGTCGATATGGTGACTTAGCCACGGGGTTTGTTCCCGGTATCAAGTCAATTTTAAACTCGACTTCACGCACGGGAGGTAAACCACTAAGGTCATCGAGAATTACTTCAGGAAAGTCTTGTACGATAGGGACATCGTTAAGTTCTTTCCCTTTGACTTTCGTGTTGACCACGTAAGCCAAGAAAGTCATATACTTCTTGCTTAAGCACTTTCGGGCTTGAGTGCAAGACATGAGTTTAAGCCTTTTGGAAGACTTTTCACCGAACACTTTCAAAGTATCTCCAGAGGGTAACGGTATACGAATGCACTTCTCGAAACAAATGATCTCGGCATGGTGTTTGGCTAACCAATCCATACCAATGATGACGTCGAAACTTCCAAGTTTCATAGGGATAAGATCGATAAGAAAATCATGTGTGTCGAGACTTAAGATGCAATCACGAATAATGACATCAACGGTGATCGGTTATCCATCGGCAACTTCAACGGTAAGAGGTCTTTCTAGTTTCGTATGTGGCTTAGCAAGTATGGGTTCAAACTCTAACGAAACAAAACTCTTATCGGCTCCAGAATCAAATAGGACATAGGCATAAGTTTTATTAATAAGGAACATACCTGTTCAATTTTTAAAGGTATTTAACGATACAGTTAACGCATGGAAAGAATTAGGTCACACAAGTCAAAGGTAAGTTAACATACCATTTACCACATCGTTGTTTGCTTGTGCTTGATTTGCGTTGATGTTGAAAGCACGTCCTCGGGTTTGTGGAACATTACCCACAAGACGAGGGCATTGTGGGCAAAAATGACCAGGTTCCCCACAGTTGTAGCAAACACGGTTTGTGACCACGGCGGCATTGTTAGGTGCACGGTGGCAAGTCGCCACCAAATGACCATATTTACCGCATAAGGTGCAGATACGGCATGGTTGGTTCCCCGGATGATGATACCTACAAGTGTTGCACATAGGCTGAGGACCAGCATAAGCCCTAGCCCCAGGCACTTGTGCCACAGGTGTAGCCACAGGTACAAGTTGTCTTTGGGGTTGTTTGGGTGCAGCCACGACATAGTTGCGTGCCGGTGTAAACTTGCGCTTCTTGTTGTTGTTGTTGTTAGACGGTTCAGCTTTGGTCTCCTTAACAACCTCGGTAGCCGTCTTTTCCACCTTCTTTGCACCCTTCAAAGACATGGTGCCCGCTCGTATATGGTTCTCGGTGAGTTGAGTGGTGATAGTAATGGCTTCTTCCAAGGTTGTGGGTCGGCTACCCACCACAGCATCTTGAATTTGGGGTGGTACACCCTTAATGAACTTCTCGATGTTGCGGGGGACAGTGTCGACCATGTGAGGCAGCAACATACTCAACTCATGATGCCTAGTTGAGTAAGCCAAATGATCACCATCGTTTTGCTTCAAGTTCCAAAATTCTTCCTCCAACTTTTGCAATTCACTTCTCGGGCAGAACTTCGTGATGGCGTTGTTCCTGAACTCATCCCAAGAATTTCTCTTCAAGTGCCAATATAGCATCAGCTCCACGATTTCTCTTCTCGCTATTCCACCAGGTGAGAGCCCTTTGTTGGAGCATGCTAGTGGCATAACGAACTTTGAGTGCCTCGGGACACTCACAATTGACGAAGGTGTTTTCCATGCTCTCGAACCACTCAAGAAGACCAGTGGCTTACTAGTGGGCTTGCAAGAGCTAAAGTGCTTGAAGGTGCAAGTTTGGTTTTTGCGTTCTTGGTTAGCACTATTCTCTCCTTGACCATTTCCATTGTTGCTAGAGTTGGTCATTAAGGTGCTATTAAGTTCAGCAACCATGGTCGGGATGACAGCAGCCATTTGTTGAGCAATCATGGCGGCTAGCTTGCGATCGGAACTTCCACGCTTTCCATGATGACGAGACATGCTGGAATATGCAAAATGAGTTAGACACGAGAAAGAGAATAACAAGGATTATAATTCAACAAGGATAAGACAAGAGTTGTAAGGCACTTGGAATGGTTCCATTTGGTAACGCATTACCATTTGGAAACGTTGACACGTCAAGGTAAGTTGACCCATTCGCCTTAGAAATTTGTGTATGTTGACCATAGTTTATCACTCATCCCAGAAATCCCTAGGTAAGCATAACTAGTCCCGTAGGATTTATGCGATATGCTTGCCTTAGCCCGAGGGATTTTTGCCAGGAAATCCAGAATACAGGTGTCTATGTGTCACACAAATTTCTTAAGTTCATGAAGTCAAAACCTTGATGAGATTTACATAGATTAGACATAAGTCTAAAGATTCAAGTCATAAGCATAAGTATACGATTCTACGTGTCGTCGAGAATAAGATTAAGAAGTTTCATTTGTCGGGGAGAGTCAAAGTGTCAAGGTAAGTTTAGGGAGACAAGTAACAAAGTTTAAACAATTATAAGGCAAACCTATGCTAAGGCATCAAGTTGCACATAAGTATGGTATAGCATTATGTAGCATGTAAACAATATATATATTTCCAAGAATATAAATATTATTCTATGAGGTTCATGCATAAGCTATAGTCTAGGTCATCATTTCTAATAACCTAAATCCCTATAGTTATGGGCTCTAAAACCAATCTGTCACACCCCAACCTTGACGGCGGAAACGTCGAGATGTGAGGGTTAAGATTGTTCACAGCCATATAACTATATTTAAATGTAACTATTAAAATTATAAGTTTCAAAAGGAATTACAAACATAAGTCTCAAACATGAAATAAGTTCAAACATAACAAGACAAAACATAGTCTTTTTATTTCATTAACTAGGTCCAAGTCCTAGATTATTGCAAGCTTCAAAAGTTCACTTTAAACTTGAGGATGACCTGAAACATGATAAAAATAAAAGGTCAACTAAAAATAGTTAGTGAGTTTCCAAGGTTTTCATACATAATATGATAAGGTTACAAGTAGCAATTCATGTCATAGGTCATAAGTTAGTAAGGTTATAGAACACATATCGTTACGACCAAACCTCGACTTGATTACAAGTATATAAGATTGGCTAAGTGTATTTGGTTCCCATGATGAACAAGCATACGTCATCAGGAGCTGGCAATAGCTCGGCTTTAGCACCAAATAGGCTTGTCAGGCCCAAAGATCTAAGACGTCGCCAGGCTAGCAATAGTTAATGATTGTAAACAAACTATGTATCTCATATAATCACTTACAACACACAAATAACCATGACAAAAATAAAGATGAATTGCAATTGCTTTACAAGTCTCATACGTTTATAAGTGTATGATGTATAAGTATCATGTTTCACCCCAAAATAGTGTGAAATAAAATAAAAAGGGGGCAAGGAAACTCACATGGCAATAAGTATAAGAATGATGATTATTAAGAAATAAAAATAAACGTTCCAACGCAATCCTTCACAAAGTACCTAAGAATATATACATTATAAGCTTAAGTTTACTAATGAGTTTAACGATTCATCAGGAGCTAGGGCTTCAATTGATATTTGGGGGGTTTCAATAACTAAATTAAATAAAATGATATAGTTGATTATGTTTTGATTCAATAAAATTTAATATTTGAGCATTTTATTATAAAGCAATGAATAAAATCATGGGTAGTAAAGTTTAAATATAAGTTTAAATAATCCTTTATAAATTTCTTTTAAAATACTTATGATTTAAGCAATAGCATATCGATAATGTACGAGTCAATAATAGTTTAGGGTTTTAAATCATTATTTAGAGTCTACTTTATACATAAAATAATAAATAATAAAAATAAACTTAATATAACTCTTGTTTTATGACACGTTTAAATCCTTTAAAAATAAATATATAGAAATAAAGTGATTTTGAAAATACACAAAGTTTATAAAATACCTTTAATAATTTTTAGAAATTTTTACACATCTTAAAACACTTTAAAAACAATAAAAAAATGGGTTGAGGGTCCCCGGGTTCAACCCGGGACCTCAAGTCCACACTGCACACACATTACCAGCAAACCAAAGGCCCTAGCCGCGTTATGAAACAGCTTTTAAATTATAAAAACACGGTTACGAAGAAATCCCCAAAACATATGAACCCTAAATCAAACGAACTCAAAATTGAGCAATGAATCGAGCGTTCCAACCCGATTAACCTTAGGGCTTTTGATCCCCAAGTGTAATCGAGTAGATTGATGTGTTAAACTTACCTGATTATGATCGATTTGCAGTGTTAAGCTTGGATTTGTCTCGGTTATCTCACGAAGAACAGGTGTCTAGCAATTGGTTAATTGAGTGAATGTTTTACGAATTTGTGTTTACAGAGAGTTTAAAGAGATCAAAGGGAACATTAGTCTATGTTATATAGCTTTGATTTGTTTGTTGAGGTGCTGAACGAGTCCCGGTTTGTGTTCGATCACCTCGGCTACAATTGGGTGTTTAATTGATAATTTAACTCGAATTAAACTATGCATTTATCTTGGCAATGATTATTCGAACGTTTCTGTACGTTTAATTTGATTAATCATCAACATTTGTACGTTAATCGGTTATATGTCGATCGAGATGCGTGTTCGGTTCGAAACCCTTCAATACCGAGCTTTAATGTTCAATTAAGTCTTGGTTTCGAGTCCGAGGGGTCCTCCTGTGTCGATTAACATATTTGTATGTTTAAACATGGGCTGTTTTTGAGAGTTCGGTGGTCACCGGAGCTCGGCCGGAGGCCGGCCGGTGACCGGTTGGTCGGGGAGAGAGAAAGGGGAAAAAGGGGGGTTTGGTTTTGCAAAATTACATAACTGGTCCCTGTAGTTTATAAGTGTTAATATTTTATGTAATTATCTTTCTTTTAAAGTTTTCAAAATGACTAAACACCCCCTTAACTTAACTTAACTTTAAGTTTCAAGCCTTTTCAAGATTAGTAACTTAAATAATTATTATTATCAATATTATTATTATTATTATTATTATTATTATTATTATTAATATTATTATTATTATCATTATTATTATTATTGGTATTATTATTATTATTATTATTATTATTATTATTATTATTATTATTATTATTATCATAATTAATATTATTTAATATTTTTATTGTTAACTTTCATACATTAAAATTTAATGACAACTAAAAAGAATAAGCATAAACGGCACATGAGTTTCATAATTGTCAATAATGACCCTTATAAGAATAAAAGAAGTCAACTTTTAGTTAACAAAAATACGAGATGTTACATCTTCCACCAAGAAATTGACATCCCCCTGATGTAGACTTTGCAGTCATGTTGCAACCACCATAGTCACTATCGTATAAGCATATAGATTAAAGTCAGAATTCTTTGGATACCAAAATTCAAGTGATGGAGCACCTTTGATATCTTAAAATTCTTTTACAGTGACCAGGTGTGACATCTTGGGGTTGGCTTGATAGCTTGCACAAATGCATGTAGCGAACATGATAGCTGGCCTGCTAGCTGCTAGCTTTAGCTTGAGAAGAGTATCCAATAAAGTGTCCATCATCTGATTTCTCAGCAAACTTGGCAATTTGATCTTTCGTATTCAAGATGGTGCAAGGACATCCAAATGACCTGAGAAAACCAATGAAGGGTTTTCTCTAGTGCCAAAGTTCATAAGCAGTCTTACCATGTGTCTTAACCACTAAGACTCTATTTTGCACATAGCAAGCAGTGTTCACTGCCTCTGCCAGAAGGTGATGGGCAGTTTAGAGTCAGATAACATAGTTCTTGCAGCTTTAATTAATGTCCTGTTTCTCCTCTTAGCAACACCATTTTACTGAGGAGTCCTGGGAGCACTATATTGTCTTGTAATACCTTTTTCATCACAAAATATATCAAGGATTTGATTCTTGAATTCAGTTCCTTGATCACATCTTATGGTTTTGACCCTGTGATCACATTGATTCTCAATCTTTAAGATGAAATTCTTCAGAATCTCAAGGGTCACATCTTTAGTTCTAAGAAAGAAGACCCAAATGAATCTTGTAAAATCATTTGTGATCACCAAACAATAAGAGGTCCTTCCTAGACTCATTACACTAGTGGGGCCAAAGAGATCCATATGTAATAAGTGTAGGAGATTAATGATGGAATTTCTTTCCTTTGGCTTGTGAGATACCTTGTGTTGCTTCCCTTTCAAGCATGCAACACAGTGGTCATCACTTGTAAACTCTTTCTTTGGTATTCCAGTTACCAAATCATTCTTAATTAATTTATTCATGTTTTTAAAGATTACATGGCACTTTCTTTTATGCCAGAGGAAAGATTCATCATTATTTGCTTTAGATAAAAAGCATGAAACTTCTCCTCAAAGTGATGTTTCTTGCAAGTCCATCATGTATATGTTCCCTTTCCTGGGGGCTCTGAGCAAGATGTGCTCATGAGGAATGACCACCCCGGGCCTAAGAACAATGCACTCATGCTCATTGAAAAGCATGTTATGACTCTGATCATAAAAATAGGATACACTTACAAGATTGTACCCAAGCTCCTTGACAAAGTTTACCTTCTCAATGCTAAGCTTACCATTTGTGACCTTGCCCCTTCTTGTAATGTAACCTCCTGCATCTCCTCCAAAAGCAACTGGTCATCCATCAATTCTTTCAAACTTTTGGAGTAGTGACCTATTGCCTGTCATGTGCCTGGAATAGCCACTATCAATGATCCATACATTTCTGTTTGTCTTGAGCTGTCCTGCACAAAAGAGATGGTTAGTTACATTTGGAAACCCAAGCCTCATTGGTCTTGGGCTCATCAAAAGAAGTTGAAGACAATGCAACAGTAATTGATCCTATAGTCATGCTAGAAGGATCATTTGCTGATGTTGATGAAGAACTTTCAGCCAGTTGGTCTTTCTTTGACTTCCACACCACCTTTGGGAGCTTAGACTTGACCTTCAATACTTCGGAAGTTTTGATGACTGGACCTTCGGAAGATCTTGCTTTCACTGCATCAGGCTTCAGTGCTTCAGAAGTATTCCTTTCTTCTGAGACCAAATTTTCTTCCGAAAGCAAGTTTCCACTTGTCTTCTTCTTCATTTTGGAGCTTTCGAAGGAAACAGATTTTCCTTCCAAAGCTTGCTTCTTCTTTTCCAAACTCTTAGAAGTTTCTTTCTTGATCATGTGGAGAGTACTCTTTGGATTGTAAACACAATCCTTAGCAAGATGAGAAGTACTCCCACACATAACACAGTCCATTTTTTTCCTTCTAGGAGTTTTCCTTTGTGAACAAGGATGAACTTGATCACTTTCCTTCTCCATCTTCATCTTTGCAGATGTTGTGGCAGTTCTTGTGGGGATGGAACTACCTTTAGAGCTGGATGGTTCAGGTTGTACAGCAGTGGTGCACAACTGATCAGCCTTCTTCTTGATGATGGGATGATTTGGACATGAACCAGAACTCTTGTTGATGGAGTTCAAGTTGGTGTCCTCAGCCTTTACCATTTCAAATCTTACAGAGATAAAGACTTGTTTCTGTGTAGAATTGAAGGTGGCCTTGATCTCTTGAGCCTTTTTGGACTTTCTTTTGGCCTTCCTGATCAAGTTCTTTCTTCTTGACTTGGTCATCCTAACAGCTTTGCTTTCCTCAGAAGGATGGTGACCCTTCTTAGAATGCTCTTCTTCACTCTTCTCAAAGCCATTCTCCACCATCTCCTCTTCATCCTCTTCAGTCACAGGATCTATGAGGGGACGCTCATCTTCACAAGTTCCACACCTAGGAGATCTTACAAACAAGATTATGTGTGAAGGAACTATCTCACAAGATCCTAGTCCCTGCTTATTTTGATAACAAACTTTTGTTTAAGAGTAATGTATACATATACATATATATATATATATATAGGTATATATAGATAATATATCTATATATATATATATATATATATTATCTATATATATATATCTACAACGTAATATCTAATCTATATCATCTCTATCTATAATATATCTCTCTTCTCTCTCTCTCTTCTCTCCTCTCGTCTAATATCTCATCTCTCTCATCTCTCTCTCTTCTCTCTCTCTATCTATCTCTCTCTCTCTCTCTCTCTCTCTCTATCTCTCTCTCTCTCTTCTCTCTCTCTTCT